>ONZH01026452.1:0-328655 GCA_900303285.1 Rhinella marina | reverse complement strand
ACGAGCACCCGAGCATTTTAGTGCTCGCTCATCTCTAGTGCTGACTTATTTATCAAGACTCCCAGAATTTGAGTTCAAAATTGAATGGAGATTGATCCCTTGTAGATGCACCAATGTCACATGGTGGGACAGTACATACATGACATGTACAACTGCTTAATGATATAGCTTGTGTGACAATGAAATGCCAAACTGATTTACATTTGAAAATGTTACTGCCACAAATAACCGTTTCTAACTTAAGTCATTTTGTGTGGCATAAATGCAGTATTTTCTTTGTGACAGGTAACTTCTAATGAAATTGGCCAGCAATATAATGGAAATGTCAAATAGCTACAGCAAAGGAAAGGCCTTTAATAGAGATGAGCGAGCATGCTCGTCCGAGCTTGGTGCTCGTTCGAGTATTACGGTACTCATAAGTGCTCGCTGCTCGGACGAGTATCTCGCCATGCTCGAGGAAATGGCATCTTCCGCATTGTGCATTTTTGGCGCCTATAAACTCAGCCAATCACAAGCCAGGAGACTCTGTGGTACACCCAGCATCACGTGGGGCCCTTACATGTCGATAGCAGGGGTAGGCTGGCCTGATCAGGTGACCCTGGAATATACTAGTGACTGCCCGCGGTGCTCGGCTCAGATGCTGTCTGGATGTCGTTAGGGACAGAGCTGCTGCGTTTCAGGGAGAGTGTTAGGGCCTGGATTTAGTTCTCTGTTAGGCAGGAGTGATCTTAAAAGAACCCAACAGCCCTTCTAAGGGCTACAAAACATTTTTTTTGTCTCCTGGCTGGGCTGGCTGGCTAGCTGGCACTAGTAGTGCAGCTATCGCCATATATAACCCTTTTTTTGTATGAAATCCATTTCATACAGCAGTGTGGAACAATTCTGTGTGTCACAGTTCAGCTGTCCAATCACCACAAACCACAATCCGTATTTTCTCTCCAGGTGACCCATACTGTACGTCACGTAATCAAATACGGTCTTTTGCTTTCACTGATACAGCTACATTACAAAAATCTCTGTGCGACATTTGTCTGGGTTGCAGTCAAAATAGCCACAGTCAGCAGGGGCTGAGTTTGCTCTCTGATAGTTTCTGCACGTCACGTTAAAAAATATATATATATAAAAAAATATATTAAAAAAAAATATAAAAAAATAGTTTTTTTGTTGTTTTATCTCAGTGATACAAATCCATTTCACACAGCTGTGTGTAATCATTCTGTGTGTCACAGTTCAGCTGTTCAGTCACCACAATCCGTATTTTCTGTCCAGGTGACCCATTCTGTACGTCACGTCAGTAAAAAAGGTCTTTTGCTCTCACTTATACAGCTACATTACAAAAATCTCTGTGCGACATTTGTCTGGGTTGCAATTAAGCAGACCAAGTCTGCTTAATCTAATAGTTTCCGTGTAATTGCTCCATACTGCACGGTACGTAATAACACACGGAATTTAGCTCTAACTTATCTACCTATATACAAAGCACAATCCGTATTTTCTGTCCAGGTGACCCATACTGTACGTCACGTAATCAAATACGGTCTTTTGCTTTCACTGATACAGCTACATTACAAAAATCTCTGTGTGACATTTGTCTGGGTTGTAGTCAAAATAGCCACAGTCAGCAGGGGCTGAGTTTGCTCTCTGATAGTTTCTTCACGTCCAAAAAAAATATATATATTAAAAAAATATATAAAAAAACCCACCAATGTGTCCCAGCGCAGCGTTCAGCTGTCTTTACAGCAGACACTGGAGCGCAAGAGGAAATACAGTTCCACCCATCCACATGCCCAAGCCCTCAGTGTCCACATCTCCAAATTGCTGAGCCTGGAGATGCTGCCCTATAGGCTGGTAGAGACCGAGGCCTTTCGCAATCTCATGGCGGTGGCTGCCCCTCGGTATTCGGTCCCCAGCCGCCACTATTTTTCCCGATGTGCCGTCCCAGCCCTACACCAGCACGTGTCACAGAACATACACCGTGCCCTGACCAACGCTGTTTCTGAGAAGGTCCACCTAACCACGGACACGTGGACAAGTGCTGCCGGGCAGGGACACTATATCTCACTGACGGCACATTGGGTTAACTTGGTGGAGGCTGGGACCGAGACTGACCCTGGGGCCACTCATGTACTGCCCACACCGAGGATTGCGGGGCCTACCTCGGTCACGGTCTTTCAGATGTACTATGCCTCCTCCTCCGACCCCTCCTCCTCCTCCTCCGAATTACCATCCGTGGGCATGGCGCCTTCAGTCGGTAGCTCTAGGCGCAGCAGCAGTGCCGTGGGTAAGCGCCAGCAGGCGGTGCTCAAACTGCTGAGCTTAGGTGACAAAAGGCACACCGCCCAAGAGCTGTTAGAGGGCATCACGGCGCAGACCGATCTGTGGCTGGCACCGCTGTACCTCAAGCCAGGCATGGTTGTGTGTGACAACGGGCATAACCTGGTGGCCCACTTGTTCAATCTGATAGTTCAGCGGTTCCTCAAGACATACCCCAATCTGTCAGATTTGCTCACCAAGGTGCGCCGCATCTGTGCGCATTTCCGCAAGTCAACAACAGATGCTGCCACTCTCAGGGCAGTGCAGCGGCGTCTACAACTGCCAGCTCACTGACTGTTGTGCGACGTGCCCACGAGATGGAATTCGACATTAAACATGTTTTCCAGAGTTTACCAGCAGCGCAGAGCGATTGTAGACTGCCAGATGTCAACTTCCACCAGAACTGGTAGTCAGGTCAGTCAGCTACCTCAAGTCTACAATGAGGAGTGGACGTGGAGGTCTGATATCTGTCAGGTGTTGAGCAACTTTGAGGAGTCAACACAGATGGTCAGCGGCGATGCTGCCATTATCAGCCTCACCATCCCGCTGCTTTGCCTGTTGAAAAACTCACTGCTCAGCATCAAGTCTGATGCTTTGCGCTTGTCACAAGAGACGGTGAAGGAAGATACGTCGCTTGATAGCCAGAGCACCCTCCGGTCTGTTTCTCAGCGCGTATCAGAGGAGGGGGATGAGGATGAGGAGGAAGAGGAGGAGAATGTCGGCGAGACAGAAGAGGGTACCAGTGCTCCGTCCTTCTTAACTCTTGAGCGTGTATGGGCTGAAGAGGAGGACTTGGAGGAGGAGGAGGAGGAAATGGAGAGTCAGGCCAGTGAGGAGAGGGAATTCTTGCGTGTTGGGACTCTGGCGCACATGGCAGACTTCATGTTAGGCTGCCTATCCCATGACCCTCGCGTTAGAAGCATTTTTTCAAACACCGATTACTGGGTGTTCACTCTCCTGGACCCACGGTACAAGCAGAACCTTTCCACTCTCATCCCTGTAGATGAAAGGAGTATGAGAGTGAATCAATATCAACAGGCCCTGGTGCACAAGCTGAAACAATCCTTTCCATCTGACGCCGCTAGTGGCAGAGGGCGTGGTTCTGTGGGCCAAGTAGCGGGGGAGAGGAGGCGAGCAGGCAGCTTGTCCAGCACTGGCAGGGGAACACTCTCCAAGGCCTTTGCCAGTTTTATGTCACCCCAGCAAGACACTGTCACCTGTCCCCATTCTAGGCAGAGTAGGGGGGAGCTGTACAGAAATATGGTGAGGGAGTACCTAGCTGACCATACCAACGTCCTGCGTGATTACTATGCTCCATACAACTACTGGGTTTCAAAGCTGGACACATGGCCTGAACTGGCGCTGTACGCCTTTGAGGTGCTGGCCTGCCCCGCCGCTAGCGTGCTGTCAGAGCGGGTATCCAGTGCAGCTTGTGGCGTCATCACCACTAAGCGTACACGCCTGTCAACTGACAGCGCTGACAGGCTGACGCTTATTAAAATGAACAAAGCCTGGATTTCACCGGAATTCAAATCTCCTCCGGGGGAAAGCAGCTAAAGATTAACATTACTTATGTATCCGATTCCTCTTCTCTACTCCTCCTACTCCTCCTCCTCGTCGTCTTTGCCTAACGCTGACCAAAAAAGCGCCATTTTTTAGAGGCTCCAACTGGCACTCTTTTACCACAATTTTTCAGGAGGGCCCCCTACAGGCCCTCTCTTCAAAAATTTTTCCGGAGGTCCACCTACAGGCCCTCTCTCTAAATAATTTTTCTGGAGGTCCACCTACAGGCCTTCTCTCCAAACAATTTTTCCGTTGGGCCCCCTACAGGTCCTCTCTCCAAACAATTTTTCCGGAGGTCCACCTACAGGCCCTCTCTCCAAACTATTTTTCCGGAGGTCCACCTACAGGCCCTCTCTCCAAACAATTTTTCCGGAGGTCCACCTACAGGCCCTCTCTCCAAACAATTTTTCCGGAGGGCCACCTACAGGCCCTCTTTCCAAACAATTTTTCCGGAGGGCCACATAATGCGATAGACGAGAATTGAACCCGGGTCAACTGCTTGGGAAGCAGCTATGCTCACCACTTTACCACCAACAGCCACAGCAACAGATAAGAACAGATACTAAACTTGATATAAGCCAACATTTCGACAATCAATAACCCGAAACGGGCCCGCCGTCGAGCCCAGCGTTCGGCCACCCTGAGCATTTCACATACTCTGACCGAATCTGACCCTAGGGGCCCTCATGTACTGCCCACTTGGAGGATTGCGGGGCCTACCTAGTTCACGGTTTCTCAGAATTACTATGCCACTGCCTCCAACACCTCCTCCTCCACCTTCGAATTACCATCCGTGCTTCACCTCCTGCTACCTCAGTCTAACTTGGTCACTCTGTTGTCACCGCCATGCTGCGTCAGGCTAAATTTTTGGGTGGCTCACCTGCTACCTCGTCTAACTTGGTCACTTGTTGGTGTCACCGCCATGCTGTGTCAGGCTTATGCCTGCATCGTGTGGCTGGGGATAGGAGAGCAGTGCTAGCATGGGCATGGATGATCGACCTTCGTTGCACCTTGTGGGGTGCTTCCCTATATATTCCCACCATGCCAGCCATGGGTTGTACATAAACTAATAACAGGAAAAACAAAAAAAATGAGAAAACTATTTTACAGGAGGGTCAACCGCAGACACTCCAAAACAATTTTACATGAGGGAGTGTCTCCCCGTCTGCCATCGTGTTCGGTCAGGCTGTCAGTAGGTACACCACCTCTGTCGTCCGCAGAAGCAGCCACTATGAGGAAGGCTACGGCAAGAACATCCCCTTTTCAATTGAGAGCAAATGGAGAATTGTAGGAGGATGACACTTTTCTTCCGCAGTGGATTCACCTTCCCCTTTATCATTGCCAGACAACAGTTGGTGAAAAAGTAATTGACAATGATGAAGAAAATGTAACGGTGCAGTGGACCGTCTGTGACGCAAAACCTATATATTCCCACCATGCCAGCCATGGTTTGTACATAAAACAAAAAAAATATTTTACAGAAGGGTCAACTACAGACACTCCTAAACAATTTTTAAGGAGGATCAACTTCGGACACTCCAAAACAAATTTTACTTAGACATAGAAGACAAAACTAGGAACAACCAAATGAGGAGTTAGAAAATCCCAAAGGTGATAGTCTGACAGTTGATTTATTTGGTAATTGCTATAAAAGCAATGTGGTAGATTATGCTTTGAGCACATGTAAATCTAAGTTATAGACAAAGGATATGGTTTCTGGTGTAATGGATTGTATAGAGTTTTGCTGCTTGGTAGTTCTAAAAAGTACTGTTATATTTTTTAAACAAGCAGACAAATCAAGAGTAATAATAGTCATCTGATTGATTTTTTTATTGCTAGTAAAGAAGTCAACTTGGCCACAAACTTCCATCATGAAACACAATCTGTATAGCGGCTATGATTCAATACCGAACTGTCACTATGGTGCACAGAATTCGAGGAGCCTCCAGAGTGTTTAATGTGGTTGTCCGAGTTATTTTATTGTTCTTTGTATGTTTCTAACTAATGAAATTTAAAGGTTTTACCATGCACCTACTTTATCTGCAGTTGCTGCTTTCTCAGATGACACTCAGGGTCACATGACCTGTGATGTCTGCTTCTCTCCTTGCTCTAATGAGGTTTTGTGCACAAGCTTGAGAGAGCAGATATGTGTCTGTACAGGAGACTCACTGTGCTGGCCACACCCCCTGCACTGATTTCTGCTCTCTCCCTGGATTCTTTCAGGAAAAACTTTAACCCCTTCAGTAGCACAGGCTCAGGGCTGAAGGCTTTACTGAGTAGCTGCAGGAAAACAAAGGGCCAGAAGAGAACCAAGAAAACGAGAAAAATAATTTTTTTTGCCTAAAACTTACTTAGCTGAGTAATAGATTGCTGACCATCAGCTTTACAGTGATTTTTTTTCATAACTCGGACAACCCCTTTAACCACTTAGGGCTCGTTCACATCACCGTTAGGGATTCCGTTCTAACTTTCCGTTATAACATCATTATAACGGAGAATAACGGAATCCCTAGGACGGAAATCAAAACGGACACCTTTAAGAAGCATTCCATTTTGATCCGTCATAATAGAAGCCTATGGGAAAGCATAACAGATCCGTCTGGTTGCCGTTATGCTGGACGGAAAACAAAGTCCAGTCGACAGGAAAGTTAGAACGGAATCCCTAACGGTGATGTGAACGAACCCTAAGTTGTCATGGAAAGCAGCATTCCTCTGATTTCATCACCAGTTCTTTTTTAAGATTTTATATACTGCATCTAGATAATCATCCCAGGGTCCTGTGAAAGGATACATTAATGGCAAAATAAAAATGAGCCTGACTAATATGTCATTTTACATGACCTTACAATGTTCATCTCAGAAGAGTAGTAATCTGGAGATTTGTCTTTTCTTCTTCCTCACATATTTTCTTCTTTGAATTAATCCTTTAAAAACACTGTTTCAATCATCCAGTCCAACATATGAGTTTCTTTCTTTTTAGCTGCTTCTTATAGCTGATTCAATTTCTCCACATTTTAATGTTATAAAATTTCTAGATTTAAATATGTGAGGTAATCCTGCTATAAACAGGCAAACATCTATTTTTTTACAAACCTTCCTCTGGTAAAACCATATTAATTAGTTGCTATCCGGCTGATACAGTCAAAGTAATTCCACATGGATAATATGTTAAAGATAAAAGAATCGTCTCTAACAAAAACGTTTTCACGCAATGTAAAATTAATGAATGACTAATGATTGAGAGCCAGAGGACACAAAAACAATATAGTTGACAATGCCTTTAATTATGCACATACTAAAACACGGGAATCTTACTTGTTTGACCCCTTAAGGACCTGCGCCGTACAGTCATGGCCAAAAGTTTTGAGAATGACAGATATATTATATTTTCACATGATCTGCTGCCCTCTGGTTTTTATGTGTGTTTGTCAGATGTTTTTATCACATACAGAAATATAATTGCAATCATATTATGAGTAACAAAAGCCTATATTGACAGTTAGAATGAGTTAATGCAGCAAGTCAATATTTGCAGTGTTGACCCTTCTTCTTCAGGACCTCTGCAATTCTCCCTGGCATGCTCTCAATCAACTTATGGACCAAATCCTGACTGATAGCAGTCCATTCTTGCACAATCAATGCTTGCATTTTGTCAGAATTTGTAGGTTTTTGTTTGTCCACCCGTCTCTTGATGATTGACCATAAGTTCTCAATGGGATTAAGATCTGGGGAGTTTCCAGGCCATGGACCCAAAATCTCTATGTTTTGTTCCCTGAGCCATTTAGTTATCACCTTTGCTTTATGGCAAGGTGCTCCATCATGCTGGAAAAGGCATTGTTGATCGCCAAACTGCTCTTGGACGGTTGGGAGAAGTTGCTCTCGGAGGACATTCTGGTACCATTCTTTATTCATGGCTGTGTTTTTAGGCAAGACTGTGAGAGAGCCGATTCCCTTGGCTGAGAAGCAACCCCACACATGAATGGTTTCAGGATGCTTTACAGTTGGCATGAGACAAGACTGGTGGTAGCGCTCACCTTGTCTTCTCCGAATAAGCTGTTTTCCAGATGTCCCAAACAATCGAAAAGGGGATTCATCAGAGAAAATGACTTTACCCCAGTCCTCAGCAGTCCACTCCCTGTACCTTTTGCAGAATATCAGTCTGTCCTTGATGTTTTTTCTGGAGAGAAGTGGCTTCTTTGCTGCCCTCCTTGAGACCAGGCCTTGCTCCAAGAGTCTCCGCCTCACAGTGCGTGCAGATGCACTCACACCTGCCTGCTGCCATTCCTGAGCAAGCTCTGCACTGCTGGTAGCCTGATCCCACAGCTGAAACACTTTTAAGAGACGGTCCTGGCGCTTGCTGGTCTTTCTTGGGCACCCTGGAGCCTTTTTGGCAACAATGGAACCTCTCTCCTTGAAGTTCTTGATGATGCGATAGATTGTTGACTGAGGTGCAATCTTTCTAGCTGCGATACTCTTCCCTGTTAGGCCATTTTTGTGCAGTGCAATGATGACTGCACGTGTTTCTTTAGAGATAACCATGGTTAACAGAAGAGAAACAATGATGCCAAGCACCAGCCTCCTTTTAAAGTGTCCAGTGGTGTCATTCTTACTTAATCATGACAGACTGATCTCCAGCCCTGTCCTCATCAACACCCACATCTGTGTTAATGGAGCAATCACTGAAACAATGTTAACTGGTCCTTTTAAGGCAGGGCTGCAATGATGTTGAAATGTGTTTTGGGGGATAAAGTTCATTTTCTAGGCAAATATTGACTTTACAAGTAATTGCTGTTAAGCTGATCACTCTTTATAACATTCTGGAGTATATGCAAATTGCCATTATAAAAACTGAAGCAGTAGACTTTGTAAAAATTAATATTTATATCATTCTCCAAACTTTTGGCCATGACTGTACATGTGCGGCGCTGGTTGCCATGACTGAAGGACCAGCGCCGTACATCTCATCTCAAAAGCCATTTTTTGTCACCTTATATCACAAAAAGTGTAATACCAAGTGATCAAAAAGTCATACGCACTCCAATATAGTACCAATCAAACTGTCATCTCATTCCGCAAAAATTGAGCCCCTACCTAAGACAATTTCTCCAAATTTTAAAAACCTATGGCTCTCAGACTATGGAGACACTAAAAATGATTTTTTTGTTTTAAAAATATTATTGTGTAAAACTTCTACTACTAGGTATTATCGCGTCCATAGCAACCTGCTCTATAAAAATAACACATGGTCTAACCTGTCAGATTAATGTTTTTTTGGAGTTTCTACTCTCGGGGTGCATCAGAGGGTCTTCAAATGTGACATGGCAACTTAAAATTTTCCCAGTGAAATCTGCCCTCTAAAAACCATATGGCGTTCCTTTCCTTCTGCGCCCTGCTGTGTGTCCGTACAACAAATAGGGTGTTTCTGAAACTACAGAATCAGGGTAATAAATATTGAGTTTTGTTTGGCTGTTAACCCTTGCTTTGTTAACAGAAAAAAAGGATTAAAATGGAAACTCTTCCTAAAAAGTGAAATTCTGAAATTTCATCTACATTTCCTTTAATTCTTGTGGAACACCTAAAGGGTTAACAATGTTTGTAAAATCAGTTTTGAATACCTTGAGAGGTGTATTTTCCAAAATGGGATCACTTTTTTGGAGTTTCTACTCTCGGGGTGCATCAGAGGGTCTTCAGATGTGACATGACAACTTAAAATTTTCGCAGTGAAATCTGCCCTCCAAAAACCATATGGCGTTCCTTTCCTTCTGGCCCTGCTGTGTGCCCGTACAGTAGTTTACTATCACAAATGGGATGTTTCTATAAACTACAGAATCAGGGTAATAAATATTGAGTTTTGTTTGGCAGTTAACCCTTGCTTTGTTAATGGGAAAAATGGATAAAAATTGAAAATCTGCCAAAAAAAGTGAAATTTTGAAATTTTGGCTACATTTTCCTTTAATTCTTGTGGAACACCTAAAGGGTTAACAACGTTTGTAAATCAGTTTTGAATACCTCGAGGGGTGTGGTTTCTAAAATAGGGTCATTTTTGGGTGGTTTCTATTATGTAAGCCTCACAAAATGACTTCAGACCTGAACTGGTCTATAGAAAGTGGGTTTCGGAAATTTTCCGAAACATTTCAAGATCTGCTTCTAAACTTCTAAGCCCAAAAAATAAAATGTCATTTTCAAAATGATCCAAACATGAAGTAGACATATGGGGAAAAGTAATAACTATTTTTGAGGCATTACTATGTATTTTAAAAGTAGATAAATTGAAATTTGGAAATGTGCAAATTTTTCAAAATTTTTGGTAAATTTCGTATTTTTTTTATAAATAAAAATGAAATATTTTGACTCAAAATTACCACTGTCATGAAGTACAATATGTGATGAGAAAACATTCTCAGAATGGCCTGGATAAGTAAAAGCGTTTTAAAGTTATTACCACATAAAGTGACACATGTCAGATTTGCTAAAAATGGCCTGGTCCTTAAGGTGAAAAATGGCAGGATCCTGAAGGGGTTAAAGAAAAGGCAAATATTGTTAATAAAAACACAGGCATAATTCTAACTAATTCTAAATAAGTGGATTATTCATAAATATTTGCCAGTTTTAAACCAGGATGTTATCTTTTTTATGATCATTAAAATGGATTGCAGGTGTGTGGCCAGGAAAAGATGATCCCTGGGTGACATTTTGTATGTACATGTACAAGTATGTTTAAAATAGAAGCAAAAAGTATGACTTGATTATCGCAGAAAGGTTTTTCTTAAGTGTTGCAGAACCTGTTGTAATGTGTGCAAGTTTGTGTTAAAAACTATAATTTTTGGTGATTCACAATCAATCAAGTCTTATATCACACAATGCAGTGTATGCCAATGTCTTCACTTTCACTTTATGTTACTTTATGTTACATTGGATGCACGATTAGTAATAAGAAAAACATATTACAGAACATTTATTCAATGTAACAAATAGAATCAGTAAAACATTAGGGGCTGCAAAGCATTTTATTGAAGGACACAGTGGACACGTTAAAGGGGTTGGGCAGCTTTCCATAGTGATGACCTATCCTCAGGATATTTTAACAATATCAGATCAGCGGGGGTCCAATTCCTGGCACCTCCACCAATCAGCTGTATGAAGAGAATGCAGCACTCGCACGAGCGAGTCAGGTGTAATTGCAGCTCCTGTTTCCCATTCACTTCAATGGGAAAGAGTAGATGGAGTGTAACTGTTCTTTCCCATTGAAGTGAATGAGGACTGCAGAGATGTAATTAAACCTGCTCATCACTGCAATGTCGCAGTGCCGCACCTGTTCACAGGTTGTGTGAGATGTTCATGTTCAGTCTCATTAACTTCAGTGAAGCTGAGTGGCAATACCAGACACAACCCATGGACAAGAATGGCACTCTTTTTATAAGAAAACATCCAGGGATACTAATTTCCCTTGCGGGAGCACCTATATTTGAGTATATACTATCTGGGAGGCCAACTTGTCTTGTATTTTAAACTGGACTTCCATTAACTAACATTCCTAGTCCTCCAGCCTAGAGGGAAGATTTAACTATCCATGTCTCAAAGAATTTTCCATTTGAAATAACATTGTATCCAAATCTCCCCCATTATATAATAATACTTTGGCACAGTAACTCATGACTCATGGCTTACATTTAGAGAAACCTCTCAATCAGCTACAATGTAAGCATCATTGAAGGTGGTCGCTCATTAGGGGCCCAGGCTCAGTTTGCTGGGACGCTGTTTCATGCAGTGAATGCTGGGTGCACTTTTTACGAAGCTCCTATTAAAGGGATATTCACACCTTTCAGTGCAGATTAGATGGGCAGGTCTTGCATATTAGTTTGTTAATATCTGCTAGAAGTGAATAATGTAGACGTATGTAGCTGTGATTATGTGTAAAAATGCCAAACTTTCTGGTAATGGATTCTGTCTCTTGTTTAAATAGCTAAATGAATATACATTTTCCACTTTAGCTAATCACTATAAGTTACTTATATACTTTGGAACATTGACTGGAGCAATCATAACTGACTAGTAAGTATAGAGCTGTCAGCAGGTCAGGGGCGGACATATCGCCTGTGCAGCCGGTTCAGCTGCACAGGGGCCCAGCGTGTGAGGGGGACCCATTCATACTAGCGAGCGCTTCTGGAAGCGCTCGCTAGTACGTACACAAGAGAGAATACTTACCCCGGCCTCCACTTCCTTCCTGGTCTCTTCCAGCCTGACTGCGTACAGCGCGCACTATGACCTGACGCTGTACGCAGTCAGATCACGTGACTGTGCAGCGCGGGCTGTTGGAGACGAGCAGGGCAGGGACTCGCTTCAGGACATGGAGAACAGTGGAGAAGGAGAGGTAAGTTTTATTTATTTATTTTTAGTCTTATCTGAGGTCTGATGGGGGTCTGTCGGTCACACAACATGGATATGGGGGCCTGAATGAGCAAATTGGGGGGGGGGCGCGCAACTGACATATGGGGGACCTGAATAAATAAAATAAATTAAAGGGATTCTGTCAGCAGGATATTGGGTATAGAGATAATTACATCTCTATACCGGCCTTACTGCTGTGATTGTAAATATGTAAGTGTAATTGTTATTAGGGCAGTAGTTTACATAAAAAAGCGTTTTTATTAACATGTGAAATACCTGGATAAGGAGCCCAAGGGGAGGTCCTGTGAGCCGTTGGAGCCTGGGCACGCCGCAGATTTCGGAACCCAGCACCGCCCTCCAGCTAATTATGCACGCCCCTTCAGTGCTGTCTTCTCCTCCGCCTGCGTCACAGACTCTTGTATGCACGGCACATGCACGAGATGCGCCGCAGCCAGGGGAGAAGACAGCACTGAAGGGGCGTGCATAATTAGCTGGAGGGCGGTGCTGGGCTCCGAAATCAACTGATCTGGGTGGGGGTCCTGAGCAAGTGACACATTTTGGGGGGGGGAATCCTGAGCAAGTGGCATATGAGGGGGGCCTGAATTAGCATATGGGGGCTCCTGAGCACCTGACATATGGGGGGGGGGAATCCTGAGCAACTGACATATGAGGGGGGGGGCAGGCACATTCTTTACACAGGGGCCCACTGTTGTCTGTGTCCGCCCCTGCAGCAGGTATTGCCTGATTCTGTCGCTGGATGAGCATGTTACAAAGAAATTGCAGTATATGAGGTCATTCTTCTTCTTTTATAACACAGGAAAATCTAACCCGGTAATCTGTAGACAATGATGGTATTGTGTGTGGGAAAAGTCTTGCAGACATTCCTGGTATTTACTTGTAGCAATTTCTAAACTGAATATGTGAATTGTAACCTGCTGGCTTCATTTACTGCCCAGTAATGATCTGATCTGCAATTGCTTCAATATTGGGCTATATTCAGATGCCAACTATGATGTTGGTATAAACAAAACCTGCTATAATCCGTTGTAAATGTTTATATGAGGATGGATGCTTATATTTGTCAAAATTTGGATCTAGTTGCATGTGATAAATATTTTATTGTCAGCATGCAATTCTATAGCTTTCCAGACATTCTGTAACTTTCTATTCCACTCTTGAGTTTATACTGTTTCCCTGCAGTGAAGCGCCTTGGGTTTAAACAAGTGAAATACAATTTCAATTCCTTTTAACTTTCTTATTCTAGAAAGTTACTAATTTCTACTAATGTTGTAGAGTCATTGATATTTCATGTGATTTCTGACAAATGTGATAGAGACATGTCAGAAATTGTGATTGACCCTTGAGAACGCTGCCATGCAGCAGCTGAACCAAAAGAGTAGTTGAAGCTTGGAACAAACTTCCAGAAGATGTGGTTGGGAAATCGAGAGTAAGTAAATTTAAACATGTCTGGGATAAGAGGAAGAAAAAATAATATAAGGGCTGACTAGATTACTGTCAGTCATCTATGTTTAACAAAGCGAAAATCAGCCATTTACCTCACATGAATCCAACTAAAGGATAGAACTGAGAATGTGGAACTACCTCTGTGATGTTACTGACGTGGACAAAGAAATAAGGAAAAGAACAAACAGCAGGTGGCACTATACAGCTAGATTTTATTGAATAACCCATTAGCAATATTAATTGTTTAATTACATACAATTACAAAAGTATACAGGTCCAGGTGCTGGTTAGAAAAATGTAGATTATTTGTTCCGTGTCACCATATTCTTAGAGCTATAACCTGTTTTCATCAATGGAGCTTTGTCGGAGCTGGTTTATTGCGGCATTTAATGTGCTGGTTAAATAACATTATAAGTCATTACAGATGTGCGACACTATACTTTTTTTACATGACAAGATAATGGGGAAAGTAAATATTTTAAGGGTTTTATTACATTTTTTAGTCCCACTAAAGAGCTTGTGCATGTTGCCCTCTAATCGCTCATATAATACACTATAACACTTCCGCTGATGTTGCCATAACAGCACCATATATGTATTTCAGCTGTCCTTAAGTCATTGGCAGCAGTGCCATAAATATATGGACCATATCACAAAGGGGTTAATTTATTTTTTTGTATGGTAATTGTCTTGCACCTCACTACTTTAACTGTATTCCAGTAATTCTCTTTGTTATTTAAAAAGATTTTCAGAGATCATTAACCTCTTCAAGACACAACCAGTTTTCACCATCCTTACCAGGCCTATTTTTGCAATTCTGATGAGTCACTTTATGTGGTAATACGTTTGGAATGCTTTTATCAAGCCATTCTGAGATTTTTTTCTCACAACACATTGTACTTTATGTTAACGGTAAATTAGGATCCATGCTTTGCATTTACTTTATGTTGGCACTGCTTTCTAAATGTAATTTTATTTTTTTAGTATGTTTCAAGAAAGTTTCCACAACCCACTTTTTTAAGGTCCAATTCAGTTATGTGACTTTGAGGGGCTTACATAATATAATTCACCCATAAATAACCACGTTAGAAACTACACACCTCAAATTATTCAAAACTCATCTTAGAAACTTAGTTAAACCTTTAGATATTCCACAGAAATGAAAGAAAATTGAGGGCAAAGTTTAAAAATGTTACTTTTTCCTGTAACACAACAAAAGTTAATAACAAAAAGAAAACAAACTATTCATTACCCTGATTATGACATTTACAGAAACACCCCATATGATTTGATAACCTGCTTTATGGGCACAAAGCAGGAAGGAGTTCGACATGGTTTTTCAAGGGCAGATTTTGCTGGATGGTTTTTGGGCACTGTCACATTTGAAGAGACGCTGAGGTACCCCTACAGTAGAAACTACACTCCCTAAGAAATTTTTCAAGGGGTGTGGTGAGCACTTTGATCAAACAGATGTTTTATAGAATTTAAAAAATACTTAGTTATGAAAATGAAAAATTACATTTTCTCCAATAAAATGTTGCTTTGGATCTGGATTTTTCATTTTCAAAAGGAGTAACAGGAGAAAATGCACCCCACAATTTGTTACCCATTTTCTCCTGAATACCCACCATGGCAACAACCCATAGGTGGTCATAAACTGATGTATGGACACACCGCAGGGTTCAGAAGAGAAAGAGCACCATGTGCATTTGAGGCCTAGATTGGTCATTTATACAGCATTGTTTGACAACTGCAGAGGCTGTGAGGTTAAATAAAAAAAGAAACCCCCAAGAAGTGACCCCATTTTAGAAACCATACCACTCACAGAATTTACTAAGGGGTGTAGTGAGTATATTGATTGGTTGCCCAATATGTTGTCCCCAGCATATGCCAGTGTGAAAAGCAAGCCCCCTTATTTTTATGCTATGCATTCTCGTTTTAAAAACACCTTACATGTGACCCTAAACTTTTGCATTGACATTCAGCAGGGCCCAGGAGTAAAAGAGCACTACGCGCATTTGAAGATAATGTGGTGATTTACACATCTTGTGCTGACAACGGTAGAGGCTCTGGGGTGAAATAATAAATGGAACCATTTTTTGACAAATTTTGTAGAAATTAATGTGCAGCGAACCATGCAGAGTGAAAATTGCAAGTTTTGCACAGATATGGCATTTCAGTGCCCAATGTGTTGTGCGCAGCTGGTGCCAGCTGAGCTTCATACCACACTACTTGAATTGATAGGCGGGGATTTACCGGGTACTGAAATGCCATAAAAGTGGATATAAAGTGCTGTTTGGGTACTTTTGTACTTTTGTTTGGGTGTTTTGGTGCTTTTTTCTGTTGAACAGCCTATGGGGTACCAGTACATCCATTTTTTGACAACCATATGTCTTTTATTATTCTCCCAATGTAGCTGTGTGAGGCTTTATCTTTTGCAAGATGAGTTGCCACTATTATTGATTCTATTTTTTGGTACATATGAATTTATGATCACTTTTTAAATGACCAATAAAATGACCAATAAAGGGCTGTTCTGGCACCATTTTCATTTTATTTATTTATTTATTTTTACGGAGTTCATCTGATGGGGTAGACCATGTGATATTTTCATAGAGCCAGTAGTTACAGATGCGGAAATACCTACTATGTCTTTTGGGGGTCTGATGTTTTTTACCATGCATTACAATACATAGTGGTTTGTAATGCATTGTGACTGTCAGTATTATACTGGTGTGGGGGCTGGGCCCCATAGGCGTTAATAGCTCGCAGGCCCTGACATGCTGCCTTAGCAGAAATTGGCACCCCATGATCACATCATTGGGAGCCAATGGGTTGAAAGAGGGAGCTCCCTCCCTCTGCAAACCCCTTAGATGTGGTGATCACTCCTTGACTGCGGCATCTAAGAGGTTAATCGACCTGCATAGGCTACTGCAGGGCTTTTCCAAGATTTTTAATTATCTCAGACAACCCCTTTAAAGAATAATTGTGATTGGTAAATATCTGGGCACTGAAGACCACCAGGGTCACTAGAATTAAGGTTTTTAAGTGTTTTCTCGCTATGTAACTCCTTTGCTTTAGTTTTCAGTGGGATTCTTTACATATGGGCCCTGGTCGATCACAGCTTCTGAAATGTCTTTAGGATATGTCATAATCTTTGTGACATTAACATCTACCATTGACTGTATAGTTACAAAATATAAAATCTATCTTTTGATATTTTTCTTTACTTATTTTTAAGTTCATCATTTAGTTTGTAAAAAAGTTACTTGGAAAAAAGTAATTTAGATAATTTTGATGGATTAACAGATTTTATTGTGACTTTTGAGAAGAGAAAGGATAACATCCAATGGTATACATCAGTGAAAAATATGCAAGAAACACATAAATAACATCTGGTTTATTCCAATAAACGTGGCAGGATTTTACAACAAAAAAAAAAAAATTATTGTATTACAGAGCACTTTAGAGACAGATTTTGGTTCAGATTTGCACACATCATAATTACAAATTCCCAGTCTTATTACAATCATCTATTTAGTGTTCAGTCTGCAAGTTGATATACTTTTTCTACACTGCATCAAGTTAAAGCAAACGGAAAAATTGTGAAAAGGACTAAATGTGAATCAAAGTAAATTTATACTCTTTGCTTTTATTTGAGTGAAGTTAAGGGCTTAGATTTACTGTTTAGTCTTAAGTCCATTACAAAAGTAACTTATCCTCATAAAGCGATTGGATTTCAGGTTAGTGGCAGAACTAGCTAAGCAGCAAGCCCAGTACAATAATATTTTTGGGCTCCTTGAACGTTCCAGGTTTAATAGTACAGTTGTTTTGTTGCATAGATGTAGCCTTTTAAGCTGCTGGTTCACAGTTCACAGCTCAGATCTTTTTGCCAAACCCTTCAAATTTTTATAAAGCTTTAAATTCCTTTCTAATATAACTACCTGCAGGAACCTGCATGTTTTTGATGGCCTTGTCTACTTCAGTTCTACCTTATGTGACGTCCTTAATATAAAATACGATCAAGTATCTCCTCATAAAGGAATTGCAATTGCACAGAATGGAAAAAATATATAGCATTTTTTTTAGATGAAAGTTGCCTGTGACAGAATAACTAACCCTTCTGGTAAAATAGGGTGGCAGAAAAACAAGACAAAGGATGTTGCACTACAGAGTGCACTTGGCTACATTTCTCACTTACTGACCACCCATTTTTTTCTGCATGCTAAAAGTCTGGTTACAAAGAGACGCAGGTCAGAAATAAGACGCCAGGATGCCTCCCAAGTTTTCCTCTTTTGGAGGGACAGTCCCTCTTTTTGACCCAAGTCCCTCTGTCCCTCTTTGATCCTTAAATTTCCCTCATTTTGACCGGAGGAATGAATGCATAAAATTGCTTTAATACATTTACTAAATTGCTCCTTACTACACTATCTGTATGGTTTCTACCTGTATATTAAACCATAACTTCATTATTTGGTGCAATTTGGAGCTTAAAATATATATAATCCAAATATTTATGTGCTAATATTTAAAATAAAGGGACTTATACTCACCTGACCCATCCCCAGCTGCTGCAGTTCTGAGTCAGTAATTATGCTTTGGGTGGAGTTAGAGGCGGGGCCTAGTATGAAAAAACTGCCGTGATGCACTCCCCACATATTGTCTCTCATTGTGATTTTCAAAAGTTGGGAGGTATGCGCCAGTTAGATGAAGATATGTCACCTTTAGCTCAAGGTGCAGCATCCCCACTGCCTCAGTGGTATAAAGAGTTGCTGCCATCCTATCAGACAACACCATATGGGTTCTCTCTAATGTAGCCATGTGACTGTGTATACAAAGTGGTTATTTGTAATGACACTAGTTGTGCACAAAACCAAAGAACTAGACTTCACCATTTGCAGTCACCTTTCCCACATCTTAATCGTGGCTCATGATAGTCAGATACTTCCAGGACTCACAATAAGGCTGAATGGCCTAACAATTAGATAGTCACATAAACCGCATAAATGAAGCACGTATTACGGAGCACTGGTAGAAAGCAAGACACCTAAAGGAATTTTGTTATTTCAGCAAATGGCATTTATCATGCAGATAGCATGACATACAGGTAGATAGCAGGTGAATGGTCATTAATAAAAATGGAGTAATACTAAACTGACTGATCTGAATTCTACCTATCCAGACAACAACATAGCAAAATATAGCTTCCAAACACAACACACACAACAGTCCATGCAACTATATACTCTGGGATGCATGATAAATTAGAACAAGATCAGAATAACACAATCTGGGGCAATGCACATGGCAAACTCTGTAACTGACAGAATGAAATGAGACCTGGCTATAAATAGACACAACATTCAGCACTACACCCTAATCAACCAGGCAAGGCTAGATGATAACCAAACCAAAATTCAGATGCAAGGCATTTGCTAATTAGTAACTAAGTAAACCTGAAGCAACAGGTAGACCCCTGTTGGTCATAACACTATTTAGTCACATCACAAAGAAAACGTGCAGTAAAAATTAAACCACGTACAATCTCCATTTAGATGTTACCCTTATTCTAATTAGTAAGCCAGAGGCAAAATGTGAAGTTCCTTGAAACACGTGCAAAATCTGTAGTAGTATGGCAGAAGAGCTTTTGAAGCCCCCTCTGGCACCAGGGCTTGGGTGCAACTACTATCTATGTATCCATTCTACCTGGGCCATTCTACTGCTACTGTGCTACTCGCATGTAAATAAAACCAAATCTGCTTATAAATCTGCATATATTCTTATCTTATAAATCTTCAAATATTTCCTGTGCCACCGGGGCGATTCAGCAAGTGATTTTTCTAACTTTTATTACCTTAACATTTGCTATAATTTATTTCACAATGCTCACATTTTTCTGGCCAATTTATATCTTGGCAGTTGGTAACTGAACAGTTCTGTTAAAACAATCTAAAACAGTAGACTATTATTGATTTTGGACGTTTAAGTGCTTTTTCAGGATTTAAAGTTAATTCTTTCTCTAATGTTATTCAATATATCATACCTCATATCCATGCCAGCCAAACATAGAAATTCCAGGAACCTGCAGCTCTGAGAGTTACTAATATATGCAGCATATTTTCTTAATGTTGTCAACTGTTTTCATCCATAGGGTCCTGACAACTACTGTGTCTTACTTCACATGTTTTTGGCAAAAGCATAACGTGTAGGTTAATACATCCTTTCTGCCAAGTCCTGTGACGGGAAGCTATGAATTCTATATTTTCTAAATATGGCATAGACCATGCATATATTACATATAGAATATTGAAAGCTCAAGGATTTCATTTTCAATTAAAATTTGTACTACAATGCCAATGTCCAGATCCATTACATACTATTTTCTAATTATATAACTGTGATAACACCCATAAAACATGCTGATTAATGAATTGCTTCAAACTAATACAAGCTATACGGCAAACAAGGGCATAGGAAATTAGTTTCATAACTTGGTAAAGGTTTGAATTCTGTTAGTTGTTGATATATGTTACTTTAAATCTATATATATGTCCCAAACAAGCCTGCGGGGTCACAATGTCCCATTCATCTCACCTCAGCCTTTAATTCCAAGAATAAAATTCAGAAATGACAACATGATTCACGTCCCCACCTATCCCTTGGTTGAACTTGATGGACTTATGTCTTTTTTCATCCGTACTATGTAACTATGTAACTATCTACATCAATTATATCATGTTACTAACTCTTCAGAAATCCTAGAGTATAGGGTGTGTATAGCATACTAACAATGCCAAGAGTGGCATGAAATAAATGGAGGAAAATATCAGTGTATCATATAACAGGAGACTCTGGTAAAGAGCCGTATAGGACATACATTTACAATCAAGTGGAGCCTTAAAGTGTAACTGCCATTTCACTACAAAAAATGAAATTCCTAACATACAGTATGTGATGCTGAAGTGAAGATATTCATGACACTTTATTTTCAGTTAATTTTACTTTTTTGATGTCTGTATTCAGCCCTTAGCAACCTTATTTCTCTGTGCCTCTTGAATGAATAGGATGGTTCAAAAGGTTTTTACAGTCAAAATAAAGTAACGCTTCCAAAGGCCTACATCTTTCAATGTTATCTGGCATCAAAAGGGTTAAATCAAGAATCACATTAATATTCCTAACAGACAACACAGATTCTGTTCTACAGTATTTGGTCCAGAACCTCATCACTGTTGCACTCTGGGACTAAAATCCTAAAGCCTAAAGAGGACCACGTTACGAAGAAAGACACATGTAAGAAAGGAGGGGTTCGTCTAGGCATCCATGGGTAGACTGATGAGGTAGTTGACAAGATACAAAAAACATAGTTGCCAACAGTCTCAAATTTTTCAGAAACAGTCAATGCAAATTTGGGCTGTCCCGGGCTAAAAATAGGTGTGGCTTATGTAAGCCCTGCCAAAAAATGGGCTTAGGGTGTTCCAAGGGGTGGGGTATGTCAGGAATTTACCAACTTTAATTCTGGTAAGTATGCAAAAAACTAATATTACAGGCATTAAAAGCTTCCCAGTTGTGGAAGATACCTAATGAGTCACTGACCTACTGAGACATTGAGGTTGGTCTAAGGAGAGCCAGACAAGGCAGTAGATGAGATTTGGCTAGCTTGGGAAAATTGAGTACACAGACTCATACAAGTCAATTAGGTCTATTCACACATCCTTTTTTGATAGATGCAGATGTACTGTATCAGATCTGAGATATTCACTGCATCTTCTATTCTGGAAACAGAATGTACACAGCTTTTCATGGATCCTTCATGTGCGTATAGAAGATCAGACAGTCGTGAATAGGCTCTATAGAAGATGTTGGTGGACATATGCTCTGATATTTGGTAATTATAGGTACTACCAAGTATTGGTAGATATGTAACTTAATGAGGATTCACCCTGAAATAGACAAACAATCTATTCTCCTATTTTCACTTAAGGTATAATGTTTTACAAAGTCTTTCTTTTGTGGTGACTAAAGTACCATAAAATCAGCATACAGTACTGTGTTCTCTAGTTTTTTTTATAGTTAAACTAAACATTTCTGTTCCCAGCAATGAAAATTCCTTGTGACAAGATATACCGTATTTTTCTTATTTCTTATTTTACGCTGCCGGCCTCCCCGCTGCTTTGTGAGTACTACCACAGACGATTACTGTTGTTTTACACAACAGAGCCACTGCTTGAGGATTAAATAAATACACTTTACATGTAAAGACTGCTGTGAGCGGGGACCAGTGTAATGAAGTACAGTGACTGGATCGGGCCCCGCCGCGAATGCAACATCAGTTGCCAGCCTCCAGCCCCTCCTCCCACCCCGCGTGATAGAGCTGTAACTGATACATCGCAGGCTGCGCTGTGCAGCATAGCGGCCAGCGATGTATCAGTTTCAGCCATGTAAAAATGGCACCATTCGCTTTATAAGACGCATTGCCATTTTTCCCCCACTTTTTTGGGGGAAAAAAGTGCGTCTTATAAAGCGAAAAATACGGTAATACCCAACAAACTGATGTACAGCTATATGCAAAAGTTTTCAGAAATATATTGTACGGTACATCATCAAGATGGGTATAGGTCCATCAATCCTAGCCATGTATTATGTATTCTAATAGTTCACTAGAATAAATATTGGTAAAGGCAAGGTACTGACTGGTAGTTGGAAAAAATTAACTTTTCCTAGTGTATGATGTGAAGTTTAGATTATCTGGATTTCGTACTGGATTCAGAGGTACATCCATGCCAAAGTCATTCGCCAATTTGTGACCCATGGTAATACGAATAAAGCCTTGAAATTATAAGAACATTTTAAGCAAAGATTTATGGCTTTCATTTAACATCAGGACAGATTTAGCAGTTTACCCCAAAGATAATTTGGTTTACAAATCAGAATTTTAGTCAAAGAAAATATAATTATTCATTCAGTAAGGTTCCTACTCTACATGTAGCACAATTTACTAGCTACTCTGTAACCACATTGTTCTCCATAAAAATGTGGTCCTATCTGCCAGTGAGGATTGTCTCCAAGCATTGACAAGTAATCTTGAGGCTTGTACACATTATCCAAAGTCTCTATGGAATACTTACACTGGGAAACTCTGGTTCGCACAGGAGTTTCCCTGTCAACTGATATAAATGTGATTTATCGTATAAAGCCTTCCTAGTTGATGTAGAAAAAATATTTTCCACTTTTATAAGATTTCTTTTCTAAAACACTTTTGAGGAAATGTTAAAGCAATTTGCTGGTTAATCAATCGCTTGGTATTGCTCAATCCACAATCTCATCCTAAAGTGCTATAGTAGTGCAAACAAAAATCACATGTGTAATCTAAATTATTAGTTTTAACCATCTCTATTAAGTTAATGGTGTGCAGTAGATATCAGAAATGTACACATTTTAATATGTTTGGCGTGCAAATACTTAATTTTAGAATATGTCTTTTTTTCAGTAACAATTTATACAGTCAAATGACATTATTATGACCACTTCCTACTTTACACGTTGGCAGCTCGGAGCTTATTAAGGAAGTCATGTGTCTTGATCTGGCTTGGTGGGTATATAATGTGTGCAATAGGCTGTGGGAGCAGCTCACCGCCAAAATGACTCAAGGGGCTATCAGACGTGTATAAAACAAAAGTTCAGCTAACTCTACTGCATATGGGGCTCCAAAGCAGACGCACCTCTGCTTAGAGGCAGAATCTGATAGGTGAAGTGTCACTGTAAAACTGACAGGTACAATACACTGCAATAGACAACTATTGCAGTGTATTGTACCAGAGATCTGACCATTGTATGTTCATGCTTTCTAAAATCACTCTTTTTCCCTATATCCTGCTACTATTAATAGTTAAAAAATATTCATAAACGGTATTACCATAATGACCTAATCTATAAAAAGAGCCCACTTCACGACCCAAAAAATTGAAGTCTAGAACAAGGGTACTCAACTGTCGAACCGCGGCCGCCAGCTGTCCGGACCCCTGCATGCAGCCTGGTGTCGGCTGTCAGGGGGGGCCGGAGTCCAGAAGCAATGAGCGCTTCAATCAATAAAGATGGAAGCGCTCATTGCTGGAGCGCAGGGAGCAGGGTCCTGTCACTCACTGCTCTGCTCTCTGCGCTCCTCCCCTCCTTCAAGCGGGAGCGCTATGAATGGTGAAGCAGAAGACTTCTCCTGCTCCACCATTCAGCCTGCACAGATCGCGCTGCCGCCAGTGTGGGCGGAGCATACAGCCTGAAAACTCCATCCACACATTGCTGCAGAGTGATCTGTGCCTGCAGTGAAGACACGACTGTGAGCTTCAGGAACGGGACAAGGTGAGTAGGTGCTGTGTGTTTTTTTGTGTTTTTATTTTAATACAGAGGGGGCACAGAGGGCTTCATTAATATGGAGGGGGCACAGAGGGCTTCATTACTATGGAGGGGGCACAGAGGGCTTCATTACTATGGAGGGGGCACAGAGGGCTTCATTACTGTGGAGGGGGCACAGAGGGCATCATTACTATGGAGGGGGCACAATGGGTATTGCAAATGTGAAGAGGACTCAATGGGCATTGCAAATGTGAAGGGGGCACAATGGGCATTGCAAATATTAAGGGGCACAATGGACATTTCTACTTTGGAGGGGGCACATTGGGCATTTGTACACTGGAGTGGGCGCAATGGGCATTGTTAATGTGAAGGGGGCACAATGGAAATTTCTACTCTGGAGGGGGCATAATGGGCATTGCTAATGTGAAGGGGCACAGTGCACACAGGGCATTATTAATCTGAAGGGGGCACAGTGCACAGAGGGCATTATTACTCTGAAGGGGCACAGTGGGGATTTCTACTATGGAGGGGACACAGAGGGCATTATTACTGTGACGGGGCTCAATGGGCATTACTACTATTAACGGGGTACAATGGGCATTACTACTATTAAGGGGCATTATTACTGTGAAGGAGGCACAATAGGTATTATTACTATGAAGGGGGCACCATGGGGATTATTGCTGTGAATGGGGCACAAAGAGGGCATTACAACTATGAAGGGGCACAGATAGGGCATTACTACTGTGAGGGGGCACAGAGAGGGCATTACTACTGTGAGGGGGCACTTAGGGTATTCATACTCTGTGGGGAGGAACTAAGGAGGCATCACAATGTGTCAGGGGCACCAAGGGATCACCCTACTGTGAGGGTGCACTTGGGAGTATCGTACTCTGTGGAGTACTAAAGGGATATCATATTGTCTGAGGGGCATTAAAGGGGCATCATTATTGTTAGGGGGCACTGAAAGGACATTCTTACTGTTTGGACGGCAGAAAGGAGATTAGGTGGGCTTGGAGGTGTGGATTATTGTAAAAATAATGCAACGCTATATAAGCCAATGGTGTTGTCCCTCCTTATATATTTTTTTGTTTTGCAACTCGGACCTTCATCCTACAGCAGACTCAGGTATGTGGACCTTTACCAAAAGTACTTGAGTACCCCTGGTCTAGAACTTACCTCCTCATAGAAACTGATTGAATTAGTTTAACATAACCAATCCCTCGTGAGGCCATGCTGATACAGCGTTAGTCACTTATTTATACTGGCCTATAGTTTCTGGGTTTTGTTATTGAACTATTTTTGAATATTGACACCACATTTACTAAGCGCTATCCTGTGGAACACTCCCAGTCAATATAGAGTCCTTAAATATCAGAAATAAGGTTATTCTGATTTCCTGATTGGAGTCAGGCAGGAATTTTTCCCCTAAAATGAAGAAAACTGGCTTCTACCTCACCGGGGTTTTTTGCCTTCCTCTGGATCAACTTGCAGGATAATAGGCTGAACTAGATGGACAGATGTCTCTTACAAAGTATGTTACTATGTTACTATTATTTATGTTTAACCTATTCTGACCTTGGCTGTATTACCCTGTATGTTCTATAGTGCTGTATATATGTTTTCCAAGTATGTTTTTAAAGGGGTTGTCCACTTTTTTTTTGTACGGGCACTGCCTTCTATGCTCTGTTTACCTGCTCACCACAGCAATTGCTGCGGCGAGCAGGTAAACAGAGCAGAGAAAGCAGCTCTCATATAAGCACTGTCTGCTCTTCAAACAGCTGATCGGCGGGGGTACTGGGAGTTGGACCCCGCTGATCTGATCTTGAGGGTGGGTCATCAGTAATAAAAAGAGGACAACCCCTTTAACAGTAGGACTGGAGGGAATGGGTTAGGTTGAGAATTTGGCATGGGGGGGACGTTTCAATTTTTAGCTTAGGCAGCAGAAAGGCTAGATGCACCCCTGCCCCTTGCCACAAAGCAATGAGGAAAGGGGAGGGGCCCAAGATGAACTCGTGCACCAGGGCCCATGAGCCTTTAACTATGCCCCTGGCTAGGCCATTGCTAAAAACCCTGCACAATCCCTTTAAATGTGGGTCAGTATTTCTGGCCCTCCATTCCTATTCTGCCATCCTGCCTACCTCCATTCTGCCCTTTTTTGTGACTTCTAATATTCTCTTTCCTTTTTAGCACAATGAAATTCCACTTGCACTGACACCTTTTATCATATTCATCATATAATGTAATGACATAAAATGTCTGTTCTTGATATTGTTCTAATGTTTGGTCCACCCACCATGCTGGTTCTTATTATACAGGTTAAAAAAAAAGAATAATACATTCCAATAATATAGCAACAGAGTCTTGGAGAGCTCCGTGTGGTTCCTTGCTGAACCTTAGGACCACTACTGAAAGAATGTTTTCTCCAGAATTTTCCAGCACAGCAGGTAATATATTTTGGCCAGGAATACATCACGTTAATAACACTTATAAAATAATATGTTTTAAGTCCCAGCATCCAAGGAAAAATCATTTTTTGAAAACAATATAAGATACTAAAACCAGACAGGCAGCATTGTGTTTATACTGGGAAGCTTGCCTTTTTGTGCTATGAACATCTTCTGTGTCCTCTTTCTACTCTGTATCCTAATATTCTCTGTCCATATACTTATATAGTTACATAGTTACATTGTTAATATGGTTGAAAAAGACATAAGTCCATCAAGTTCAACCAAGGGATACATGGGGACGTGAATTCCAGAAGGAAATTAGACTTAGATTTCTACACATATTCATAAGCATTAATGTTGTTTACTTTTAAGAATTCATCTAAACCCTTTTTAAAACTGTCCAGTGTTCCTGCTGTGAAAACATCCTACGGTAGACTATTCCATAAATTCACAGTTCTTACAATAAAGAAGCTTTGACGCTTCTGGAGATTTAACTTTTTCTTCTCCAGTTGGAGGTAGTGCCCCCTTGTCTTTTGAGGGCATTTTACATGTAATAGTTTTTCTCCTTATTTTTTGTATGGCCCATTGATATATTTGTATAGGTTAATCATGTTCTCCATTAGACATCACTTCTCAAGATTCAATAACTTTAATTCTTCTAATCTTTCTTCATAACTAAGATCCTCAATGCCCCTTATCAGTTTAGTCGCTCTCCTTTGTACTCTTTCCAGTTCCAAAGCATCCTTTCTATGGACTGGTGCCCAGAACTGAACTGCATATTCCAGATGAGGCCGCACCAACACTGCCTCATGGGTTCATGCATGACAATATCCTGGTGGCCTTAGAAGCAGCTGATTGACATTGTATGCTGTTATTTAATCTACCATCTACAAGGACACCCAAATCCTTCTCTATAAGTGACTCTCCTAGTGTTTCCTCCCCTAGGATATATGAAGCACCAAGATGCATAACTTTACATTTATCCACAGTAAACCTCATTTGCCCAGTTGATGCCCAATCAGTTAGAGTGTTCAAGTCAGCTTGTAGTTTATGGACATCTTCCATAGATTGCACAGTACTACATAGCTTAGTGTCATCTGCAAAAATCAAAATGGTGCTATTAATCCTGCCCTCGATATCAATAATAAATTAAATAATAGAGGTCCCAGCACTGAACCTTGGGGTACACCACTTATAGCCCCATCTTTCCAGGAGTTTAAAACAAAAAGTTACTTTTGTTGTTGAAAAAGTTCTATTGGGTAGAAATGAAAAGGAAACCTTAATTTGTTAAAGACAATGAGGGAGATTTATCTAAACTGGTGTAAAGGAAAACTGGCTTAGATGCCCATGACAACCAGATTCCACCTTATATTTTTCAGAGCTCCTTTGGAAAATGAAAGTATCAATCTGATCAGTTGCTATGGGCAATTAAGCCAGTTTTCCTTTACACTAATTTTGATAAACCTCCCTCAAAGAGAATTCAGAATTGGTTTATATTCACTTATGTACTCTATTTCTACTTAGACTGCACCTAATACACATTACAGGGAATTCATGATACTCCTATGGGAGCCCTAGTTAGAGAGGAAAACTACATTAAAAAAACTAATAAACTAAAAAAGAAAAAAAATATTATTGTGAAAAAGCAGCCCTATAGGTTGTGAAAAAAACAAATCATTTTTTCATTGATGCAGTCCAAGAGCCATAACTTAGTTGTCTTGGGGCTTGTTTTTTGTAGCTGAAGCAATGTTTTTATATGACCCAATTGTGAGGTACTTATAATGTATTATATAACTTTTATTATTTTTTTTTTTAGGGGAATGGAAAAAAAATAAATTGCATCATTGTTTTTGGGGTTTTGTTTTTATGCCTTTCACCATGTAGTATAAATAACATTACTTTATTCTATAGGTCAGTATGATTATGGTAACACTAAACTTTGAATTTTACTTTTTTTATAAAATAAAAACAGTTTTAACAAATCATAATTTATTTTTTGTTGCAATATTCTGAAAACCATAACTTTTTTGTTTTTCCACCATTGGCAAGTGCTTGTTTTTGGGATTCTGCCTTTTGTTTTAGTATATTTTTTATGATGTTGACGGTAAGGGATAAATAACATTTATAGTTCGGGCTATTACAAATGTAACAATGCCTATCATATGTGGTCTCTTAAGGGATTTTTTCATAGATTACTATGGTTTTTAACATATATGCTTATGTAGTTTATTACTGCATGTATATCTTCCCTGTTTTGTTCAGTATGGACTTTCCTGACCTGTTTTTACCATGTTTACATCTTGTATGTAGCACTTCCTGTTGCTGTATCCAACTAAATCCATGATACTTTTTTTTTCTTCCACGGATTCAACACCACCCTATACAATGCCCAGCTACTTTATAGCTTCTCCCACCCAGCTAGTTACCTAGACATTCTATTATTACTGCACCTGTTGGTTTTTGACACACTCATGGACATAACAACACAAGAAATGGGAAAGAGTTGCATGAGCATGATCAAGAGACCACAGCCCTGAACAGAAGATAGGAGCAATAAAGAGAAAACAAATACATTACAAAATTTAGGTTGCCTTCATAAATGATTATTATAAAGTATGTTGATGCAAACCAGAAAAACTCTATTTTTTCTTAAATAAAAACTCTTTATGTATGAAAAAACTTACACCATTTTTTGTATTTGATTGCTTACATAATGCACTGCATTACTTACTGTATCTACTTATTTTACACCTAAAGAAAGCTTATTGGACCTAATAGGCCTTCATGCATGCATACTTTGAAAGAGTGTGTGTGCATGTGTTTTATAGCAAACTGTTAAAACATATGGCTGGTGACACAGCCATATGTTGCTGCCGACACAGTATTAATCTAGTAGACTTTAGCATCTTAGCATCTGGCAGCTAAAGGAAATATTGTAATGCCATAACAGCAATCAAGACTCAAGCATTTTAGTCTCCTGAAATATAAGTAGATGTATCAAGAAATTCTTTTCAACCACCTTAGTGAAAATTTCCCATTTTCTCCAGCTCACATAATGATGGTGATTCAGGAAAGGCCTAGAAAGTGTAAATGCCAACTGTGGCAAATGACATCAGATCCAATTATCTAGGCAAAATACTAGACTCAGGACTGATTAGCTTGAAATAAAACATCCAACTCACTAAAGCTCTTTGTTTTTTAAGAAAAAGTCAAGGCAGACGTCTCCTCAAATAACAGTTACTGAATGATTTCACCGAATTTTGTGCAGCTCTGCTTTCCAGGGGTTATTGCTGTCTCTATGTATTACGACCAGAATTCAATAATTCCATGTCAATGTTTTTTTTCTGTTTCTTTCTGGAAACTTTAGAATATGCCCAGGCTTGAACAGAGTGAGATTATCACACCTCTCTTTTCCATATTTACCAACATAATGAGGTGACAATGATCTCAGCCGAGGTAGCATTATTCAGTAAGAACATTTACATTAGATATACATGGTACTCATTCCTGTGTCACGTCAAAGAATTCAACACTTGCTCCTGCTGAGAACTTCCATAGATTTTACTGTGTTTCATCACTCTGTTTATAATAGGTAGCCAAGAATATTAAATCATGTTGAAATGTGAATGTAGAAGCGTATTTTAACTTGCTTCCTGTTTAAGTGTGTCCTACATTTTATGTTGCCCTATATGTTACCTAAAAATACCAGAAATTTCCAACTGTTTACTTCCTCATAATCAGGTTTTTATCTTTATGGTTTTTCTTTTTTATGGTTATGTTTTCCTAAGAATCAGAGCTACAGTTGAAGCTATAGTTTAATCAGAACATACTTGACAACAATTAGAGGTTTGTAATCGTTCCAGTCTCCTACATTGTGTTAAAATAATTTTCACCTACTTCTTCTTTCAACACTAATAATGAATCTTTGGATTTTCACTTATCCTTCCTAAAACCTTGATTCCTTTATTTATCGGTAACAGGTTTGCTTAGGATTATCCTTTTATGACGTAATCTAATCTTGGATCAACTTTGCTTAGTTCTCACATTCTCGCTTGGAATACTCTGATAGAAATATGAATGAATTTAGGATCTTTTCTTTTTGGGTCATCCAAGTCTTGTGCAAAACAACCTTAAATCATCAATCATCTCTTCGCCATTCTACATGATGGTTGTTGTGAAGTTCTTGCCAGTTTGTTATGACATGAAATATGAATATTGACTGGTAAACGCTGAACTTAATGTAGGTTTTGAATTGTTTGCATTTCTTGGATAATTAGTCTAATATTTAGGTGAATTTACTAGGATGCTATCTGAGAAGACAGTTATACTGAATGTTGCTCACTTGATTGATGGATAGAGTAACTGTAGATAGATTTGTCCCGAGATAACATAAAACTTTTCTAGACAGATGAGTAATATCATTATGACAAATGGTCATATGGTCAAATGGTCATAATGTTCACAAAGGTTCTTATTTTTAGTGTTAAAGTTTACAAGCCAGGTGTTATTGCACATCATGGGCAAACAATTTTGTTACCCAACTAATTGCAGGACTATGAGCTAATCATGTAGTCCTGCTGTTAGCTCTCATGGTTGGCGTGCAAGGAGAAATTAAGCATCTCATGGTGGCCATCAAAAACAGTGAAGTGTCCATGTAGTCAACAAAGCAGCCCAAGCCTTCAGAAGGATCATCCATGGGATTTGAACTTTGCCAGTCAATAATTTACTACTGTTTATACAAAATGTTTTATGGAAGTCCAGGGCTGGGTTGGCCTTAAACATCTACTTGTAAACAGAAATTGGTTGCTTATGTCTATGCACAAAGTTATATACCTATGTGGACAAAAATGTTGGTACCCTTACATTAAGTAATTAAGTAAGAAAGACCCACAATGAACACTGAAATAACTTGAAACTTACAAAAGTAATTATAAACATTTTACCGAAAATTAGCTAAAGAAAACGAGCATTACTTTTGAATTACAGTTCAACAGAATCATTTTAAAAAACAAACTAAAACTATAAACATACCACAGTATGACTTCTTTTTGCATTATGTGACCCTAACAGCAATTTATGGGTGTATGACTATTTAGGGTGCCATGATGATAGACTTCACCGACCCCTAATTAGTTATTTGGGGAGTTTAGTCTAAGCAAAGCTACAAGAATATCTGAGAGAGTTCCTGCAGACCAGCCCAAGCCCAATGAACTTGAGAATGAGAATACAGCTGTCAAAGGAGCAAGTGTAATACCAGAGTACCCCTGAAGGAAAGAGACCATACTTCATAGAAGATCCAAAATCATTGAGGCCATGCAAGATAACGTCAGTAAGGGTCTAATAAGGGCCATGCAAGATAACGTCAGTAAGGGGTCCGGGTGGTGGTCACGCTGGTGAGCACTGCAACCACTTTCTCCTTTACTTTTCTGGATTCTCCTGCCGGGACAGCAGGGGTAAGGACTTCTGGCTGCAGCGGTTGAGGCAAGGTTGCACCCAGGGAAGAAGCCCCAGCTCCCCGGCTGCTGCTGGCTTCATCTTCCAGGGTAGTTGATACTGGTGGATCACCATGGACTGGAACGTAAACAATGAAGTCGTCAGCTGACCCAGCTGAAAGGACTGTGATGGTGGTGGCACTGGCAGTCCAGGGATAAGAGGCTCCGGCTGTGGCTTCTCCCTGAAACGGAGGGTGCCATCTGGTGACTCCTGAAGGCAGCTCATCGGTACTTCGCCTGGTGGTTCCTACGGCCAAACTTCAGATGGTGATGCAGGTACCAGGGGCTTTGATAATAACGTTACCCCGGTAGCAAAGGGGCCTTTCAGGGATTCCATGGGGGTGTATTCCACCTGATCCCCCACGTACAGGCTGTGACGTGGTTGGGGCAGGTACAGCCCACGAAGTACTCCTTGCCATCCTTGTCATCCGCCAGGAAGCCAGAGCCTCGATCCACAGAAAACCACAGGACGGTTCCCTTTTGCCGCTCCAGTGCAGGGTCTCCCAGCATTGGATGGTCCAGTACTTGGATGACCCAGTCCTCCACAGCATTCTTGTAGTCCCATAGGGTCTGGGCGTGGGCCGTCACCGATGCTGGCACAATCGGGTTCTGCCGAATGGAACGTGTTGTTCTCCTCCTTGGCGGCAAAGTGGACGCTCCAGCTGCCTCCACCACAGCAGCCACACCAGCCGGCAAGCCGAATATGGAGTCAGGAGCCGGAAAGACTCTCTTGCACAGTTGTGCTGCTCTGATATCTGGAACGGGCGGTGGTTCGGGGTACTCATCCCCAAAGACCATCTCTCCCCACTTGGGTCGCAGTTCTTTCGCCATGCTATTTGCTGTGGTCTGACTCTGGATCTTGTTCAGCGCTGGCTTGAACTGGAGAGGAGGGTGGAGTAATGAGGGAGGAGTCTTCACTCCCTATATGTGCAAATAGTTAGTTCCCAGTGAGCCGGGCTGGTTTTTCCCACTTCTGAGGGGGGCGTATCTTCACTTTCCCGCTCTTGAGGGAGCATATCGTCATTTTTCTGCTTCGAGGGCCGGGGGAGGGGGCAAGAAGAATGAGTACATTGCGTACGTAGCGTACGTAGCTTTAGCATTCAAAATTTTAAGAACATTTACAAATAATACGAAGCGAATCTGACATAATCCGGATTCGCTTCGAAGTAGGAAAAATGGAGGATTCGATACAAATGTACAAAGCGGCAAATAGATTCGCTCATCTCTAATTGTTATATACTTTGGAACCATGCATTTTTCTGCTCATTATACTACTACTACTACTACTACCACTATCATCAGTTTAGTAAAGAAAGATTTTATTCATTACAACCAACGGTCTGGTTATTGACTATAATGTTCCCGGTTGTCCACTGCATCTACCCTCCTGCCTTGCATCTTGCCAATTATTCACCATCAAGGGCACCCCAACTATCACCAGGCAGGAGCCCCAATACCAGGGTGTGCCTAGAGCACTAGAGTGGAAATCCCCACCTGGAATTGAGAATACTACTACCTGTCTCAGGGCCATAACCACCACTAATATATTCCTCACTGCACCTTCCCTGCAGCTTGCTGCAAAGGCACTGGGAATTTCTGTGACTAGTAATCATAACATGCCTTATGTCACATGAAGAGCAATTAAACTAGAATACTAGACTAGACAATTGACTAAAGCAGTTTTCTATGGACTGTTATTTAATATCTTAGTAACTAGTTCTCCATGTTGCCCTACCACAGAAGTCAGATAATACTACAATGTATTGAATGGGATTTGTATTAAACCAATTAACATACTTAAAAGTGTCTTGATTTTAGTGCATACAATAGTTATCTGTCTCTTTTGTTTCTACGTAAAGGCCTATTAAGGGCCTCTTCCACTGACTGATATTTTGGCCAGTTATGGGGAATAAACATTCATAGGACCCCTATTCATGAAAATTAGCTCATGTAATTGTAGTGCCAAAAATGCTTGTTCGTCAGACAACTGCCTCCTTCCATCACAATAAAAGATGCCCGACTATCGACAACACATCTCCTCATGTAATCAGAAATGTGTTACCAATAATCAATGCAACCAAATGGGGAAAGGACAATTCTCCCCTATATACTTTGCAGCCACCAGTGTAATAAGCCAATGCAAATGAGTGCAAACTTGTCATGTTCAAACAGGAAATTTAATAGCACATAAGCATAAGACCTGGCTAAATTATACAAGTTTTTAGAAGGGCAGTTCGCATCCTTGTAAAACGTGCTCATATCTGGGGGCTGCAGAGTTGGATTAAGTGCATCATAGGCCCATGGCTGTCTTCCCAACTAGGGGCCTCTCCCTCCATTTTCCACTGGCATACCCCCACCTGCATGTAAGCATGTAAAGCCTTTGCTATAGATAAAATCAATAAATCTCCATGTGGAGGTGATATGTGAGGGTATTGAGGAAGGAAGCATTCAGGAGTTTTCATTTGGACACTAGTGGGGGCATTTATCAAACTGTTGTAAAGTAGAACTGGCTTAGCTGCCCATAGCAACCAATTTGATTCCACCTCTCATTTTTGAAAGCTCCTTTGGAAAATGAAAGGTGGAATCTGATTGGTTGCTATGGGCAACTAAGCCAGTTCCACCTGTGTGCTGCCCAATAGTTACTTTTTTCAGTTTGAAGAGGTTGTGGTGCTCCATGAGCGCCATGGCCTCTTCCTAGGTCCTGTGACCTAGACGCAGCTCAGCCCCATCCAAGTAAATAGGGCTGAGCTGCAGTACCAAACACAGCCACTATGAAATGGACAGCGCTGTGGTTGGTAAGCAGTGAGGAGGCTGTGGCATTCACTGGAGCACCATGATCTCCTCAAACTGCTGATTAGCAGGGTGTTGGGAGCTGGACCCCACCAGTCTCATATTAATTATGTATCCTGAGGATAGGCCATCAATATGTAAATCCTGAAGAAATTTTATACATCACACTGATATCTATCCGGGTACAGATAATGTAGTAGATATCACCTGCAGTCCTATGTAACACCACAGATGACACAGTTATAGCTCTCTGTGTACAGATAATGAGGTAGATGTTCCCTGCAGTCCTATGTAACACCACAGACATCACAGTGATAACTATCTGGGTACAGATTATGTAGTAGATGTCACCTGCAGTCCTATGTAACACCACAGATTACACAGTGATAGCTCTCTAAGTACAGATAATGAGGTAGATGTTCCCTGCAGTCCTATGTAACACCACAGACAACACAGTGATATCTCTCTAAGTACAGATAATGAGGTAGATGTTCCCTGCAGTCCTATGTAACACCACAGACAACACAGTGATAGCTATCTGGGTACAGATAATTTAGTAGATGTTCCCTGCAGTCCTATCTAACAACACCCATAACACAGGACTGCAGGAAACATCTTCTTGGAAAGAAACAGGGACTGTCAGCAGCTAAGAGGGGGCATTCAATAGAAGCTGCTGAATTTATTGTGCACATGTGGGCATTTGGGGCAGCATTGGGCCCTAGGCTGCCGACCCAAACTATCCTATTATAATCCACTAATGGTGGGCAGCACACCCAGGAAATTCAAAAGTAGAATCCTGAAACACTTGACATATACAAAATCCTTACCAGGTTAATGTTTCAAATGCAGTAAAACACTGTCCATAAAAGCATGTAAAGCCTTTACTATAGATAAAATCAATAAATCTCCATGTGGAGGTGACACGTGAGGGTATTGGGGAAGGAAGCATTCAGGAGTTTTCGTTTGGACACTAGTGGGGTCATTTATCAAACTGTAAAGCAGAACTGGTTTAGTTGCCCATAGCAACCAATCTGATTCCACCTCTCATTTTTGAAAGCTCCTTTGGAAAATGAAAGGTGGAATCTGATTGGTTGCTACGGGCAACTAAGCCAGTTCTACTTTACACCAGTTTGATAAATAACCTCATAGATGTCCTAACGGATTGAACCTGAGGAGAAAATTGATGTTCCATTATTAAAGAGGACCTTTCACCGTTCCTGACATGCCTGTTTTAATAGCTCCATTCATTCCCCATGTACTAACAATTCTGGAACATCTATTCTTATGTCTCTGTGTTGTGCCATTCCTTTATTATTTGCACTAGAAGTTATGAATGAATTGCTATTTGTATTCAGTAAAGGAAAAGAGGGGAGGTAACCAGTTGGGGGTGTGTCCCTCACAGACTGACTCTAGCCAATCAGTGCTGTCATGATCAGACTGTGCAGGTACACACCCCCAACTGGTCACCTCCCCTCTGTTCCCTTACTGAAGACAAATAGCAATTCATTCATAACTTCTAGTGCAAATAATAAAGGGATGGCACAACATACAGACATAAGAATTGATGTTCTAGAATTGTTAGTACGTGGGGAATGCATGAAGCTATTAAAACAGGCATGTCAGGAGTGGTGAAAGGTCCTCTTTAAATGTTTTACTGTGTATACTTATGAGTGATCTGTATTTTAATTGAGCATCATTGTGAACTTGCAGCCAGGCGGTGGGGAAAGCAAATCGTATGCTTGGCTGCATAGCTAGAGGTATAACGAGCAGAAAGAGGGAGATAATGATCCCTCTGTATAGAGCTCTAGTGAGACCACATCTGGAATACTGTGTTCAATTCTGGAGACCTCACCTGCAAAAGGATATTGCTAAAATAGAACGGGTCCAAAGAAGAGCTACAAAAATGGTGGAAGGTCTAAAACATAGAACTTATCAAGAAAGACTCCGAGTTCTTAATATGTATAGTCTGGAGGAAAGAAGAGAAAGGGGGGACATGATTGAAACTTTTAAATATGTTAAAGGACTGAATAAAGTTCAGGAGGGAAGTGTTATTAATAAGAAACAGAACACAAGAACAAGGGGGCACAATCTGAGGTTAGTTGGGGGAAAAATCAAGAACAACATTAGAAAATATTATTTCACTGAAAGAGTAGTAGAAGCTTGGAACAAACTTCCAGCAGAGGTGGTTGATACATCTACAGTAACTGAATTTAAACATGCCTGGGATAAACATGTATCTATCCTAAGATAACAATAAAAGGATAATAAAAGGGCAGACTAGATGGACCAGGTGGTCTTTTTCTGCCGTCAATCTTCTATGTTTCTATGTTTCTAACTTCTGATTTATTGTAATATTTTATTTAAGGAATATTGAGCCTGCTTTGTTAAATAACAGTTACCATTCTAATGCCGCCATTATATGATGATGTTTGAGTAATCGCTGCGGGTATTGCAACTGTTTTTCTATAATGATATGTTATTAATTTATATCATTTGGTAGGTTCTAGTATCCGCATTTTGTGTATGTTTCCTATGTAATCACATGTGTGGGTATTTTAAATAGCAGACCAGGGACCCACTTGTTTGAACTTCATTATGTCTAAAGGACCATAGTTATTCGAAACGTGTCAATGAGTTTGATTGGGGTGCTCTCTCCCCAATATGTACCACTGTGATCTTTTTGCATTCAATAAAGAGAACTTTAGATTTTATCCTGATGCTGGACTACTTCATTGGATATCGTTACCTGCTTGAACCTGGCAAGATCCACGCACGGAGATCCTTGGATCAGCTGGGAGCATAGGTGAGCTAGAACTCTGTATATAATTTATTAGCACCCTTACAGCCACATATTTCTGCCAATGGTGTTAAAACACTGCATTAATCAACACATCAAAAAACCAAGATAGTGTACAGTATATGCTGTGCCAATGTGGGTTTTCAAAGACATTATCGGAAATACTCTATTCACATGCAGTTTCTCTAGTTTAAGCAATGTGCTAGTGACACAATCTTCTGTCACATATCATGTGTATGTATGAACATATTCTAATACACATTATTTTAAATTACTGTCTTTCCTTTCTGTCTAAAATTGTCTAATGATGTGGATGTCTGTAGTGGTAAAAAATGCCTTTCTCGGAAAAATGTACTGAACTGTAATGGTATGATAGAGGTTAATTTGCTCCATACATTACCCAGGAGCCATGAGCGCTGCTATTGTTACTGTTTTGATGGTCCACTTGGTCTGATCTGTGTCTGAATGAATGCTGTGATTACATTTGTGTGTGGATTACATTCAACATGTTGGTAAAATACTTCTACTTTTTATTCCTCTCTATTCCTGTCTATAAATAGGTAGCGATGCTAAGATAATTTCTAGAGTCTGTAAGTACATATGAATGTCTTAAATATTATATATATATATATATATATATATATAGATATATATATATATAGATATATATATATATAGATATATATACACACAGAAATCTGTGAGGGGTGGTGTCCAACGTGGTGGCCATTTTTAAGCAGCCTTCTTAGAACCAATGGGAATGGGAAAGGGGGAATGCATATGGCATATGTATGTGATAAGGAAATATGAATTTGATGAGGAATCAAAATCTGTTTAAATGTGATGTACCTTGTACCAGGACAAAATTGTTGGTACCCTTCCATTAAAGAAAAAAAAATTACAATGGTTACTGAAATAACAAAAACACCAGCCCATAAGATGCACCTAAATTTTAGAGGAGGACAATAAGAAACAAAATATTTTTCATTACATCTCAGGTCAAACCACCAATCAGACCCTTAATGTTAATGAGACCTAAGCTGACAGCCCCAATCAGACCCCCAATGTTAATAAGACCCCAATAAGACCTCAGATCAGACCCCCAATCAGACCTCAGCTCAGACCCCAATGTAAATGACCCCCAATCAGACCTCAGATAAGAGCCCCATGCCTCTCATCAGCCCACATATCAGCCCCTGTGCCTCTCATTAGCTCCATATCAGCCCCCATGCCTCTCATCAGCCCCCATATTATCCCCTATGCCTCTCATCAGCCCCCATATTATCCCCTATGCCTCTCATCAGCCCCCATATCAGCCCTTATAACTCACATCAGCCCCTATTATCAGCCATTATGCCTTTCATCGCCCCTATTATCAGCCATTATGCCTTTCATCACCCCCATTGCCTCAGATCAGTCCTCAGCAGCCTCATATTTTATAAAATAAATAAACCACTTACCTTGGCTGCTCCGGACGCCGCCAGTTCTCACCGCCCACGATCTTCTTCCTCCTGCTGTTGGCTGTGCTGTGAACTGGCGTGCACAGCATGAGGTCACAGAGCGCCCTCACGCTGTGCACAGCCACTGCACAGCCGACAGCCAAGGACCAGGGAGTGGTGAGTACAGAGCCTTCCTGGTCCTCCAGTACTAATGAGCGCTTCCATAATGGAAGCACTCATTAGTATTCACCACATAAGACGCAGGGGCATTTTTCCCGTCTTACGGGGCCAAAAATACGGTATAAAAAATGAAAATTTACTGAAAATCAACTAATGAAAATCGGACATTGCTTTTAAATTGTGGTTGAACAGAATAATTTATTAAACAAACTAATGAAACTGGCCTGGACAAAAATGATGGCACTCTTAACTTTAATCAAGAGATCTCTATAACTCTCAATGAGACTTCTGCACCTATCCACAGGTATTTTGGCCCACTCCTCATGAGCAAAAACTGCTCCAGCTGTCTCAGGTTTGAAGGGTACCCTTTCCAGACTGCATGTTTCAGCTATGTCTACAGATCTTCAGTAGAATGCTTTTAGCTGTGTGTTTTGAGTCATTATCCTGTTGGAAGACTCATGGCCTGCGACTGAGATCCAGCTTTCTGACACTGGGCAGTACATTCAGCTCCAGAATGCCTTGATAATCTTGAGCTTTCATTTTAGCCTGCACAGATTCAAGACATCCTGTTGCAAATGCATTAAAGCAGCCCAAAAACATAACTGAGCCTCCTCCATGTTTCATAGTTGGTACAATGTTCTTTTCTCTGTATGCTTCATTTTTGAGTCTGTGAGCATAGAGCTGTATTTTTCCAAAGCATTATACAATGCTCGTTTCCATGATTATGACCACCCTGCAATCCAGCAGTGGTTGTCATGCTTGCACAATAAAGGAAAAAGTGCCGACATACTCCTGGTGACCAGGAGTATTGGAGCTCACCTAGGTTGGTGCTTTTTCCTATAGTGTGCAAGCACGGTCACCACTGCTGGATTACAGGGTAGGCGTAACCATGGAAACAGGCAGCGTATAATGTGATGGAAAAATGAATCCAGACAGCAGAAGAAGCAATATGGATAATAACAATACATTAGTAAGGGCCTTGTATTTACTTTCTCTACATAATAAATGTAATTTGCTGAAGTACTTTAAATGTATAATTTCAGTTGTTTTTGGTGTCAGTTTTAAGTCTGTCTTTGGTTTGAGTTACACTCGGTTTAATTACATTTGGTGCAAGTGAGATGTAGTTTTGCCACTGTCAGTGAAAGTATGCCAGGGGGGACTTTTTAATTCCAACCTACTTTTCACTCCATCTCCGTCTGGTTTCCGTTAAGCTGGACGGAAAACAAAGTTCTGTTGACAGGACTTTGTTTTTTCCGTCCAGCATAACGGAAACCAGACAGGTCCGTTATGCTTTCCCATAGGCTTCTATTATGACGGATCAAAACGGAATGCCTCTTAAAGGTGTCCGTTTTGTTTTCCGTCCTTTGGATTCTGTTATTTTCCGTTATAACGATGTTATAACGGAAAGCTAGAACGGAATCCCTAACGGTGGTGTGAAAGAGCCCTTAGAGGAAAGTGAGAGGGTATAAATGCAATAAAATGCAGAACATGAGGTATACTGCCCAAGTGCTACTGGTCTTAGCCTAATCTCAAAGTACTATTTTGCTTAAATATTATTTTAAAAAGGTAGTACTGAAAACATACAAAACAGTCATAAATGGTTTCCATTTCCATTAATGGGTCTGTGAATTATAGCTGTATAACTGGGACATTCTGAAATCAATTATCCAGAGATGAGAAGTGGTACAGTACCTAGACCTGGTTAATATCTACCTTAGTCAACAGACAGAGCACTCACCTGTGAAACACTGAGTACAGGGCAAGAACACTGGGCAGGTAATTGTGCATTAGACACACAGTGTGGCTGGTACTTTGTTATGGGGGCACACTGTTGCTCCACTGTATTAGGCACACAGTGTGGCTGGTTCTGTATTATGGGGGCACACTGTTGCTCCATTGCATTAGGCACACAGTGTGGCTGGTACTGTATTAGAAATGCTGCCCTATAGCTGGTGGTTCATGTTATTCTATAAGGAATTGCCATGGAATGCTTGCTTCTTACACAAAAAGAGGTCTACCCCAGCTATTGCGTTATAATGAATAAGGTGTACCATATCCTACTATATTTTAAAAAGAATAATACAACTTGATGAGAAGTTTATTCATTTGTGGTCCCATGCTTCTTTATGGCAAGAGAAAATATGCATTATCCCTGTTTCCATGACTTTATGTAACTGATGTCAAAGGTAAAAATGGGATATGTTCCTGGAGGGGGTTAATCTAGTATTTATGGGGGCTTTGCCACATCAATGAGAAAAAGGTTTGTTCACAGAGTTGCCTTGCAGCTCAACTTAAATTTGCTGGTGGAAAGTAGCAGTTCTGGTAAGACTGTTTTCACACTTTGTTATTGGTTTCTATTAATCGTGAATGTGGGGGAAAGCGGCCAACATATCTGTTAAATGGAAACATCTGGATGCATCTGGATGGAATAATGCACCCAACATATAGCTATCAAATGTAAAACTAAAGGGTCTCTGTAGAATAGGAGTATATATGTCTGTTCAACATACAAGTGCACCATATCACCCAATGACCATACATCTCAGCGTTTAGCTTCAATATTCATCTACAGCTGTCAAACTGATGGTGACTGTAATTTTCCCAGTGTCAGGAAGCAGGTAAGTATGCTTCCTGTCAAAGGTCTGCTAAAGGGGAGAGGTTGTCTATTATTATAATTCCAATCCTGACTCAGTTTCAAGTCACTGTGTGAATGAGGTCCAATTATACAACTCTCAATAAGCCCATCCATTTTGTGTCATATCATCTATGTGCATGTTTGCAACTAAATTGTCTTGCCTACATGCTTACAATATTGTGTAAAAGGCTCCTGCCGAGGTTGCCTTATCTACTGCTGAGAAGCTATATTTGCTTCTAGTCAAGGAGGATCTCATGGAATGCTATCAATCACTTTCAGCCAACCAGGCCTATCAACATATCTTTGTATTGGACTAAGAGTTCACACATGAGACTGAAGAACCTAGAGAAGAATGTATGAAATGGGAGCCACTGAGCTCAGGATGTGTGTTGAGGAATGTACAAGGATTCCAGGATTTGCTGTATTATACAGCTGAGTAAAGACTATATGGTGCTGATGATTGGTGAGCAGAGAAAGGATGATAAGCAGGATGGAAATTGACTAGACAACTCAGGTTTTACTCATCATATCTCATTACATGCTTAGTTATCCGATAATGCATTCACTGTATAACTAGTTATATTTATCACCTAGCTGTCTGGGTGACAATTTCTATAGTAGCTGTAATGAAGACCATGTTGGTTGTCACTGAATTTTTGGTTGTCACTGAACTTATAAACACGTGAAAATTTTAGCCAATTAACTATCATGAAGTATAATGAGGTGTAAGTCTTCCTTATGCATATTGATGTTGGATGTGCAACTTATGTACATCATTGGTTATGAATAGTAAAGCATCTATGAGGTCAAATGTTATGTATAATAACGATTCAATGTTGTAATTTAGGAGAGCCACCATTTACTCCTATAGATTGCAGTACACTTCAGCAAACCTATATTATAATACTAATTATTCCTTTGTTCTCTGGGGTATAAAATACCATGTTTGGGGACATAAACAGTCTCAGCACTGCTATTTTTCTACTGCTGCTCCACGCTTCCATCTACATCATGCCATATTCTGTCTGACTTTTATATTTATTTCAGTGCTGTCTTGCTGCTCTTGTCTCTGAATAAACGGAAGAATCTTCTCAAGAAAAAGTCGTCTCAAGAAGTTTTGTATTGCTGCTGCCAATTTCTAACACCCTCCTTGTGTCACATAACTATCTGACATGCTGCAAGGGATGTAGGTTACCTCTGTGGCTTGTGATTGGCTGCAGCAACATCACAATTGAAGTTGACATCCTAGGAGCTGATTTGAGAAGCTGAGGTCAGGGAGAAAAGGAGGTGGTAGCCAGTGTCGCGGAGCAGGTAAGTATGCTTCCCTTCACATATCTGCTAAAGAGGAGGGAAATGCCAACCCCCGAAGGATGCACAACCCCCTTTAAACCTATCCTAGTTGGGAGCAGTTCCACAGGCACACAATACTACAAATGTAAATGCAAGTTTATAGAGAGGGAAGGGGGAAGTGAGCAGGAGCACACTCAGACAAGCATACCACTTAGCTCCATAATGACCAGAGATATAAACTCCTAAGTGGTTTATTCACAACCATACACACTGAACCAGTCAGTACCTCTTTGTAATGTCCTTCATGATCTTGGGGCTGCTTTTCAGTACCAGGTTAGGAAGTAGATTCTTGTCTACTTTCTGTGTGTAGTGGATGGGAGCTGGTCTCGTCCAACCATCTCTGGAAGACCTGCAAACTAGATATTTACCATGCACAAACAAAACTGCTAAAAAATGCTAGATACAAGTGATATAATGGTTAGAAATGTACACACACTGATTAATGCAAAGATTGTTGAAGGTTTAGGTATGCTTTAACTTTTCCCTAATCTGAACTAGAGATGAGCGAATCTATTTGCTGCTTCGTAGATTCGTATCGAATCTTACAAATGTTCTACTCCGAAACGAATCCGTATTTTCTCGGATTAGCTTTGTATTATTCGTAAATTTTCGTAAAATTTTGAACGCTGATGATACATATGATACGTACACTACGTTACGAAACGTACGCATTCGTCGTGAAGCTGGAAAATGACGATACACCCCCGCAAGAGCGGGAAAGTGAAGATACGCCCCCCTCAAAACTGGAAAAAAACAGCCCAGCCCACCAGGATCTAACTATTTGCACATACAGGGAGTGAAGACTCCTCCCTCAGTACTCCACCCTGCTCTGAACCAGTTTAGACCAGCGCTGAACACTGATCAGTAGCAAGCATGGCTAAAGAGCTGCGTCCGAACTGGAACCAGATGGTTTTTGGGAACGAGTTCCCTGAACCACTGCCCTCTCCAGACATCAGGGTGTCACACTCTGAGCTCAAGAGAAACCCAGCTTCAGTGTCCTTATTCTTCTGACCAGCTGCTGAGATTGCTGTGCATCGTGAGGCAGTTCGTCAGAGGGCGGCTGGTGCAGCTGCTATGGCTGGTGCGGCGGAGGCGTCTGGAGCGTCCACTTCGCTGCCCAGGAGAAGATCAACAACACCTTCCATAAGGCAGAACCCAATTGTGCCACCATCGGTGACGGCCCACGCACAGACTCTGGAATTACAAGAATGCCGTGGAGGACTGGGTAATCCAGGTACTGGACCATCTTAGGCCGGGAGATCCTAAATTGGAGCGCCGAAAGGGAACTGTCCTGTGGTTTTCAGTCGAGCGAGGCTCTGGCTTCCTGGCAGACGACGAGGACGGCAAGGAGTACTTCGTGGGCCGCAGGTCAGTTAAACGGCTGTACCTGCCCCAGCCTCGTCACAGCCTGTATGTGGGGGATCAGGTGGAGTACACCCCCATGGCATCTCTAAAAGGCCCCTTCGCTACTGGGGTTACCCTACTATCTAAGCCCCTGGTCCCAACCTCACAACCTGAAGTTTTGCCGGAGGAACCATCAGGCGAAGTACCGGTGCGCTGCCAGTCACCAGATGGCGTCCTCAGGTTCAGGGAAAAGCCACAGCCGGAGCCTCTGATACTTGGACTGCCACCACCACCATCACAGTCCTTTCAGCTAGGTCAGCTGACAACGTCATCATTTACATTCCAAACCACAGTGATCCACCAATACCAACTACTGTAACATAGTAACATAGTAACATAGTTTATAAGGCCGAAAAAAAGACATCTGTCCATCCAGTTCGGCCTGTTTTCCTACAAGTTGATCCAGAGGAAGGCAAAAAAACCCTGTGAGGTAGAAGCCAGTTTTCCCCACTTTAGGGAAAAAAATTCCTTCCCGACTCCAATCAGGCAATCAGAATTACTCCCTGGATCAACAACCCCTCTCTAGTAACTATAACCTGTAATATTATTACCCTCCAAAAATACATCCAGGCCCCTCTTGAACTCTTTTAGTGAACTTACCATCACCACCTCCTGAGGCAGAGAGTTCCATAGTCTCACTGCTCTTACCGTAAAGAATCCTCTTCTATGTTTGTGTACAAACCTTCTTTCCTCCAGACGCAGAGGATGTCCCCTCGTCACAGTCACAGTCCTGGGGATAAGTAGATCGTGGGAGAGACCTCTGTACTGACCACTGATATATTTATACAAAGTTATTAGATCTCCCCTCAGTCATCTTTTTCTAAAGTAAATAAGCCTAATTTTGATAATCTTTCTGGGTACTGTAGTCCACCCATTCCAGTTATGACTTTAGTTGCCCTCCTCTGAACCCTCTCCAGCTCTGCTATGTCTGCCTTGTTCACAGGAGCCCAGAACTGTACACAGTACTCCATGTGTGGTCTGACTAGTGATTTGTAAAGTGGCAGGACTATGTTCTCATCACGGGCATCTATGCCTCTTTTGATGCAGCCCATTATCTTATTGGCCTTGGCAGCAGCTGTCTGACACTGGTTTCTGCAGCTTAGATTTCTGTTCACTAAAATTCCTAGGTCCTTTTCTATGTCAGAGTTACCCAATATTTTACCATTTAGTATGTACTGGTGACTTGCATTATTCCTTCCCATATGCATAACTTTACATTTGTCAGTGTTAAACCTCATCTGCCACTTCTCTGCCCAAGCCTCCAGTCTATCCAGATCCATCTGTAGCAGTGTACGGTCCTCTTCTGTGTTAATTACTTTACACAGTTTAGTGTCATCTGCAAAAATTGATATTTTACTGTGCAAGCCTTCTACAAGATCATTAATAAATATATTGAAGAGAATAGGGCCCAATACTGACCCCTGTGGTACCCCACTAGTGACAGTTACCCAATCTGAGTATGTACCATTAATAACCACCCTCTGTTTTCTATCACTGAGCCAGTTACTTACCCACATACAGACATTTTCTCCCAGGCCAAGCATTCTCATCTTATATACTAACCTTTTATGTGGTACAGTGTCAAATGCTTTGGAGAAGTCCAGATATACGACATCCATTGATTCGCTGCGGTCTAGTCTAGAACTTACCTCCTCATAGAAACTGATTAAATTGGTTTGACATGACCGATCCCTCATGAAGCCATGCTGATATGGAGTAATTTGCTTATTTTCATTGAGGTACTCCAAGATAGCATCTCTTAGAAAACCCTCAAACAGTTTACCCACGACAGATGTTAAACTTACCGGCCTATAGTTCCCGGGCTCTGTTTTTGGACCTTTTTTGAATATTGGAACCACTTTTGCTATGCGCCAATCCTGTGGAACACTCCCTGTCAGTATAGAGTCCTTAAATATCAGAAATAAGGGTCTGGCGATGTGGAAGGTGGAAGATGAAACCAGCAGCAGCCAGGGGAGCTGGGGCTTCTTCCCTGGATGCAAACTTGCCGGAACCGCTGCAGCCAGAAGTCCTTACCCCTGCTGTCCCGCAAGTGGCTGCAGCGCTCACCAGCGTGACCACCACCCGGACCTGGTGAAGTCCGACTTCCGAAAGAAGAGGGCAGTAGACTTCCACCACGGCAGCGAGCGTGGCCTACAAGAGGCAGGAGCATCCTCTGATATCCTTCAGTAGCAGCTCAAGCGAGGAGGACTTCAGGTCCCTCATCTAAGGGACCCAACCTACTGGCTGTCTCAAGGACACTTCAAGAGGACCTATGGGAGCCACACCATGGACTGCACCTGACGGGTGAGAGCTAGTTGCCACTTTTTTTGTTTGTTTAGTTTGTATTTCCCCCTGTTTGACTCCCCCCCCATTCTGCAGTAAATTTCCATTTGCGCCTATTTCCCTTCTCCCCCCCCTTTTCAGGTTATTTGGGAGCCCCTTTTGCAAAGAGGGTTCTCTATTTGCTGCTAATTTATACCATCCATGTGGATTACATGTTACCTGTTTGGATTACAAAATTACCTCACATGGATTACAATTGAATTTTGGACTGTGTTCCAGTGTTTTATTATCAAGCAGCCACGACTCAAGGAGAGACTCAAACGTATATCTGAGCCTTTCATGCTTGCAAATGTGAAATTGCACTAAAATGTTTGCATACTGTCTTTGCTGTATTTTAGCAATAATGTTTTTACAGGTTCAGCAACGTTCAAGCACTTTAGCCTATTGTGTGCATTCTTTTTCAGGTACTACAATGAGTCCTATCATGCACTTATTGTACGGTGTTTTAGTAAATTATGCACTTAGCTGGATAGCTAGCAGTGAGCACCTTACTTTTGTACCTCATATGGACTGTCTCTGCGGACTGTACGCCGTGACCTAGCCTCGTGCGTATGACGCAGTCGCAAGTCAATAGTACGCTAAGGATTCATACGCACTTTTGTACGCTAATGCTTACGTATTGCGTACTTTTAACAATGCAGACTGTGTGTTCGTAATTTGTGTAGGAATGTTCGCAAAACAACAATTCTTTTTTAATGTAAATTCGACCGAATAAATTCGTATTAAGACCGAATCTTGTCAAAAATTCGTCAAACATTCACCAAAGCGAATTTTGAATGATTCGCTCATCTCTAATCTGAACACACCATTATCAGAGTCAAAAATTCATAATCATCTGGCTTTGTTGTAATGCATATAGTAATGTATGAGATTGACTCCATTGCTTGTAGGTGATAGTATGGAGAAGGCTTCATCTAAATATGAACCAGGTTACAACATCACTTATTAGCATAGTGGATGTAATCCTGGTATTAGTTCTGTACAGACAGAATGAGATAATGACTTCCTTCCTATGTCGTATGTGTTATGTTAATTGAATCCTGTCTCCATCATCTAACAATGACGAGGGATGCAATAGACTGCATTCCTCTGGTTAATAGTTTAAGGCCCCTTTCACACGAGCGGGAGATTCGGACGTCTCCCGCATCGTGTGCAGTGTACTGAACTGCCGGCACTGAACATAGCATACTGATATTATACTTATTTATGATGCTATGTAACCCTTACAGTTCTGGAAAGTGTTGGATAATGCTGACAATGTTATCCAACACATTCCATAACTGTAAGGGTTACATAGCATCATAAATCAGTATAATGCTATGTAACCCCCATTCAGTGCCGGCAGTTCAGTACACTGCACAGGATGCGGGAGACGTCCGAGTCTCCTGCTCATGTGAAAGGGGCCTAAGACTCATATGAAGTTTTTATTCATGGTACACTTAAAGGAAACCCATCACTACATTATTGTATCCTAAATTACCAAGATGTCATTATACTGCTAGGGTTGTGAGAAACGTCCAACACTTGTGCAATGAAATAGGTGTACTGGTGCCAGATGCTGCTGGACTCTTCTTGTGGCTCTTCTCTGGTAATTTACATACATAAAGCTTTGGCAAATATTTTGTACATTAGTATGTTTAGTACCCTACGCCCCAGCATATATATCATGTTTACAACATACTGGTAGTACAAAAATCTGGTGACATGTTCCCTTTTAACATATATATTTTATCTTTGATTCCAGAATAGTCAGAGAGTCACATATATAACTGAGATGTGACGTTGGAAATGTCATCTTAGTATTACTACATTTTAATTTGTTCTTAACATACTTTGCAGCTGTTAAAACAGAGATTTTATATTTAAATGCCACTATTTTAGTAGTGCTTGGACCCATCTATACCAAATCTTCGCTGATGTAACTGGCTTGGACTGGCCAACAGGGAAACAGTTGAATCCCCTGAGGAATAACAGAGGAATGGTACAATGTAGAGTTCTAGGATGCTCCATAATTGTTATTTCAAGAGGATTAACTAATCCAGACATATCTGGAGAATGGAAGCTAACTTTATAACTTGGGGCAGACCAATGAATCTCTGTATCCCTTTACAGAATTGGTTAGCGACCCCATTTTCAAGACAGATCAGATTGATATGTGGCTGGTCTCTAAAGATCTCAGATAAGAAGATGGGGGCTGATTCCAGTTTGTGCAGATATGTAAGCAAATTCATCCCAGATTTTACCAATAATCTACTGAACTACACTAGTGTATTGTATTTCCAGCATTACGCAGATGCTTTCTCTTAGTTCCCCAAAAATGACAAAAGTCATTGACATCTGCATAGCTGTGTATTCTGTGTGTACGCTGTAGAAAATAAAAAAGCAGGCTCATCTACCAATCCTACCACTATATCATGAGCTTTTCCTCTCTACTCCATCACATGAGAAGGTTTCTATTTCCTGGAAGTAAAGAATGAAGGCTTCTATTAAATGACAACAAGCAAAGATCTTGAAAACCTTGATGAGTTGACACTCAGCTATAGGTTTTTCTTTTTACATTTTCATTATTCAAAGAGTTACATTTATATGCTAAAATGGGAATACCCATTTAATCAGCTGCTGCTATACAGTCATGGCCAAAAGTTTTGAGAATGACACAAATATTATATTTTCACATGATCTGCTGCCCTCTGGTTTTTATGTGTGTTTGTCAGATGTTTTTATCACATACAGAAATATAATTGCAATCATATTATGAGTAACAAAAGCTTATGTTGACAGTTAGAATGAGTTAATGCAGCAAGTCAATATTTGCAGTGTTGACCCTTCTTCTTCAGGACCTCTGCAATTCTCCCTGGCATGCTGTCAATCAACTTCTGGACCAAATCCTGACTGATAGCAGTCCATTCTTGCACAATCAATGCTTGCATTTTGTCAGAATTTGTAGGTTTTTGTTTGTCCACCCGTCTCTTGATGATTGACCACAAGTTCTCAATGGGATTAAGATCTGGGGAGTTCCAGGCCATGGACCCAAAATCTCTATGCTTTGTTCCCTGAGCCATTTAGTTATCACCTTTGCTTTATGGCAAGGTGCTCCATCATGCTGGAAAAGGCATTGTTGATCGCCAAACTGCTCTTGGACGGTTGGGAGAAGTTGCTCTCGGAGGACATTCTGGTACCATTCTTTATTCATGGCTGTGTTTTTAGGCAAGACTGTGAGAGAGCCGATTCCCTTGGCTGAGAAGCAACCCCACACATGAATGGTTTCAGGATGCTTTACAGTTGGCATGAGACAAGACTGGTGGTAGCGCTCACCTCGTCTTCTCCGAATAAGCTGTTTTCCAGATGTCCCAAACAATCGAAAAGGGGATTCATCAGAGAAAATGGCTTTACCCCAGTCCTCAGCAGTCCACTCCCTGTACCTTTTGCAGAATATCAGTCTGTCCCTGATGTTTTTTCTGGAGAGAAGTGACTTCTTTGATGCCCTCCTTGAGACCAGGCCTTGCTCCAAGAGTCTCCGCCTCACAGTGCGTGCAGATGCACTCACACCTGCCTGCTGCCATTCCTGAGCAAGCTCTGCACTGCTGGTAGCCCGATCCTGCAGCTGAAACACTTTTAAGAGACGGTCTTGGCGCTTGCTGGTCTTTCTTGGGCGCCCTGGAGCCTTTTTGGCAACAATGGAACTTCTCTCCTTGAAGTTCTTGATGATGCGATAGATTGTTGACTGAGGTGCAATCTTTCTAGCTGCGATACTCTTCCCTGTTAGGCCATTTTTGTGCAGTGCAATGATGACTGTATCTGTTTCTTTAGAGATAACCATGGTTTACAGAAGAGAAACAATGATGCCAAGCACCAGCCTCCTTTTAAAGTGTCCAGTGGTGTCATTCTTATTTAATCATGACAGATTGATTTCCAGCCCTGTCCTCATCAACACCCACACCTGTGTTAATGGAGCAATCACTGAAACGATGTTAGCTGGTCCTTTTAAGGCAGGGCTGCAATGATGTTGAAATGTGTTTTGGGGGATAAAGTTCATTTTCTAGGCAAATATTGACTTTGCAAGTAATTGCTGTTAAGCAGATCACTCTTTATAACATTCTGGAGTATATGCAAATTACCATTATAAAAACTGAAGCAGTAGACTTTGTAAAAATTAATATTTGTATCATTCTCAAAACTTTTGGCCATGACTGTACATACACACATACTACCAAGCTGCTTCTTTCTCAGTATTCACATTTTTTTTTTCCAAAGGAAATTTTGCAGATGAGCATATCAGTAATCTACACATCACAACAGTAAAACATAAGCTTTGACATTCTCATGGTTGTGTAGTATATATTTTATATAATAAATGTACAAAAAAAAAAATATATATATATATATATATATATATATATATGTATATATATATATATATATATATGAGCAGATAAAATAATGATTTTTCTTTAATATTAAATATGTTTTCTTTAATATTCAAATATGTGCTGTCATGTTTATGTTTCAGTGAGAACCATTACTTCTCCCTACCATGTCATTATAGGTTCTGGGTTTCTAATGGGTCTAGCGCCATCTGGTGGTAAGTTCATCATCATATTCCTACATTTGGATGCCATATGTGCATGTTTTGCTATCCAATTTTTATTTTTATTTCCTCAGATTTAAGAAGCCATAAGCTATAACTGAAAATCACATAATGTGATTACATGTTGGCATGCTATGTATCAGGAACTCTCAGTAATAAAGAATAATTGTTACAAACGGAAATCTGCTGACTGCTGTTACTGGAACCTTTTACATCTTCGTGTCTGCTTTTCTCTATGTTCATAGATGCTTAGTAATCCATACATAAATAGTAAACTGATCTTATTTTTAACACACTTCTATAATCCCCTGTAAACATATAAAATTACCAGGGTTTGATTGCAATTTCTCTAGAAATGTTGATTGTTCTATTGTATTATTGAAAGTTCTCTAGATTCTTATGATGTTGATTTCCATTACAATGGTTTATGAACAAAGTAAGGTTCTGTAACTGTTGATTCCAGGATTATCTTTCTGTTGGCATTGACATTGTTATGTAATACATTATGATTAATTATTGTTATGATCACTAATATTCAGCATTACTCCTAGAAGCTCAGCTTTCTCTGCAACCACTGTGTCCTTTCCACTTTGATTGGCAGGGCCAGGCAGGTGTAATCATGTTTACACTGCCAAAGTGCAGAGGACGCAGTATTTGCTGGGAGAACAGAGACTCTAGGTGTAATGGCAACACCCCTGTAGCTCCTAGAGGCTCACTTGCATATATATTAAGACATATTTTTTCTAAGCAATGTGGGTACATATGACCATGGGACAAACACCGATGTCTTCAGCTGCCAAGTGCACATATAACAGATCAGACAGTTTCATAGATACAAATCTGCTGACATAGGCGCTTTAACTTTATTATACAGTCATGGCCAAAAGTTTTGAGAATGATACAAATATTAATTTTTACAAAGTCTACTGCTTCAGTTTTTATGATGGCAATTTGCATATACTCCAGAATGTTATAAAGAGTGATCAGCTTAACAGCAATTACTTGCAAAGTCAATATTTGCCTAGAAAATGAACTTTATCCCCCAAAACACATTTCAACATCATTGCAGCCCTGCCTTAAAAGGACCAGCTAACATCGTTTCAGTGATTGCTCCATTAATACAGGTGTGGGTGTTGATGAGGACAGGGCTGGAGATCAATCTGTCATGATTAAGTAAGAATGACACCACTGGACACTTTAAAAGGAGGCTGGTGCTTGGCATCATTGTTTCTCTTCTGTTAACCATGGTTATCTCTAAAGAAACACGTGCAGTCATCATTGCACTGCACAAAAATGGCCTAACAGGGAAGAGTATCACAGCTAGAAAGATTGCACCTCAGTCAACAATCTATCGCATCATCAAGAACTTCAAGGAGAGAGGTTCCATTGTTGCCAAAAAGGCTCCAGGGCGCCCAAGAAAGACCAGCAAGCGCCAGGACCGTCTCTTAAAAGTGTTTCAGCCGCGGGATTGGGCTACCAGCAGTGCAGAACTTGCTCAGGAATGGCAGCAGGCAGGTGTGAGTGCATCTGCACGCACTGTGAGGCGGAGACTCTTGGAGCAAGGCCTGGTCTCAAGGAGGGCATCAAAGAAGCCACTTCTCTCCAGAAAAAACATCAGGGACAGACTGATATTCTGCAAAAGGTACAGGGAGTGGACTGCTGAGGACTGGGGTAAAGCCATTTTCTCTGATGAATCCCCTTTTCGATTGTTTGGGACATCTGGAAAACAGCTTATTCGGAGAAGACGAGGTGAGCGCTGCCACCAGTCTTGTCTCATGCCAACTGTAAAGCATCCTGAAACCATTCATGTGTGGGGTTGCTTCTCAGCCAAGGGAATCGGCTCTCTCACAGTCTTGCCTAAAAACACAGCCATGAATAAAGAATGGTACCAAAATGTCCTCCGAGAGCAACTTCTCCCAACCGTCCAAGAGCAGTTTGGCGATCAACAATGCCTTTCCAGCATGATGGAGCACCTTGCCATAAAGCAAAGGTGATAACTAAATGTTCAGGGAACAAAACATAGAGATTTTGGGTCCATGGCCTGGAAACTCCCCAGATCTTAATCCCATTGAGAACTTGTGGTCAATCATCAAGAGACGGGTGGACAAACAAAAACCTACAAATTCTGACAAAATGCAAGCATTGATTGTGCAAGAATGGACTGCTATCAGTCAGGATTTGGTCCAGAAGTTGATTGAGAGCATGCCAGGGAGAATTGCAGAGGTCCTGAAGAAGAAGGGTCAACACTGCAAATATTGACTTGCTGCATTAACTCATTCTAACTGTCAATATAAGCTTTTGTTACTCATAATATGATTGCAATTATATTTCTGTATGTGATAAAAACATCTGACAAACACACATAAAAACCAGAGGGCAGCAGATCATGTGAAAATATAATATTTGTGTCATTCTCAAAACTTTTGGCCATGACTGTACAGGTCAGTATGATTACATTGATTTATAAAGTCTTTTTATGTTTTCCTACTTTTAGCAAAATAGGAGTGAAATCTACAGATAAAGAGTATAATGTAAAGATTTGTGGGTCTTCTGTGTTTTAGATCCTCTCCTGGTTTTGGCTTACAAATATTGGTGAAAAATGTTGACTATGGCCTTAGGGCAAAAATGACACATACAGTTGGAAACGTAAGTATTTGATACAATGGCGATTTTGCAAGTTTTCCCACCTACAAAGAATGGAGAGGTCTGTAATTTTTTATCCTAGGTACATTTCAACTGTGAGAGACAGAATCTAAAAAAAATCCAGAAAATCACATTGTATGATTTTTAAATAATTAATTTGCATTTTATTCCATGAAATAAGTATTTGATCACCTACCAACCAGCAAGAATTCTGGCTCTCACAGATCTGTTAGTTTTTCTTTAAGAAGCCCTCCTACTCTGCACTCATTACCTGTATTAATTGCACCTGTCTGAACTCGTTACCTGTATAAAAGACTCCTGTCCACACACTCCAACCCCTCCACCATGGCCAAGACCAAAGAGCTATCTAAGGACGCCAGGTACAAAATTGTAGACCTGCACAAGGCTGGGTTGGGCTACAGGACAATAGGCAAGCAGCTTGGTGAGATGTTAACTGTTGGTGCAATTATTAGAAAATGGAAGAAACACAAGATGACTGTCAATCTTCCTCGGTCTGGGGCTCCATGCAAGATCTCACCTTGTGGGATAAGGATCATTCTGAGAAAGGTCAGGAATCAGCCAAGAACTACATGGGAGGACCTGGTCAATGACCTGAAGAGAGCTGGGACCACAGTCTCAAAGATTGCTGTTATTAACACACTACGCTGTCATTGATTAAAATCGTGCAGGGCACACAAGGTCCCCCTGATCTTGCCAGCACATATCCAGGCCCGTTTGAAGTTCACCAATGACCATCCAGAAGAGGCATGGGAGAAGGTCATGTGGTCAGATGATATCAAAATAGAACTTTTTGGTATCAACTCCACTCACCATGTTTGAGTACAAGCCCAAGAACACCATCCCAGCTCTGAAGAATTGGGATGGAAACATCATACTTTCGGGGTGCTTTTCTGCAAAGGGGACAGGACTACTGCACTGTATTGAAAGGAGGATGGATGCATCGCGAGATTTTGGCCAACAACCTCATTCCCTTAGTGAGAGCACTGAAGATGGATCATGGCTGGATCTTCCAGCATGACAATGACCTGAAACACACAGCCAGGGCAACTAAGGGGTGGCTTCGTAAGAAGCATTTCAAGGTCCTGGAGTTGAGCTGAAACTCAATGTAGGCCAGCGACAGTCCCAAAACCTGAAAGATCTGGAGAAGATCTGTATGGAGGAGGGGGCCAAAATCCCTGCTGCAATGTAACTTGGTCAAGAACTATAGAAAACATCTGACCTCTGTAATTGCAAACAAAGGTTTCTGTACCAAATATTAAGTTCTGTTTTTCTATTGTATCAAATAGTTATTTCATGCAATAAAATGCAAATAAATTATTTATAAATCATACAATGTGATTTTCTGGATTATGTCTCTCACAGTTGAAGTGTACCTTGGATACAATTACAGACCTCTCTATTCTTTGTAGGTGGGAAAACTTACAAAATTGTCAGTGTATCAAATACTTATTTTCCCCACTGTAGTGGCATTTTCAGCACTTTTGTGTTTTTTGTGGCTTTTTTTTTTGCATGCAGTTTTTGGTGTGGTGTTCACGGAAAAAAATGCAGCTGCAGTGTACAGGGAATATGACATGCAAGCCATACAAGTGTCCTTTGGCTACTGGTGTTTTCAGTTTGATAAACTGGGGGTCAGTCAGCACATCCAAGTATGCAGGTGCACGTCACATTGGTGTGGCTGCAAAATAGAAGGGTGAAACATAAAAAATGCAACAGCACTCTGCGAACACAGACAATAAATTGAGTACATATAATACTGCCATACTCACTATCCACACGATACTAACGCTACATTGTAAATGTGAGATTCTTGGCAAATAATTTTGTACAAAAATTATCTGTGCCCGTCTGCCCTACATCAAGGCGATCTCTTTAAGACGGGAACCTAACACTAAACGACATAGTCACTAAGTGCCATAGCAGCCTCCATTAACTACAGAGGATGCAGGCTCCACATTCATGCTAAGCCAACATTATATTGTACCTCTTATGGTGCCAAAATGGCCTCCACTGATTTCAGGAAATGCAGGCTCCACATGCATGCCGAGCCCACGCAATATGATACCTCCTTGGTGCCACACTGACCTCTAGTACGCTCAGGGAATGCAGGTTCTATATAATGCTGAGCCCACTCTACATTCCACCTCTCCTGGTGCCAGTTGGTCTCCAATGCATATAGGGAGAGCAGGACACAGCTTTATGCTAGCACTAATTAAAATAAGCCTGTCAGCCTATTAGGTTCCCGTCTTAAAGAGAGCGCCTTGATGTAGGGCAGACGGGCACAGATAATTTTTGTACAAAATTATTTGCCAAGAATCTCACATTTACAATGTAGCGTTCTGGTAAATGTGGATGGTGGGTGGATAGTGAGTATGGCAGTATTATATGTACTCAATTTATTGTCTGTGTTCGCAGAGTGCTGTTTTCAGTTTGATGGTGCTTTTTGTTTATTTGGCATTATTTAAAAAATGCAGCATGCTGAAGGAGTGGTGTTTTTTGTTCCAGGCATTTACCTCCTCGGCAGCATAAAAACATGCAACTGGCACATTTGTTTTGAACAAACACCTCTAACCCCCTTCCCCTCCCCTTCTTGTATTGTTTTCAGAGCATGTAGTATGGGGCCTATTTTTGTTTTTGCTTTTTCCTTTCTCCTCCCAACGTTCCAATAGCCATTTAAATTTTCCAGTCATATAGCCATATGAGGGCTTATATTTTGGGGAATAAGTTGTACCATTAAATTTACCATGTCAGTTATTGGAAAATTGGGAAAAAATTATTTGTGGGGTTAAATAAAAAAAAAAACAACTACAATACAGGTTTTTGGGGTTTTGACGTCATAGTGTTCACCGTGCAAATGTCATAATGTCTTTATTCTGCTGCTGAATATCAATATGGTTTTATCTACTACTTAAAAAAATAAAAACCTTTGAAAAAATCAAAATTTCCATCACCATTTTCTGACAGCCATAACTTTTTTATATTTCAGTCTACAGAGCTGAATGGGGCTTGTTTTTTGCAGGACGAAATTTAGTTTTTTTGGTACCATTTTTGAGTATGTATGACTTTTTGATCACTATTATTCAATTTTTTTGAGCTGGAAAATTGCCAAAAAACAGAAAATCGAAAAGTTGGGAAAGGGGGTGATTTTAACTTTTTTCAAACTTTTACAGTGACAACTTTTAACCCCCTTAGGGGGCTAGAACCTGGGATTTCTTTGATCCCTTGTCCTATTCACCATAATCGCCTTTCCCAGTCATTGTCTCCGGATGTCTGCTATATGATACAGCCAGCACCCTCCGCTTATGAGTGTGGACTAATTAGTATGTAACTATCCAAATTTTTTGTTTGATGAATCGTCCAAATTGAATTTTTCAAAAGTTCACTCATCACTAATTACATCTTTCCCTATCTGATTGTTTTTGCCTACCACTGTGGAATCCCATCCTCCTCTCTCTGGTGGCACTTATCGCCTACTTTCTGGCAGCATATTTTCCACTCTACTCCTACAGAACAACTTCCCCATTTAATCCCTATCTATCCCGCTAGCAAATGCTTCCTCTAACCCCATCTAGCAGCACATCTCTTTCTGAAAGCACAGTATATCAGTATATTCTTAGGTAGAAGGGCTAACGTTTGGTTAGAAAATCCATATACACAGTAACTAGTGCTGTGAAGAGTCAAGTAGTAATGTAAGCACTTATTGAGACCCATGTGTAAGCATGAAAACAAACAGTCTTTTATTGCTGCTCATTCATTATTGTGGATATTCCATTTTGATCATTAGACTATGCTCTCTGTTTTATGCTCTTCAACCATTTTAGAACAAAGGATTGGAATAAAAGCCTGTAGATGTTTACCACTTCATTAAGACGCAGTAAATCAATTACAGTACTCTGTATGTGCCAGGAGTCTGTCACTCCAGCATAGCTGTTATTCAAATGAACACAAGACATAAAGATTTGATTGTCACCAGATGGACTTCTCTGAATATGTCTTTTGAGGCTGTGAGAAAATTGTTTATTCTTTGGCAATTTTAGATTTTAGTAGATGATGAACATTTATGAAAAGATATAACTAATAAATTATATTTATACTCTACATGTACTGATATAACTGACGACAATTATGCGCTATATATAAAAAGATGTAACTAATGAATGATAAGGGAAGGGATATACCGTATTTTTCGCTTTATAAGACGCACCTGATGATAAGACGCACCTAGGTTTTTGTGAAGGAAATTAAGAAAATAAAATATTTTGAACCAAATGGTGTGCTTTTGGTGGGTTTGAACTAATGGGGGATCTGTGATGTCACTGTTATGGGGGATCTGTGGAGGACACTGTTATGGGGGATCTGTGGAGGACACTGTTATGGGGATCTGTAGAGGACACTGTTATGGGGAGGATCTGTGGAGGACACTGTTATGGGGATCTGTGGAGGACACTGTTATGGGGGGATCTGTGGAGGACACACTGTTATGGGGGATCTGTGGAGGACACTGTTATGGGGGATCTGTGGAGGACACTGTTATGGGGGATCTGTGGAGGACACTGTTATGGGGGATCTGTGGAGGACACACTGTTATGGGGATCTGTGGAGGACACTGTTATGGGGGATCTGTGGAGGACACACTGTTATGGGGGATCTGTGGAGGACACACTGTTATGGGGGATCTGTGGAGGACACTGTTATGGGGGATCTGTGGAGGACACTGTTATGGGGGATCTGTAGAGGACACTGTTATGGGGGATCTGTAGAGGACGCTTATTGGGGATTTGTGGATGACTGTTATGGGGGATCTGACCCCATTACATTGGACCCCAGTTATTAGAGCCATTGCTTCTAAAGTGTATGAATCTCCCCTAACAGGGCTGCTTTGCTAAACTACCATAGCTTTAATCACTTTTCAGTACTCACTATGCATGCAGGCAGCAGGCAGGCCGGCAGCTCAGGTCCCTCACTCAGTAACGCTATGGCCCCGCCCACTGAATTAATGAAGTGGGCGGGTCCAGAGCCGGAGTGTGACTGAGTGAGGGACCTGCGCTGCCGGCCTGCTTGCTGCCTGCATTCATTCATAGTGAGTACTGAAAAGTGATTAAATCTATTGTAGTTTAGCAAAGCAGCCCTGCTGGAGGAGATTCTTACACTTTAGAAGCGATGGCTGCTGTGAAGGGGGCCCGGCTTAATGAGCTTCAGTGACTGCGCTGGGCCCCACTTTACATCTGGCACATCGCAGGCAGCACAGTGCGGCCATGTAATACTGCTCTATTCCGTTTATAAGACGCACAGCCACTTTCCCCCGACTTTGGGAGGAAAAAATGTGCGTCTTATAAAGCGAAAAATACGGTAAGTAATAAATTAAAATTATACACTAAATGCAGGGATATAACTGATAAATGATCGTTAGAAATGAGCAAATGTCTTGAAATTCGCTTTGGGTCAGAATCTACCGAATTGGTTGAAAGATTCGATTTGGGTATGAATAAATTTGACCTGAATTGAAAGTGCTCCAAGTGGCTTGACCATTTTTGTATGACACTCTGTGATCTCCTACAACCCCTCAGATATTTTTTTTCTCTGTTGTCTTTAGCTGATTAGACATAAGCATATTCATCGGGAGAAACACAGGTATATACCATCCTGAATGCTGCTCCTATTACATAGACTCAAAGCATTATAATGTTCCTGCCTGGACTTTAATGATTTGTAAGATGGCATTATGTGAGTGGAATTCATTAGACTTGACATTGGGCAGGAACACACAGCATTATAAATCACGTTAATGCCGTGCGTCTATATGTCACAGGAGCAGCATTCAGGACAGGCAATACCTCTAGCACAAGGAGCGTATTTCTAAATATGTTTGCGTGAAATTGGCCTCTCTCTCTTTTTATGCACCTTTCTCTCACGCTCTTCTCTCTGTGCAACACCTAAAGGTTTAACAAAGTTTTTAACATCCATTTTAAATAAATTGAGGGATTTAGTTTCTAAAATGTGGTAATTTTTGGATGGTTTCTATTACGTAAGGCCATTAAAGTCACTGAATAGGTCCATAAACACATGGTTTTCAAAATTTTCTTGAAAATGTCAAAACTTGCTTCCAAAATTCAAAGCCTTCTAACATCCTTAAAAAGTAAAATGACTAGAGATGAGTGAGCATACTCGTCCGAGCTTGTTACTCGTTCGAGTATTAGGGTACTCGTAAGTGCTCGCTACTCGGACGAGTATCTCGCCATGCTTGAGGAAATGGCATCTCCTGCCTTTTGAATTTTTGGCGGCTATAAACTCAGCCAATCACAAGCCAGGAGACTCTGCGGTACACCCAGCATCACGTGGGGCCCTTACATGTCGATAGCAGGGGTTGGCTGGCCTGATCAGGTGACCCTGGAATATACTAATGACTGCCCGCGGTGCTCAGCTCAGTCGCTGCCTGGATGCCATTAGGGACAGATCTGCAGTGTGATACAGGGAGAGTGTTAGGGTGTTCTACTAGATTTGTGTTAGGCAGGAGTGATTCTAAAAGAACCCAACAGCCCTTGTTAGGGCTACAAGACCCTTTTTTTTATCTGCTTGTGGCTGGGCTTGCTGGCACTAGTAGTGCAGCTACCGCCATATTTGCAGCATTTTGCAGGGAGACTGGAAAAAGTTTATTTTTGGCTCTCAGTGACACACATCCATTTCAAACAGCTAAGTGGGACAATTTTTTCTGTTGTTCTGCTGTTCAATTGTTTCATTGAAATAGGCACAGTCTGCAGAAGATTTTTTTCTGTCTAACTGATAGATAGTGGAAGTCACAGTACAAAATCCTTTTGTTTGCTCTCAGTGATACAAATACATTTCATACAGCTGTGTGGAACCATTCTGTGTGTCACAGTTCAGCTGGCCAGTCACCACAAACCACAATCCGTATTTCCTGTCCAGGTGACCCATACTGTACGTCACGTAATAAAATACGGTCTTTTGCTATCACTGATACAGCTACATTAGAAAAATCTCTGTGAGACATTTGTCTGGGTTGCAGTGAAAATAGCCACAGTCAGCAGGGTCTGAGTTTGCTCTGTGATATATTCTGCACTTCACGCAGGGGAATGCTCTCCAAGGCCTTTGCCAGTTTTATGTCACCCCAGCAAGACACTGTCACCTGTCCCCAGTCTCGGCAGAGTAGGGGTGAGTTTTACAGAAAGATGGTGAGGGAGTACTTAGCTGACCATACCAACGTCCGGACCGAGCACTCTGCTCCATACAACTACTGGGTTTCAAAGCTGGACACGTGGCCTGAACTGGCGCTGTACGCCTTGGAGGTGCTGGCCTGCCCTGCCGCTAGCGTGTTGTCAGAGCGGGTATTCAGTGCAGCTGGTGGCATCATCACCGATAAGCGTACACGCCTGTCAACTGACAGCGCTGACAGGCTGACGCTTATTAAAATGAACAAAGCCTGGATTTCCACGGAATTCAAATCTCCTCCGGGGGAAAGCAGCTAAAGATTAACATTACTTATGTATCCGATTCCTCTTCTCTACTCCTCCTACTCCTCCTCCTCCTTGTCGTCTTTGCCTAACGCTGACCCAAAACGCAATTTTTTAGAGGGCCAACTGGCACTCTTTTATGACAATTTTTCCGGAGAGCCCCCCTACAGGCCCTCTCTCCAAACAATTTTTCCGGAGGGCCACCTACAGGCCCTCTCTCTAAACAATTTTTCCGGAGGGCCACCTACAGGCCCTCTCTCCAAACAATTTTTCCGCAGTGTCAACTACAGACAGTGTAAAACAATGTTTCAGGAGCGTCAAACAGACAGTCCAAAATAATTTTTCAGGAGGCGCAAGTACCAACATTTAAAAAAAAATTTTTTGCTGAGGGTCGACTTTATGTACTCCGAAAAGAAAAAATTTTTTGGAGGCTCAACAAAAGCCATTTTACTGCAATCTCAGTCAGACAAAGTCATTGGTGGTGTAACCGCCATGCTGTGTCAGGCTAAATTTTGGACATGTTGAAGGCTTTTTATTTTTATTTGGGTGCTTCACCAGCTACCGCATACTAACTCAGTCACTCTGTTGTCACCGCCGCCATATAGGGCCACGAAAAATGTTTATGTGGTTCGCCTGCTCCCGCAGTGTCACTCGCTCACTCTGTTGTCACCACCATAGTGGTTTGCACTATAGCAGCCCAAGTCTGCACATTCCACTTTTTCTCTCCAAGTGATCGATACTACATGTCACATTAGAAAATACGTTCTTTTGCTCTCAGTGATACAAATCCATTTCATACAGCTCAGTGGAACAATTCTGTGAGTTACAGTCCAGCACCTCAGTCTGCATAGACCACAATCCGTTGTTTCTGTGTAATTGATCTATACTGCAGATCACGTAAAAAATACGTTTTTTTGCTCTCAGTGATACAAATCCATTTCATAAAATCCTTTCTTTCTCTTTAACTGATCTATACTAAACGTCACTTTTAAAAATACATCTTTTTCCTCTCTTTCTATCTCTCCAAACTATTTTTCCGGATAGGTGACGTATATGGTATTAAACTGAGAAGAATACATACAACACATGCCAAACACTTGATCAATTTCATAGTTGACAACCGTACCTAAATTGACAGCCACAGCCATACAGGGCCACGCTAAATTTTTCCTGTGCTCTACCTGCTACCGTCGTGTAGCTCGGTCAATGTGTAGTCATAGCCATACATGGCGACGCTAAATTTTTTATGTGCTCTACCTGCTACCATCGTGTAACTCGGTCACTCTGACCGAGTCTGACCCTGTGGCCGCTCATGTACTGCCCACTTGGAGGATTGCGGGGCCTACCTCGGTCACGGTTTCTCAGACTTACTATGCCTCTTCCTCCAACCCCTCCTCCTTCGAATTACCATCCGTGCTTCACCTCCTGCTACCTCAGTCTAACTCGGTCACTCTGTTGTCACCGCCATGCTGCGTCAGGCTAAATTTTTGGGTGGCTCACCTACTACCTCATCTAACTTGGTCACTTGTTGGTGTCACCGCCATGCTGTGTCAGGCTTATGCCTGCATCGTGTGGCTGGGGATAGGAGAGCAGTGCCAGCATGGGCATGTGTGATGGAGCTTCGTTGCACCTAGTTGGGTGCTTCCCTAACATGTGATGGGCATGTGCCTCGCCTTTCTTGGTCTGGGTGAGCACAATTGCCATGAGGGTAACCACCAGGCTGTTGCAGGAGAATTTGGGGTAATGGTGGGATTAGGCAGCCTCAGAGGCATCCATGCATGCTGCCCCTGCTGTTTCCTGTCCATTTCCGTGGTGTTTCCATCATTTTCTGATGTTTCCAGGTTTTCACCCAGCCTTCCCTAGGCAGAGCCTTGGTCCCCTGCAAAAAATGCTCGAGTCTCCCATTGACTTCAATGGGGTTCGTTCCTCGAAACAAGCACCCGAGCATCCGGAAAAGTTTGTCTCGAATAACGAGCACCCGAGCATTTTAGTGCTCGCTCATCTCTAAAAATGACATTACCCAAAATGATCACAACATAAAGTAGACATATGGGGAATGTTAATAACTAATTTGCGAGGAATCATTATTTGTCTTAAAAACTGAGAAATTCAAATTTAGAAAATTGTTAATTTTTCAACATTTTCTGTAAATTTAGATTTTTTTTTAGACATAAAGGTAGAACATATAAAGTCAAATTCATCACCAACCTGAAGTACGAAGTGTCACAAGAAAACAATCTTACAATCACTTGGATCAGTAAAAGCATTCCAGAGTTATTACCAGATAAAATGACACGTTAGTAGAGATGGGCGAATCATTGAAAAAATTATTCGCCGAAGATTCGCCGAACTTTTCCTAAAATTCGTGTATTCGACGAACAGATTAGTTGTATTTGCGTACAAAATATACGTTATTATGTGCTATTAGCGAACATTCGCTCACTAAAAACGATCGTTCATTTACAAAATGTACGCAACTTCTTAGAAGACGTACGCATGAGCGTACAAATAGCTTACGAATCTCAGCGTACTATTGTCTAAGCGATTACATAATACGCAGGCACGTACGAGGAGAGGCCGCGGCGTGCACTTCTCAGAGGCAGAGCGAATATTCGAGACACATATATGGTAAATAGTGCAAATACATTATTATAAGTATAATATAAACATTTTAAATATCACCTACCTAGTATGCTCATGGACATGTTTAAGTCTCTTTTCTTCTGACGCTTGTCATAGAACTGGAGCAGAGTCCCAAACTCAGTCGCAATTTGTAATCCACATAGGCAAAATTGTAATCCAAATGGGTAAAAAAATAGCAGCAAAGGTTCCCTTTAAAAAACCCTCTTTCGAGGGGCTCCCCAAATAACCTGAAAAGCGGGAAAAAGGGATGAGGCGCACGTATGCGCAACTTGGATAAATTTTTTTTTTTTTTATGGGGGGAGTCCTAACAATCCATGGCCATCTGGGTGAGGACAAACGCTGGGCAACAAAACTAAAACAAGGGCCAACTAGTGCCCACCCTTCAGGATAAGTCCATGTTGTGGCTCCCATAAAAACTGGTGGAATTACTTAAAGGCCAGCAGGTCCTCCTCACTGCTGCTGGAGCTAAAGGACATGAGAGGGCGCTCCTGCCTCATCATGAAAGCGGCCCTGGCTGCGGCAGCAGACCCCCGCCGACCTCTCAAGGATGGTCTTCTTGGTGACTGGGCTGTCACACTGGCAAAGGCAGTGGTAACTTTGGCCCTGCCCATCACTCTGTAGTGGCCAGATCCTCCTGCCGGCATACCAGGTGACAGAATCTCTGGCTATAACGGTAACGGTTCTTCCACGAGCGGCGGACTGTGCGGCCTGCAACTGCCTTGGGCATGGCAGTTGGTAGTGGTACTGTACCACAGTTGGATGGTACATGAAAGTGTTCGTGGTCATCTGTCCCACATGAAGGATCGGTGGTATCGCTGGCGGTGGCTCATCAGGAATCAGGGGTTCCGGCTGATCCTGACCTTGGGATTTCTCTTCAAATCTCAAGGTCTCAAGGTCACAAGCCTCTTCTGCGGCCTGGGCCTCCTCACTCCAGTCTTCCGGGGGCGCTGCAGGAGTAGGTGGTCGCTTTAAGATTTTCGCCCCAGTAGCAAAGGGGCCTTGGAGGCTCTTCATGGAGGTATACTCCACGTAATCCCCTGCGTGGAGATTGTGGCGTTCCGGCGGAAGATACAGCCGCTTAACCGAACGGCGGTTAACATATAATTCCTCCGCCGTCTCCTCATCGCCGATGAAACCGACTCCCCGCTCCACATTGAACCAAATAACAGTTCCCTTTTGCCACTCCAGCTTAGGGTCACCGGACCATGGGTGCTCCAAAACTTGCACCACCCACTCCTCCACCAGCTTTTTATATTCCCAGAGGGTCTGGGCGTTCCGGGTGACAGCCTCAGGAACCATCAAATTCTGGCATAAGGAGTAGTCCTTGCACGACGGAGCGGGAACTCCTGCCACCTCCGCCTTGTCAGCCAGTGGAGTCACCACCTCAGCAGGCACCTCATCCGACTTCCTGTTGAGTTGTGAGAGATAGATCTCCGGTTCCTTCTCCTCATAGGGGTCGTCTGCCCACAACATGCTTCCCCAGTCAGGACCTCGCTGTCTCGCCGCCATCTTACTCTGCTGACTTGCCACGTCTTCCTCGCACGCAGGAGAAGTGGGCGGAACTACCAGGGAGGAGTCTGCATCGCTGAATAGAATTCGTACGCAACAGCGTGTAGAGTAACTACCAGGGAGGAGTCTATGCAACAGCGTATAGAGTAACTAAATTATACGTAGAATAGCGTATAATTTAGCGGACAAACTATGTAGCGATGCGTACAAAAGCGAAGCGAATCACCTAATATTCGGATTCACTTTGCAGCTGAAAAATCCCAAGATTCGATACGAATCGACGAATCGACGAATCGCTTCGCTCATCTCTACACGTTAGATTTGGAAAATGGAGCTTCGACATTTGGTCCAAACTGGCTTTTGCTGGAAGGGGTTAAGGTGGGTCAACATGTAAGAATGCTTATTCAGTCCTTCATACTGATACCTCTACCATTCAACACGATTTGCTGGGCTTAACGTACATCCTCTTTACAAAAGCGGCTAAAGCTAAATGTACATGGTGGGTGAGGGCAGCATCTTTTTTATTCTGTATGTCATTAAAGGGGTTGTCCCACGAAAAATATTCTACAGTTTTCAAACCAGCACCTGGATCTGAATACTTTTATAACTGCATGTAATTAAAAAATTTGTATAGCCACTGAGTTATTCAATAAAATGTATCTGTATAGCGCCACATGCTGTTTGTTCTTTTCTTATTTCTTTGACCTGCTCACTGATAAGGCCGCACATGCTCAGTTTTATCCTTCACCTGCCTCCTGAGCTGTGATAGGGAGAGCTTAGACATGCCCCCTTAGCTATAGAAGAAAATACACTCCCCTTGAGCTGTCAGCTTGATATGAATGAATGACCAATGAATGTGGAGATCTCTGGATCAATGTGAGGTACAGGGCTGGTTCTAGCTTTGTTAGAAAGAGATTGACGTGTACTATATGATGTCTGATTTTAATTTTTACATTGCTCATGGGATAACCCCTTTAAAATATTCTGTCATACAGTGTAGAAACTTGCATCTCATCTGAGATAATCAAGAGGGCAGTTACATTACGCCAGGTATAGGTCTCCCTTAGATTTTCGATTTATGAAATTCTATTTAAACTTTTCACTTATAATGTACGAGTTGTGGTTATTTGATCACATGCTAAGCACTCACCACATTGGAATGTGCTACTTGGTCTATGACATCTTCTCTAGGAGGTGTTGTAAAGAGGCTTGTTACCAGTCAGTTTTTCCAGTTTCAAACTGCTGCCTTGTTTGAACTTGATCTGCCATTCAGTTTCTAGAACTTTCTTGATGCCTCAGTATTTCTTCAGAATTTGTCTAATTTTTACATGTTCCTAATAGCAGACTGAGGCGCCAATGATTCTAGCCTGGTGCGTGGTGTTGTCCTTTGTTTTTTGGACTGAAAGGGCATTCTACTTACTTTCAACTGCTGTTTGGAATGCTTCTTTTAGGACCCTATCTGGATAATCCCTGTCAGGGAACCGAGAGCAAAGTACATCCCTGCATCAAAGCACATCCCTTTGGTTTTGCCTTTTTCAACACAAGGGGGTGGACACTTTCCCACCTCAGAAAACGTTTCGTAGCTGTGTTTTTCCCGTATACAATGGTTATGATATAGCCATTTGACTATGAAAATGTTCAAAATGCCAATAGATCTCTGTTTGGTTCCCTGGTGACTCTTAGGCCCAAGTGATCATGAAACTGTTGGCTTCCGTACCAGTTAATAAGATTGCCCCTTGGTCTCTTTCCAGTGATGTGATGGCTTTCTTTTCTTCTGCAGTAAAATTAGATAAGGCCTTAAATGGGTTGTTCACCCCAGGGACCTTTTCTGCAATCCCCAGCATGGCAGGACCCAGGAATCATACTTATCTGATCCTTGCCGTTGGGCTCTTCATCGCTCCCCTCGGTCATTGCAGGTCTCTGGTCTACCCACATCAACATCCTGATTGACATGGGATTACATGGCTGATGCACCCAATGACTGGCCACAGCCATAACATGTTTGTGACCTATGCATTATGTGACCCAGTAACTTGATGCATGAGTCACACATCACTGCTGTGGCAGTCATTGACTGCATCAGCCATGTGACCCAAATCAAACCTGATGTTGTCATGGGGAGATGCAAAATCTGTCAGAGGGGGAACAATGTAGGTAGAACCCAGCAGCTTGGGTCTATTCACGCTAAGGGCTCTGCAGAAAACGTCTCCAGGGGTGAACAACCACTGTATTGTTCCCTATAATTTCTGCCCTTTGAGGACCCAGGGAGAGAGGCTAATGACTTGCATTCTGTTTCATGCTTATCTCATGAGGGAACCAAGAATAAGGGCATGTTGAAATCCAGCATGCCCCATCCAGTCGGTTGCTCCCTGAACACACTGTATGGTCTGCCAATCCCTACGGAATATAGCAATTTCTAGTTTTAAAATAGAAAAGCTTTGATAGATATTAATATTAAATTACACTTTTTCTTTTAATTATTAATAACAGCATACATTCTTCCTTTGGTCTTAAGTAGACTGTACATTTCCGGTGACTATTAGCAAGAAATAAAAAGCCTTCAACATGTCCAGAAGGATCTATACGGACGTCTATCCTATTAACTAATGCTTTGATCAGACTTTCCTGACACATGTTCTTTGCATTCTTACGCTTAGGAGGATTGCTGCTAGCACATAATTTGCCTATATATAGGTTTTAACGCCATTCAAGGTAAATTCAATTATCCCCCTGATAGCAAATAGTAATCTCGTAGAGACGATGCGAAAATACTAAAAAGATACCAGTAGGGATATCTTCTACAAATCAGTAAAGCCAAAGGAAAGAAATGCATTTAATCATTTTTAATGTGCCTAATGTTACTTAATGAACAATGGGTTGTTTTTTATTTTTTTAATATGCACATAAAATTAATTGATTTTATAATTAACATCAAGCTTCATAGTAATCCTCCAACTCTGAGGTTTAATATGAAGCTGCATGGCTCCAATGCAAAGTGTGCACCTACCAGACTGCATCCAGCCAACAATGTGTCACTGAAGTCTTGCCATTATCGAGGCCTCGGTTTTATATATCTCACACTCTATTTTTTAGTGAATGCCTATTGCATATTTTCATAGTTTGGGTATCTTTGCCACATGCAAGGTATAGCTGACAGTAAGAAGCAATTTATCTATACAGTGAACGGTCTTCGTTAAACCACCTCTTTGAGAAGATCACCCCTGAAGTGCAGTAGACCTGATTAAATTTCTTTATATCTTATGTGTATTAATCCTCTTGTTTGAGAAGATCACCTCTCTAAATTGTACTACCGGTATGTATATTGATCCTTTGTTTGAGAGGACCACTGCACTGAAATGTTGTTACTTAATTTTCTATTGCAATTTTGGATAGTCCCTTCAGAAAGGTTTTACTGTAGTGTATAAAATAGACATAGCAAAGGTAAGGTCCTTATGCCGACAAGTCAGACCCGTAACTGTTAATACCCTTAACCTTAATAATAGCGTCTACAGCCCAGACTAAAGCAGAAACATGACTGCACTTCACAGACAAATTAGTGTAGAGTTACCCTTAAAATACTAGATGCTAGCCCTAATCGAGTCAAGTTAGTGCAGTGAGAACAAGGGCCCCGTACTGACACTATTCCCTTCACTATATGCCATATAGTCCCTGTCCTTTTTGTCAGCAGAATTTATAAGAGGATTATAATTATAGAAAAAATAGGTCTGTATAGATCAGGGGTGCACAACCCGCGGGCCGCATGCCACCCCTGGAGCCGTGGTTTGCGGCCCCCGTCCTGCTTGGCAGAAACACAGCTGATTGCAGGATCAGCTGTGTTTCTGCCCGGAGTGCCACACAGGGATAGAAGATTACCGCTCCTGCACTGTAGCAGGAGCAGGAAGGGTCTCCTGCTGATGGTGAGAGCTGATAAGCCGAGGAGAGGGCAGAAGCGCTTTATCAGCGCTTCTGCCTTCTACTCTACGAGCGCTCTGCAGTGTGAACCCGGCGATCACGTGATCGCTCTGTGTCTCTGCGGCAGAGGAGCGCAGAACGGCAGGGTCAGTAGACCCTGGTCAGCTCTGCCCTGGTACAAAGCCCCCCCTCCCCCCAGCAGGCAGCAGGTAGCAGGCAGGTTTCCCTGTAACTGGGGCTCCTTTGGATGCTCCAGTTACAGTGGAAATAGTACAAAAAAAAGTCTCCTATTGTCTCCCAAAGGTCTTTCAGTGACCGCTTGGGGACAAATTGTGGTAAAAATACATTTAAAAAAGTTAAAAATGATTTTAAAAAATTGAAAACTAAATTTAAAAAATGTAATAAAATACAAAGAAAAGAAAAATAAAATATGTGGCAAAAAATAGAAAATAAAAAAATAAAATGCAATAAAAAGAAAAAAAGGAAAAAGTCCAGCACTGTCCCGCAACAGTCTTTTTATGACCACTTGGGGGAAATATGTGGCAAAAATATATTTAAAAAAAATAGAAAATTCTAAAAATAAATAAATAAAATACAAATAAAATAAAAAGGATATTAAAAAAGAAAAAAAAATTATAAAATACAAATAAAATAAAAAATAAAAAGGAAAAGTGTTCAGTGTCCTCCAACAGTCTTTTTATGAGCTCTTGTGGGACATGTTATGTGGCAAAAATATATTTAAAAAATAAGTAATAAACCAATTATTTAAAAAAATACAATAAAATATTAATAAAATACAAATAAGAGTAAAAAATAAAAAGGAAAGTGCAAAATTTAAAAAAGTGACGGTGCCCTCCAAGGTCTTTTTATGACCTTTTAGAGGACATATTATGTAGCAGAAATATTAAAAAAAAAATAAGTTAAAAAAGAAAAATGAAAAAAGAAAATACATAAAAGAGAAAACACCCACACTAACCAAAACCGTTACCATCACCGGCCCATTCATATGAAACTATACATATTACATAACAAAACGGCCCAGCTATAGTAACTCTTTAATGATGTTTTGTACAGTTTCCCCAAATAAAACTATTAAGGCCTTGTTCACACATCAGTTATTTGATCAGTTATTTCCATCAGTTATTGTGAGCCAAAACCAGGTGCGGGGCAAAAACACAGAACAGGTGCAGATCTTTCCATTATACTTGATCTCTGTGGAGGCTTCACTCCTGGTTTTGGCTCACAATAACTGATGGAAATAACTGATCAAATAACTGATGTGTGAACAAGCCCTAAAAAATAAATTATAAGGCCCTATGTGTCATGTAAAAATTTGTTGCAAAAAATATTTTGGTAGTCCAACAAATAAGATAGGTAGTGCATGGCCATGGTCACTTGCACGGCTCCAGTCAATGACTAGCTTCAGAAGTGACATGCTGCTTGTGGCCATATCACAGCGTAAGCGAGTCATTGACTGGCGTGGTGTATAACCGTGTCCGTGCCCTGCCAGGTGGAAACAGCAGGGGCAATGCAAAGGACCGGAGCAGTGGGGAGCAGGTAAGTATAACTCTTCGGTTTCGGGGCTATGCTGCAGCACGATGTTCGGGACAATTATTGGTCAAAATAAGTGTTCATAGGAAGGCTCATGTCTTATATCTGGCCTGTATAATCGTGCAGCTGATCAGTGGATAAACAAGGATTTGCTCGTTTGGCGGCTAATTTGCATATTTTATCAGGATGATAAAATATTATATTTGGACATCACCCCCTGAGGAGCCCACAGTGCTGGGCGAAACGCGTTGGGGTTTAGGTGATACCATTTTGTACCCCTCTCTCCAGTAGGGTGAGTTAGGGACTTAGTAGGCTAGGTTCGGGGACAGGGCAAGCCCACCTTCAGGGGGTCTCCCTGGGTACAGGGCCACATCTAGGGCCTTACAGGGATTGTCCTGTTGTACACCCCGCCCCTATCTGCCTTTTTCATGACATTTACTATTTAGTTTTTTAAATTGATATTTCAATAAAATTTTGTTTTTAGGAGTCACTTATTCTTCCTATTTCACTTTAATAAATTTCCCTCCAGGCGTGCCACCATATAGCACCGTAGGATCCATGTTACAAAGGTATTCTCTCATAGAGGTAATTCTTCTACAGTGTCTGATGGAGCACAGCACAATTGTTTTCTGATACTATATAAATCAGAATAATAGAGGCCTAAGGAGCACAAGGACCCATAAACTTCAATGGGTGCATATTATGGCTCTGTACAACTGGAAGCTTTTACAGAGGTGAAATTCAGCTGCGTGTAAGTGCCCAAACACTGAACTGCTTTTGAGGTATGTAGTGCACCATGCTTTTCTTCTGTGTGCCATCCCTGGTCATAAGGCAATGTTCTAATACTTTAGTACTGAAACCACTGCTACAGGTAATAGATTAGCAGGATGATACCTAGTAATACATATGAAGTTCATATTACACAAAGTAAAAAAGCTACAGTCATACATTACAATATAATAAAATGACATGGTCAGAAGAAGGTAACACCTAGTAAGCTAAAGGGCACAGCAGGGTGCTAAATATCCCTTCTCTGTTAGGAGATTATTATAAGGTAATGATTGACAGGTGGCAGTTCAATTATGGGTCATCTGTCTTTTTGCATCTTAGTCTCTCATGTGTAATATGCTTAAAATGCTTTCCTGCGACCTACAGGCCCTCTAATCTATGTCAACATGCTTTTTCTAATCTGCTTTACAGGAAACTGACTGAGCTCCTCAATGCTACAAAGTGTAGTGATGGTTAAGGTATATGCTGGTCTACATTCATCATTTTAAACAGGTCAAACTTTTAATATGAACCTCAAATGCTTTTAATTTCTATATTATCACAAAACCACTATATAAGTAGAAGGTATCTGCGCTGGTAAAAAGGCAATTAAATTCCAAATTCAACACCTCTGCTAAACGTAAGGCTGGTAATGTATAGCACCGTGAGGAGTAAACTGAAATGTCATTTACTGTATTCTGATCAAGAATTAGCCATAAACACACAGTGTACCTGTTTGTTTGTAATCTCCAAATCAGGAAAACATAGATTTTTTGAAAAAATGTTGTTCCTGCGTGAAAATGGGAATATTGGAGGAATCATAAGTTGGACATACAAATGGAAAAGGTGGATCTTCCCATTTATATGCAATAATCTGACAATGGGAATAATTGAGGGACGTGGTGTTTGAACTAATAAATGGAAAATGTGCAGGAATAATCTGACAATGGGAATATAGGAGGAATGAAATGTTGGACATACAAATGAAAAAGGTGGATCTTCCCTTTTATATATAAGAACCTGACAATGGGAATAATTGAGGCTTGAGAAATAAAGTAATAGTTCCCATATCTCAATGATCTAAATATAGAGGAATGCACACTGCCAACTATGAAGTTTAACGTTTGCAACCAATCAACCAGTTCAGAAATAATTTACATACGGACATTAAATATCCTGCACTCTTCAATAAGGCCAATACTAGGAGGAGGGGAGCCTATATAAGTCCAAGAGGAAAGGAGATGTGTCATCCCTGATGAAGGAATACGCTTTATTCCGAAACTAGTCGGATCAATCTTGGCCCCTACAGGCACCCATACTGAACGTGTGACTTCACACTGAAGTTTTTCCTAGACAACAGCCGGCAGAGTTTCCCACGTGCACGCTAGTTTCCGACCGGAGCAGCGGGCCTACCGTGGATGCACTCAAGAAGAGGAACGCAGGAACAACATTTTTTCAAAAAATCTAGGACTCAGCCATGTTTTCCTGATTTGGAGATTACAAACAAACAGGTACACTGTATGTTTACGGCTATTTCTTGATCAGAATACAGTAAATGACACTGCAGTTTACTTCTCACGGTGCTATACATTACCCCCCTTACGTTTGCTTTTTTGCCTGAGGCAGAGGTGTTGAATTTGGAATTTAATTGCCTTTTTACCAGCGCAGATACCTTTTACTTATATACTCTATATTGTTTTTACTTTGGTGAGTGTGGGCGACCTCACTTTTTTAAGTTATCTTGCAGCGGGCCCCAATACCGTTTTATACGTGTGTGTGTATATATATATATATATATATATATATATATATATATATATAAATATAAATATTTGTTTGTTTGTTCAGTCAAGCTCTTGGGGCGAGGCACACCCTAAAGCGACAGCGCAGGTGATACTCTAATTTGTTTTAAATTTTATATTTTAACATGTATGTTATTGCATGTGCCAAGGACAAATGGAAGGATAAAATGTCTCTATGAGGCAAAGCATCAGGAACCCACATGGAATATAGCTGCATTGAAAATAACTCCAAAAGCACACGCTTAGTATGAAATCCATCAGAAAGGACAAAATTGTAAATGGGTCATCATGTGTCTTCTATAGAACCTTGTATAAAAGGAAATATTTGATACCATGTCAGATCTTCCCCCTGGAACTTCTTGGGAATGCAGGGTTTTTATTTTTTTGATATCACATTCCAGACACCCCAGTGCTGACGCAATGACAACGCAGTGACTCACCTGAATGTATCCATCCACTATTCAACCATTTTCTACCATAATTTTTCTAATGATTGAAATTCATCATTTTAAGATACATCCGCTATGGGGGCTTTTATTCACCATTCCATGCTTAATCACTTGTTCAGATCAGCCTTATATGTATCATAAGGCTTCAGTCACACATCCATATGGATCTGTTATACACATCCATAGCACAACACTTATGGAATTCTTGTAGCCCATGGTGAACCTCTGTGTGCGTCAGATTGTACAAGAAGACACAACAAGGTTACTCATTGATTCTATGAGAACTCACAAGACATCTGGGCATGCTCCATTGCATGTCATATTATAGAGGTATTATTCCTTGGAAGCAATAATCATAGAGGCACTGTACAGCAGCACACTGGTTGCAAATGGGTCTTATTGCAATAAGAACCTTTAGGGACTCTGTCCTTGTACAGAGTATTTATGCAGCAGTGCCATAGTACTATAATATAGTACAACTTTGCAAATAAAGTAAATAGATATTATTTTTTGTGAGTCTGTACACATGCCCATCCTTCACATTTGTCTATGGGGTTGCCTTATGATTTTGTAGGACTGATCCTGTAAAATCATTCCAAATTGCAATTCTCAGGCACTGCAGCTTTATCCTACCTTCTCTATTCAATGGAATTATGTCTCTCTGTTCTCCTAGTTCATAGTTCTCCAAATAAGTGGCAACCAAGAGCTGCCCCATGTCCAAGTCTTCTTCATATAAATGAATTGAAAACAATACAACTGACTGTAACCAGTTTGACTGTCGATTTTACCATCATGATGAAGTCATGTATTTTTTAAAGTTTGTCATCAAATTATTAATATGTTATAGGTGATCAGTAAAATGCAAACTACTTCTAGGTTATGAACAATATGACCCATACTGTATATACAATGGACTCGGGCACTGACATAAGAGTTACTAGTACAGATATATTTGAAAGTGATATCAAAGTACAAAAACAGAAACATTTCAGTATGTGGTTGTTACAGTATACATATAACATAGCAGAACCAGACAACTCAGAAATGGACTAGTGAAATAAGTCACTGGGTGACATTCATCATCGTCTTACCAGTTTCCAGGAGGAGCACATTTTATGTAGTTCATATGCTATTTGTACATTACGCTTATAATACTGTACACAATTTTGATTCTGTTCTTTAAGTTTAGTTTTTGCTGTTTAGGTATATATTGGGTGGGAGGGTGGCAATAAATTGCCTTATAATAAAATCCCACCCAACAAGGTAACATTCCCAGTCATAATGCCCAGGATCTATATATCTCAATGTAGTAAACTGCAGAATGATGACGTGCACCCTCTATATATACATAAAAACAGCTGTTTAGCAATACAGAAGGCACACAATAAGCATTAAAGTACACAAATACCAGAAATATAATGCAAACAAGAGATTAGTAAACAGTTATATGATCAGCGTATTGTTTGGTTGTAAAACAATAAAATAACAGCCTTATATACAATGTGATGTGTCGTTGAAATCTATGTATACACCAAATATAAGCAAATAAAATAGTCCTTATAATACCATTAATTCCAGGGGCATTCCTTCAGATTCAAACAGATCAGTGGTGTCTGACACCCTGCACTCATTCTGATCAGCTGTTCTGCAGTTGACCTGGTTGTCAGAAAGACACAACTCCGTCCTTTGTGTAGTGGACAAAGCTGGTTACGGCAGCTCTTCTCCGATTCACTTGACTGGAAGCAGCTCTGCAGTAATCACAAAGGACGGAACTGTGTAGTTCTGACCCCACTAATCAGATATTGATTAGTCTCATAAATGAAGCTGGGAGCACAATCAGTTGTCACACTCACAATACTAGGTGTGATGTTATCCACCTTGACAAATACATTGTTTTTGCCAATTTCCTAGCTAATGAGAAAATCAGTAGGTGCACAAACAGGCTTACAGAGAGAGGCTGATGGGAGATGGATATGTAAGCAAATATGACATAGCTACAGAAGATACGGAGACAGATAGATAGATAGATAGATAGATAGATAGATAGATAGATATTCACAGACATAAATGGAGAAGGAAGAGAAAGTATCCATTTTACCGGGGAAGAGGAAAACGCAGTGGCCATAGCAGCACAATATGTTAGACTAAGAGGAGCGTGATATGCTATGGACTTCTAAACCCCAACATTGGATGTTTCCCTATCCCCATTCCAATTATTTCCCACTTTCTTTGGCATTGCTAATATGTATTTAGTCCTGCCAATAAAGCTTATTTGAATTTAAAATTTAGATAGATAGATAGATAGATAGATAGATAGATAGATAGATAGATACAGTGCCTTGCGAAAGTATTCGGCCCCCTGGAACTTTTCAACCTTTTGCCACATTTCAGGCTTCAAACAAAAAGATATAACATTTTACATTTTTGGTGAAGAATCAACAACAAGTGGGTCACAATTGTGAAGTGGAACGAAATTTATTGGATCATTCAAACTTTTTTTGTAATAATAAAACTGAAAAGTGGGGCGTGCAAAATTATTCGGCCCATTTACTTTCAGTTCAGAAAACTCACTCCAGAAGTTCATTGAGGATCTCTGAATGATCCAATGTTGTCCTAAATGACTGATGAAGATAAATAGAATCCACCTGTGTGTAATCAAGTCTCCGTATAAATGCACCTGCTCTGTGATAGTCTCAGGGTTCTGTTTAAAGCACAGAGAGCATCATGAAGACAAGGGAACACACCAGGCAGGTCCATGATACTGTTGTGGAGAAGTTTAAAGCCGGATTTGGATACCAAAAGATTTCCCAAGCTTTAAACATTCCAAGGAGCACTGTGCAAGCGATCATAATGAAATAAAACGAGTATCAGACCACTGCAAATCTACCAAGACCCGGCCATCCCTCTAAACTTTCATTTCAAACAAGGAGAAGACTGATCAGAGATTCAGCCAAGAGGCCCATGATCACTCTGGATGAACTGCAAAGATCTACAACTGAGGTGGGAGAGTCTTTCCATAGGACAACAATCAGTCGAACACTTCAGAAATCTGGCCTTTATGGAAGAGTGGCAAGAAGAAAGCAATTTCTCAAAGATATCCATAAAAGTCTCGTTTACAGTTTGCCACATGTTTGGGAGACACACCAAACATGTGGAAGAAGGTGCTCTGGTCAGATGAAACCAAAATCAAACTTTTTGGAAACAATGCAAAACTATATGTTTGGCGTAAAAGCAACACAGCTCATCACCCTGAACACACCATCCCCACTGTCAAACATGGTGGTGGCAACATCATGGTTTGGGCCTGCTTTTCATCAGCAGGGACAGGGAAGATGGTTAAAATTGATAGGAAGATGGATGGAGCCAAATACAGGACCATTCTGGATGAAAACCTGTTGGAATCTGCAAAAGACCTGAGACTAGGACGGAGATTTATCTTCCAACAAGACAATGATCCCAAACATAAAGCAAAATCTACAATGGAATGGTTCAAAAATAAACGTATCCAGGTCTTAGAATGGCCAAGTCAAAGTCCAGACCTGAATCCAATTGAGAATATGTGCAAAGAGCTGAAAACTGCTGTTCACAAACGCTCTCCATCCAACCTCAAAGAGCTCAAGCTGTTTTGCAAGGAAGAATGTGCAAGAATTTCAGTCTCTAGATGTGCAAAACTGATAGAGACATACCTCAAGCGACTTGCAGCTGTAATCGCAGCAAAAGGTGGTGCAACAAAGTATTAATGCAAGGGGGCCGAATAATTTTGCACGCCCCACTTTTCAGTTTTATTATTACAAAAAAAGTTTAAATGATCCAATAAATTTCGTTCCACTTCACAATTGTGACCCACTTGTTGTTGATTCTTCACCAAAAATTTAAAATGTTATATCTTTTTATTTGAAGCCTGAAATGTGGCAAAAGATTGAAAAGTTCCAGGGGGCCGAATACTTTTGCAAGGCACTGTAGATAGACATATAGCTACACAGACACACACAGATAGATGGATCAATGAATGGATGGATGGATAGATAGATAGATAGATAGATAGATAGATAGATAGATAGATAGATAGATAGATATGATACAAATATAGATACAATAGAGAGATAGATACAATAGATAGATAGACATATAGCTACATAGACACACACAGATAGATGGGTCAATGAATGGATGGATCGATGGATGAATGGATAGATAGAAAGATGGATAGATAAATAGATATGAGATAGATAGATAGATAGATAGATAGATAGATAGATTTATTTTTATTTACCAGAATAAACTTTAGTAAGACTAGTGAACCATTGACGATTAACCTGAGAAATATTCTTTGCCTTAGTAGCATTATTAGTCCAGAAAATCTAAAGTCTCCAACAGTTGAGAAATCTTAATGTATACTCATCCAATATTTTGGATGGGCATCTGGCGATCTGGACGCATTTCAACATAAATGACGGCTTTCAGACAGACAAAAAGTTGTGTATCACAGACTGCCAGAGTTCACACTTATATATTACAAATGACATTATATTACCCAGTGTACTGTCTGTCTCTCCCTGCATTATGATATGGAGAACTCAACATAGAAACAAGTGATAACTACATTAGAAGCAATAATATATTAAAAGGCAATTGACACAAATGTAAGTCACACACGTTAGTACATCTAAAACAGTCATAAAGCTTTACATATGTGTACACGTCCTATAGAACTATATATTCAGACAGCAGACTATCTTTACTGAAAAACTAAGAAACAATCAGCGTTACAAAAGTAGAAATGGACATATTGTTAAAAAAGAAATTTAATGAGAAACATTTGTTCTCCTAGTGGTAAACACAATATTTGTCCATTAGTCCACAATCCACGGCTACGTATTTACAGTCATGGCATACACTGCTTCTTCATGAGGTAACTCATTCCTATTGTAATGGCAAAAAGTGATGTTTCTTCTCATATACTTCCCTGTATTCTTGAAAGTGGGCAGAAAAGAAAAGCAAAAAAGAATATAGTTAGATAATTTTCACATGCATGACAATTTTTTCATTAACCAGCTACATCTTTGTGGTACCATATATATTGCATATACCGGTATAGGCCCCCATACACATAAAATTATCAGCCGATCCCTCCAACTTTTATCTTATGTTTATAGCCAGCTTAACACCAGTAACTCAATTATTCATCTAAGATGTTCGTTCACGTAGATATTTTGCTTGGATTGACCTAACAGTTATGATGATACTAATGATTGGCAAAGATGCTAAGCAGGTTTGCTAAATTTACTGGCAGAAAAGAGAGATTTTAATTGGATTAATTTATCATTGGTTGATAATGATTTCACTGGGGAAAAGTTGGGCCAAAATCTGTATATGTCAATTTGCATTTCATAATTTTAAAGAGGTTGCCCAAAATTTTGATATTGAAGGCCTATCCACAGGATAGGTCATCAGTATCTGATTTGTGGGAGTATGACTCCTGACACCCCTGCCAATCAGCTGTTTGAAGAGAACGCGGTGCTTATGTGAGCTCCGTTGCCTCTTCCTAAGCCAGTTCAATGGTCACGTGGCCTAAGCACAGCTCAGTCTCATTCAAGTGAATGGGGCTAAGTTGCAATACCAAGCACAGCCACTACCCAATGGGCAGCTCTGTGCTTAGTAAACTGCGAGAGGGCCGTGGCCTTCTTAAACACCATACTGGTGGTGGTGTCAGAAGTTGGACCCCTGCTGAGCGGGTACTGATGACCTATCCTGAGGATAGGTCATCAACTTTAAACAATGGGACAACCTCTCTAATAGGTTTACCCATCTGAACAGCCAGACTAGTCACAGTATGTTTTCTTGTAAACGAGCCAAATTTCAAATTTTTACAACTAATATACAGCAGTTCATTTCCCTGTACTGTACAAAACTGGTGATCTAACAGAGAACTGTAATACTTCATCAAGGGACAACCCTTTAACATTTACCACATGTCATGCACAGAGATGTCACATATAAATCTTCTGGATGATCATCCGGCATCTGGGGGCAGTTTAGTACAAGTTTTATTACTAAATGAAAGCAGTGTGTCCCAAAAGTTTAAGGGTGGTACCTGACTTCTAGCTCTAATATGTTTTAAATTCTGTGTACCGTGCCCTGTCATAGGCATAATACAGTGTATAGATTTTTTCTGAACAATAGTTATCCAAAAAGAAAAAAGAACAACTAAAAACCTTTACCTTTTTTCTCCGTAACAAGGTAATAAAGCAGATGAAGAATTAACTCGTTGAACTTGATTTTCTAACATTTTCAACAGACCTGTCACACAATACACAGAAATAATATTAAGAGTAAGACGATTTGCATATTTTCAGGGTAAATCAGTTTGTTGTGGGCAACACCTCTAAGGGCACATGGAAGAGGTGCTTTCAGGGGATTTTTTAATGTCCAGCAATGTTCTTCTAAACTATGTGACTACTCACGCTCAGAGAGCTCCCCCTTAATGATTGGCGGAATGTTCCTGAATTGTTCTGCCTAAGGCTGGGCGATTAATCAAATTAATTCGATTAATTCGCCAACTGCAAGCCTCACGATTTTATTTTTCAGGAAAATCGTGAATTCGATTTTCCTAAAATGGCGCCCGACATATAAATTAAAAAAAATCTCTCACCTGTCCTGCGCCGCGGCTCTGCTCCGGTGTCCGGTGCTCCTCTTCTTTTCCGGGGCTGCGCTGCACTGTCCTGACCGCGTACAGCGTCAGGACGTAGTGCGGTCACTCTGACCTGACACGGCATGCAGTCAGGTGACAGTGCAGCGCCGGGAGAAGAAGACACAGAGCGCCGGACCTGGCGTGGAGCCGCAGCGCAGGACAGGTAAGGTATTTTCTTTTTTATTATTATAATGGTGGCTGATCGGAGGTCTGAAGGGGGCACTTTCGTCTGCTCTGAGGTCTGGAGGGGGCACTTTGGGCTGCTCTGAGGTCTGGAGGGGGCACTTTGGGCTGCTCTGAGGTCTGGAGGGGGCACTTTGGGCTGCTCTGAGGTCTGGAGGGGGCACTTTGGGCTGCTCTGAGGTCTGGAGGGGGCACTTTGGGCTGTTCTGAGGTCTGGAGGGGGCACTTTGGGCTGCTCTGAGGTCTGGAGGGGGCACTTTGGGCTGCTCTGAGGTCTGAAGGGGGCACTTTGGGCTGCTCTGAGGTCTGAAGGGGGCACTTTGGGCTGCTCTGAGGTCTGAAGGGGGCACTTTGGGCTGCTCTGAGGTCTGGAGGGGGCACTTTGGGCTGCTCTGAGGTCTGGAGGGGGCACGTTGGGCTGCTCTGAGGTCTGAAGGGGGCACTTTGGGCTAATCTGAGGTCTGATGGGGCACAGTGGGCTAATCTGAGGTCTGATGGGGCACAGTGGGCTGATGTGGGGTCTGATGGGGCACAATGGGCTGATGTGGGGTCTGATGGGGCATAATGGGCTGATCTGAGGTCTGATGAGGGCACAGTGGGCTGATCTGAGGTCTGATGGGGGCACAGTGGGCTGATCTGAGGTCTGATGGGGGCACAGTGGGCTGATCTGAGGTCTGATGGGGGCACAGTGGGCTGATCTGAGGTCTGATGAGGGCACAGTGGGCTGATCTGAGGTCTGATGGGGGCACAGTGGGCTGATCTGTGGTCTGATGGGGGCACAGTGGGCTGATCTGAGGTCTGATGGGGGCACAGTGGGCTGATCTGTGGTCTGATGAGGGCACAGTGGGCTGATCTGAGGTCTGATGAGGGCACAGTGGGCTGATCTGAGGTCTGATGAGGGCATAGTGGGCTGATCTGAGGTCTGATGAGGGCACAGTGGGCTGATCTGAGGTCTGATGGGGGTATAGTGGGCTGATCTGAGGTCTGATGGGGGCACAGTGGGCTGATCTGAGGTCTGATGGGGGCACAGTGGGCTGATCTGAGGTCTGATGGGGGCACAGTGGGCTGATCTGAGGTCTGATGGGGGCACAGTGGGCTGATCTGTGGTCTGATGAGGGCACAGTGGGCTGATCTGAGGTCTGATGAGGGCACAGTGGGCTGATCTGAGGTCTGATGAGGGCATAGTGGGCTGATCTGAGGTCTGATGAGGGCACAGTGGGCTGATCTGAGGTCTGATGGGGGTATAGTGGGCTGATGTGAGGTCTGGTGGGGCCACAGTAGGCTTTTTTTTATTTATTTTTTTATATTTTTACTAACATAAGAAAATCGAGATTTAAATCGTGAAACGTCCAAAATTTTTTAAAAAAATCGAGGTTTTTTTTTTTGGGGCCATATTGCCCAGCTCTAGTTCTGCCCAATCATAAAAACAACTGAGCAGCTGTACAGTAGCTACATGGTTGTCACTATCCCCTCTCTGGATTTATAAGATCAGTGCAAGAGGCTGAACACTGAATCATCAGTGTTCAGCCTCCTGTTAAAGCTGGACAACTCTGGTGCCTGGAAAAAAGACTATTGTGAATCTTTACATTAGCACATTCACTGCTCTAGACTACCAGAGAATCTGAAATTAACCTTTCACTGCCCTAGACCACAAGGCAGACTAACTTTAATCCCTTCACTAACCCAGACCACCATGGATTCTTACATACTGGAATTAATACGCTTACTGTCCTCAAACACCAGGACTATTGACATTAACAAATCTACTGCCCTAGACCACCAGGGATACAGACATTAACCATTTCACTGTGCTAGACCTCCAGGTATGTAGACTATAACTTTCACTGCACTAAACCTGATGCTGTTTAATAGTATTTGCCTGGATGCTATGTGGTCCTGTATATTTGGCTTCCTCTCTGTGTATTAGAAATTGCCCGTGTGTTGCAGTGACCACATGGTAAATTTTTACTACAGCTATCTGAATCCAACCTTATGGAGAAAAACAAAAGTTACCTTTTTAAATTGAGGATTTAGTGAGAAAATGTATAACTTACATTTGGTGCTGCCTCACAAATTCAGCAAACTGTCGGTCTTTTGCATATAGTTCTATTATTCGTATTCGGTCCTGAATTTCCTACAAAATACATAATAAAACAGACAATGACTTCCAAGTACTATAATATACAGTTATTGTAAGTGGAATAAGATGTAGACAATGCCCAACTGACTCTGCATGTCCAACTACTGTCATCGAAATCAGTGTAAGTTATAGAAACTGAAGAGGCCCATATATCGTAAGGTGTTCATGAAATTTCCAATATCATACAAAATTGTTTCAGTTCGCTAGTTACTCTAGGTCAGGGGGAGCAACCTCCGGCACTCCAGCTGTTGCAATACTACAGCTGGGAGTCGTAGTTTCACCACACCTGGAGTGCCGAAGGTTGCTGATCTCTGCTCTAGGTTGCGTGAGTAGGAAAGTAAAAAGAAATAATCTGCATATTAGTGATGAGCGAGCATGCTCGGCCGAATATGATATTCGGTCGAGCATTGTGGTGCTCGGGACCATGCGGTGTTTGGCCAAACACCGCGTGTGCTCGAGCGCCATGCTCGAGTCCCCTCCCTGCACGCTAATTAGCCAATTAGCGTGCGGGGAGGTACTGGCATTCACTGTAATGCCGTAGCCATCTTGGCTACTGGCATTACAGTGATTGGCTGGCCGGGAACGCGTCATCGGGTGCTATATAGCCCCGGTGACATGTGACCCGGCTCAGACCGAGTCAGGGAGAGCTGCTGCAAAGAGGGACAGATAGTGTAGGGATAAAAATTGGCTAGACAGGGATAGTATTTCTGTTGAAAAGACCCAAAAGCCCTTTTAAGGGCTATTGTGATATCTGGCAATATACAGTTAGGGCCAGAAATATTTGGACAGTGACACAAGTTTTGTTATTTTAGCTGTTTTCTAAATCATGTTCAGAAATACAATTATATATATAATATGGGCTGAAAGTGCACACTCCCAGCTGCAATATGAGAGTTTCCACATCCAAATCGGAGAAAGGGTTTAGGAATCATAGCTCTGTAATGCATAGCCTCCTCTTTTTCAAGGGACCAAAAGTAATTGGACAATGGACTCTAAGGGCTGCAATTAACTCTGAAGGCGTCTCCCTCGTAAACCTGTAATCAATGAAGTAGTTAAAAGGTCTGGGGTTGATTCCAGGTGTGTGGTTTTGCATTTGGAAGCTGTTGCTGTGACCAGACAACATGCGGTCAAAGGAACTCTCAATTGAGGTGAAGCAGAACATCCTGAGGCTGAAAAAAAAAGAAAAAATCCATCAGAGAGATAGCAGACATGCTTGGAGTAGCAAAATCAACAGTCGGGTACATTCTGAGAAAAAAGGAATTGACTGGTGAGCTTGGGAACTCAAAAAGGCCTGGGCGTCCACGGATGACAACAGTGGTGGATGATCGCCGCATACTTTCTTTGGTGAAGAAGAACCCGTTCACAACATCAACTGAAGTCCAGAACACTCTCAGTGAAGTAGGTGTATCTGTCTCTAAGTCAACAGTAAAGAGAAGACTCCATGAAAGTAAATACAAAGGGTTCACATCTAGATGGAAACCATTCATCAATTCCAAAAATAGACAGGCCAGAGTTAAATTTGCTGAAAAACACCTCAAGAAGCCAGCTCAGTTCTGGAAAAGTATTCTATGGACAGATGAGACAAAGATCAACCTGTACCAGAATGATGGGAAGAAAAAAGTTTGGAGAAGAAAGGGAACGGCACATGATCCAAGGCACACCACATCCTCTGTAAAACATGGTGGAGGCAACGTGATGGCATGGGCATGCATGGCTTTCAATGGCACTGGGTCACTTGTGTTTATTGATGACATAACAGCAGACAAGAGTAGCCGGATGAATTCTGAAGTGTACCGGGATATACTTTCAGCTCAGATTCAGCCAAATGCTGCCAAGTTGATCGGACGGCGCTTCATAGTACAGATGGACAATGACCCCAAGCATACAGCCAAAGCTACCCAGGAGTTCATGAGTGCAAAAAAGTGGAACATTCTGCAATGGCCAAGTCAATCACCAGATCTTAACCCAATTGAGCATGCATTTCACTTGCTCAAATCCAGACTTAAGACGGAAAGACCCACAAACAAGCAAGACCTTAAGGCTGCGGCTGTAAAGGCCTGGCAAAGCATTAAGAAGGAGGAAACCCAGCGTTTGGTGATGTCCATGGGTTCCAGACTTAAGGCAGTGATTGCCTCCAAAGGATTCGCAACAAAATATTGAAAATAAAAATATTTTGTTTGGGTTATGTTTATTTGTCCAATTACTTTTGAGCTCCTAAAATGTGGAGTGTTTGTAAAGAAATGTGTACAATTTCTACATTTTCTATCAGATATTTTTGTTCAACCCTTCAAATTAAACAGTACAATCTGCACTTGAATTCTGTTGTAGAGGTTTCATTTCAAATCCAATGTGGTGGCATGCAGAGCCCAACTCGCGAAAATTGTGTCACTGTCCAAATATTTCTGGCCCTAACTGTACACAATATATTTTTTTATTTTTTGGGGGTTAACAATTGCGCAAGGTGGCCTGACCTTAACACCACCTGCGCAGCTTGTGCATTCTAATCCTTTCTGTATCCTATATACCTGACATCCATTGTCATTTTTTTGCCGCTGATCAAGGCCACAGTACCTGCGCTGCGTCTGCTGTATAACGTTTGCGCAAGGAGGCACAGATAGCGTAGGGATAGCATTTGGCTAGGCAGGGCTAGTTGTTCTGTTGAAAAGACCCAAAAGTCCTTTTAAGGACTATTGTTACATCTGGCTGCAATATATTTTTTTTCTTTTGGGGCAAAAATAACGCAAGTTTGCCTGACCGTAACACCACCTACGCAGCTTGTGCATTATAACGTTACTGTATCCTATATAGCTAACATCCGGTGTCATTTTTTTCTGCCGTTAATCAAGTCGACATTACCTGCGCAGCTTGTGCATTATAACGTTGCTGTATCCTATATAGCTGACATCTGGTGTCATTTTTTCTGCCATTAATCAAGTCGACATTACCTGCGCGGCTTGTGCATTATAACGTTACTGTATCCTATATAGCTGACATCCGGTGTCATTTTTTCCTGCCGTTAATCAAGTTGACATTACCATAACCATAATGTTTTAGACGGTCAGCTCACCAGCAGGCCTGGAACCATAATGTTTTAAACAGTCAGCTCACCAGCAGGCCCCTTAACCATAATGTTTAAGACGGTCAGCTCAGCAGCAGCATGTCACCCATAATTTTTTAGATGGTCAGGTCAGCAGCACCTCACCCATAATGTTTTAGACGGTCAGCTCAGCAGCAGCACGTCACCCCTATTGTCTTTGAATGTCAGCAGCAGGGCATCAATCATAATTTTTCAAGGGTGTGTCTGATGCCCTCCTTTATGTGTTATAAAGGGTGTATTGGAGTGCCTGTTCCTTGTAATTTTTGTCAGCCCTTTCCTTTGTGCATAGGCTTTATGAGTGTAGGAGTCCCACGACATAAACAATTGTACCACAATGTGAATGAGGCCCTCCTTTATGTAATATACCGGTTGTATCGGAGTCCCTCTTCCTTGTAATTTTTGGCAGCACTTGCGCTTTACGTACAAGTAAATATGTGTTTCCTAACAATATTTCCTCTAAAATAGATGTTATATTCGGTTTTGGGGGGTATTCTTGTCATTCCGTAAAAGTGGTGTAATACTCGGACAACATCATTCCCAGCAGTGACTTCGGTGTCCAAGATGCATCCAGACATCCTCCCCATGCTGTTCCCATAACATTTCAGTGGTGTTTCCACCATTTTCTCATCTTTCCCTATGAACCAGACACCCTCCCCTCTTCAGAGCAGGGGGTGCCTGGTTTAGTGCTCGGGTTCTCCCATTGATTTCCATTATACTCGGGTGCTTGGCAGAGCACTCGAGCACCACCTAGTGTTCGACCCGAGCACCCGAGCATTACAGTGCTCGATCAACACTACTGCATATTAAATAAATGCTTAAAGAGAAAGTAATATGCAATATAATAGTAGACAAAACAAGATGTGTAAAGGGCAGAAAATGATCCTATGATAATCTACGTACCTCTTTAGTGAGCTCACTGTTTTCATAAATGTGCCGGATCTCTTCACTACTGAAGTCTGCTGATGTCTCAGGACTTGTAGATGTGCTGGTTGATGGGAGCTGTGGATATCTCTTATAATAATGACTGTAGCCTGTGATGTCACTTTCATACATTGGGTTGTATTTAACTGGATTCTCGATAGAAGATAGACTGTCACTTGGTCTCCTGCACAGCAGACACCATTGATCAGAATGTTTTACAATCAATGTCAAGAAAGTGAATTGGTCTAAAGAAGATGAAACTGGCAGAGCAAACTGCGCAAAATCAATAACGCAGCGGTTTTAGTCCGGCTGATTGTCAACATATTTGCTGGGTTGCAGCCAGATCTTTGCAGGTCCCCAGTATGCCGGGCATCAGATAGAATCCATCAATGGCGGATCCAGAGAGCATCAGCAGGCTATTCCCTGCCAGAGCTCTAAATCAGTATTTAGAAACTAGCCTTGGAGGGGGAATGGCTTAGCAAGAAGGGTGTGGCTTAAGATGTAACAAAGTATGCTAAACTGCAACAAAATTTTGGAGCAAATACAACCAAAAGTTGGTATAAAGTTAGACAGAAGATTCATCAAATACTGTGTGAGCCAATGTGATAAATCTGACAGATCTTTTGACTCTCAGCCTAAATTTACACTGCCTAAACATTAGACAGGATTAATAATCTGCCCCACTGACTTTATACATAGAGCATACATATTTAATACATAATATTCACACTAGCATACTATATAATAAAGTACAGTACATTCAGAAAGTCTTCAGACCCTTCACATTTTGTTATGTTGCGGCCTTGTGCTAAAATGTAAAAAAAAAAGTTAAAAATTTCCCCATCATTCTGCATTCAATACCCCAAAATGGCAAAGTGAAAATAGAATGTTTGAAATCTTTGCTAATTTATTTTAAAGAAAAAACTAAAATCTTGTATTGACATAAGTATTCAGACCCTTTACTACGTACTTAGTTGAAGCATCTTTGGTAGTGATTACAGCCTCCAGTCTTCTTCCCTATGATGCCACAAGGATTGCACACCTGGTTTTGGAGATTTTGTACCATTCCTTTCTGCAGATCCTCTCAAGCTCTGTCAGGTTGGACGGGGACTATCAACGGACAACCATTTCCATATCTCTCCAGAGATGTTCGATAGGATTTAAGTCAGGGCTCTGGTCGGGCCACTCAAAGACATTTACAGAGTTGGCCCAAGCCACTTCTGGTCTTGGCTGTGTGCTTAGGGTCATTGTCTTGTTGGAAGGTAAATCTTCAGCCTAGTCTGAGGCCCAGAACACTCTGTATCAAGTTTTCATTAAGAATATCTCTCTATATTCAGCTTCCCATTAACTCTGACCAGTCTCCTTGTCTGAGCTGCTGAAAAACACCCCAACAGCATGATGTTGCCATCACCATGCTTCACCGTAGGGATGGTATTGGGCAGCGTCTGGTTTCCTCCAAACATGATGCTTAGAATTGAAGCCAAAATGTTCAATCTTGGTTTCATCAGACCAGAGAATCTTGTTTCTCAAAGACTGAGAGTCTTTTGGGTGCTTTTTAAAAACTTTCAGGCCTCTTTTACTCAGAAGAGGTTTCTTTCTGGTCACTCTGCCATAAAGCCCAGATCGGTGGAGTGGTGCAGTGATGTTTGACCTTCTGGAAGTTTCTTCTATCTGTATACAGGATCTTTGGAGTTCAGCTAGAGTGACCATTGTTTTCTTGGTCACCTCTCTTATCAAGGCCCTTCTCCCACAGTTTGGTGTGGCGGCCAGCTCTAGGAAGATTTCTAGTTGTTCCAAACTTCATACATTTAAGGATTATTCTGGCCTCTGTGCTCTTGGAAACTTTCAGCGCAACAGAAATGTTTTGTACCCTTCTCTAGATCTATGCCTCCACACAATCCTGTCTCAGAGCTTTACAGATAGTTCTTTCTTCCTCATGGCTTGGTTTCTGCTCTGATATGCATTGTCAGCTGTGAGACCTTATATACACAGGCTCATCACTTTTCAAATCATGTCCAATCAACTGAATATGCCACAGGTGAACTCAAATAAAGGTCTAGAAACATCTCAAAGATGATCAACAGAAATGGAAGGGTGCAAAAGCTTAATTTCAAGTGTCGTAGTAAAGGGTCTAAATACTTTTGTTGATGCAAAATTTTCATTTTTCCTTTTTAACAAATTTGCAAACATATCTAAAATTGTGCATGCAATATAAATCCATTACTACTCTAACCACATATTGAGACAGCAATAAAAGAATCTTACCCTCCAGGCTCTTCTAAGTCACCCTTTGTATTCTGTACTCTAAGTGTCCTTGCTAGGAAAAATATTACAGCCGATGCCACAAGTAGAAATCCAGCAACAGATGCAATGGCAATACCAACAACTAAGGGTTCTGAGACATATTCCTCACAGTGTTCTCCACGATACCACCAGTTTTCACCTACTCGACACCTGAAGAAATAACAAAAATGGCTGTAAAGATATACACAGATACACACATATAACCTCAACAAATGCAATGTAACACTATGTACAAAAGGAGTAAAGAAAGCTAACAGAAGTAAATACCTGCAAATTGCTCCTTGTCCAGGGATAATGTCACATTTACCATCATTCATACAGAAATCTAGTTCCAGATCACAGATGCTCTGACATGGTAAACCATCTATGCTGACATATCCGGGGTTACAAACGCATTCTCCCTCACCACTCCATCTATTTATAAGACACTCCGAATACTCATTGCAAGCTTGAAACTTACAAGGGTCAGCTACATCCCCTGATTAGAGAAAGAAAGAAATCTGAATCACATACATTGCATTATGAGGACTGAATGCTGCATAGTCTGCAAGAAGAGGAGAGAAGGTGAAATAATAGAAATAAACATCAAAGGAAGACATTAGAGGGGTTCTCTGGGCTTTGGTGAAAATCTTCCTGTGGAGAGAAGAAAGTCCGCTCACTACTTACCCTTCCTTCTCACTGCCGATTCTGACATCTCCACTACACTCTAAGCACCAAGACTGGGTGTGGCCTCTTCTGCTCAGGTCCCACCAAGATGTGTTCCTTGGTCTTTCTGTTCAGCTACATACTAATGTTTAATATTAAGAACATTTACTGTGCAGCAGAACACAAAGACTAAGGAGCACATCCAACCAGGACCTGAGCAGAAGAGGCCAAATCCAGTCCAGGCGGTTACATGAGTGCAGTGAAGATGGTAGAATCGATGGCAAGTACTGAGTAGACTATTACTCTCCACAGATCAGCAGGAGGATTTTTACAGATGCAGATTTTTAGAGATGGTGCTGTCTCTGAAATTTTTGGAACTATTTCTGCAATACAAGGTACACAAACATGTAGCATAAGTGAATGTTCAATTTAACAGTTTTTCAACCATATATTTTACTTCTCTTTCACCACAGTCAGCAAAGTAAACCACCCATGTCATCCCTGGATCCCCAGCTGAGGGTGCACCTCAGCCATAGTGATCTAATCACAATAATACTACAAAGGTAGGTTTGTCAGGTGACTGTGTAAAGGGGGTTTCTGGTTTTATGGAAATAAATCTCACACAAAGATGATATTTTTTGTGAATCAATACCTTATTTAAAATCTTTTTGCAGTCAGTGGATGAAAATATTATTCCTTACACGCAGAGGTTGAATACCCATGCAGCACAGACGCAGCTTACTACTAAGGATTGGATACAACTGTATCCAGTCTAGATATCTTCTGTGCACTTAACTCATTGGCAGCCATAGCAGCACTTCCTGACAGTCTACTACAATGTTTCAAAATTAAAAATTGTTGAGTTAGAACACAAAGGGTGGGGTATTGCGTGGGCCCGGCAAATTTATCTTGTCTTACGGCAGTTTTCTGGTGTAAAATAAGACTGAAATTTATGGCAGATTTCAGCCTAGGCGCTTTGACTGTCGGAGAATGTGTCTTGTCATAAATTAGGCATTTCCTCCACCAGACCAAGAGATAAAATTGTCATCTACGATAAATCTCTCTCAAAGACTATTAAGTAAGCTAGAAAACTTTTCATTTCATAATGACTAAAAGGTATTCCATATTACTACATTATTATTTGTAAAATGAAAGGTTATAAGTGTCTGTATCAGTTCGTCATGGCTTTTAAGATTTCTGCTTCCAGTCACTCTATATTATACTTCATTGTTTCCTCCATAAGAAAATTAAAGAGAGCACAGTATAGAGGGGCATTTTCGGTCCGTATTCAAATCCACATTTTGTGTGGATCGGATGCGTACCCATTCATTTCAATGGGACTGCAACCCCGCAAAAACAAATTGTTGTTCACTTTGTGGACATGAATAGGCATTTCTAACAAAGGGCAGGACCATACTTATCTGCAAAATGCAGAACGCATGCAGCCAGTACGTGTTTTACGGATCTGCAATTTGCGGACCAAAAAATGGATACGGTCATGTGAATGCCCCCTAATACTGATTTTAGATTTCCTTTGCCACTAAGTCATACTAAAAAATAATGACAGCAACCTGGGACACATGAAGTAGAATTACTTTGATTTTAGTTATATCATCATAACTTTTAGCTGATTTCTTAAACTTTTGTTAAAAATGCAAAGTTAATAACTATGTATTTTATTTGGCCCTCTAGCTAATTGGTAAGATAAAAGTCAAAGGCCTTATTGCAGTACCTGATTCAACGTCCAAAGAATACTTATCAATTGCCAAGTTCATCGTTTGGTAAGCAGTGTTACAGAAGTCTTCGAGAATGATGTAGACGGCATTTGTTACATTTCGTGGAACAGGCTTTGCAAACTTCATTCTGCTGTTTACAATTATGCTGCCATTCCGGAAATTCAATATTTCAAGGTTTTGAAATCCTGTCAAGTTGGACTGCAGATAGGGAACCAACTGAAACAAAAAAAGGATGGCAAAAGTAACCCGCGCAAAGTGTACTTCTAGGGTTCAGTGCTATCATTATATTCATTTGTAGTATTGGGCAAGGGAATCAGATAAGCATGTTTCAGATAGAGTGATAGTATAGCTATACCAAAGCTACTAAAAATTATAAACTAAAATAAAAAAAATCTTGCCCTTTATACAGTATGTAATACAAGAATAAATGTCGGAATATTCTGACGTTAAAGAGTTTGTCCCATCATGACTTTTCATGTCTGAGATGGGAATAATCACTGTAAGCACCAGCCAGGGGAGGTAATCTTATGGAAGTGGTCAAGTGGCTGGAACTCCACTGTTCCCATCACAATAAATCATTAACAGTTTCTGAGAAGATAACACGAAGGAGACAACCAATATGACCTGTTCCAATGTACTGGTATACCAGCATCCTGGTAAGCCCATACAGTAATACTAACTAGGAATTATTCTAAACATACCTGAATGCAGAATAGTAAGAATTCCAGGGATTAGGCCAGTGACATACTAGATTTTAACTCCCTACTGGATGCATGACCAGGGGGAAAAGGGTTTGGGGGTGAAAGAAGGAAGAAAAAAGGTCCCGACAAAACAAGCTTTCATTCAGTCCCATTCAAATACATATATTTTGCTCTTTTTTATGTTTTAGGTCAAACTCAGGCTCATTAGGCTCAACAGAGGAAAAGATAATGAGAGCTTGTTGTCAATGTGTGAATCTTGCTATCATTAATGAGGTCAAATAGATTATCTGTGCATAAAATCATAAAGGTCCTTTTACACGGGCCGATCATCGGCGGAAAAATCGTTCCTAGGAACGCTAGTGCCGATAATCGGCCCGTGTAAAAGTGGCCCTAATCAGCCGACGAACGAGCAAAACGCTCGTTCGTCGGCTGATTGGATCTTTTGGTTTCTACAAAAGATCCAATCTGTCGGGCGCACATCGGCCTGTGTAAACAGGCGATGTGCGCCTGACAGTATGGAGCTTCCGGGCCGCACGAGTGATACAGCGATCACTCGTGCGGCCCGGCGCTCGATTCATCGGGCCGTGTAAAGGCTCCCTGCCCGAGCGCCGATATCGCTGATCGGCGCTCAGGCAGAGAGACACATCGGCCCGTGTAAAAGGGCCTTTAGAAACAGCAAGTGATTCACTCTAAAGTCTTCTGGACCTTTGGGGTCCACCAGGTTTGTTCACACTTGTCAGGGTTGACATGGTCTTCCACTCCTAAATCTGAATCCCATGCATGTGAATGGAAATCATATTCAGATATCACAGAAAATTTATGTATGAAAAAAATCTTAAAGAATAAATAGCATGTTATCATTCCTATGAGTTGCAGTGCACACAAAAAAGATGGTGAATAAGACAGATTGAATAACCCCATTGAAGGGAGTTAAACTTTGTTGGAACTGCAGCCCTTCTCATTGCATATCTGTGGAGGAAATCCAAGTGATTTTCCACCCTTTTTAATCTTGTAGTAAAATAAGTGATAGATTTGCAGTTTGTAAATCTGACATGTGTGAACATAGCCTTATTGTACCAGAACCTGATCCCACTAATAGATCCTTTAGTAATCTGGGGTCTGACCTTGGCATCTTTTCCATCCATATTATGTATGGACTATGTTCTTCTTTAAGCCAGGAATGGAAGGGTGAACATCTTAGTTTGCTCATGTGGTGATGCCTGAACCTTAGCTAATTGTCCTTCAATTTTCCTATAACATCAGTTTACACATTTATTTTGGATCTGTTGATTTGGACACTTAACGCCAAAGAAAAACATGTTTTTACGATAAAAAGGAATAACTGTAACTCCAACAGTTTCCTTTAAAATCTGAAAGTATACCTGCATTAAAAAAAAAAAAAAAAACTTTTGAGATGTCATAGTGACATATCAAAGGTTCTGATCAATGGGGGTCTAAGGGCTAAAACCACTCCCAATTGTTACAATGGGGAGAAAGAAACACTCATACAGAGTATTGTCTCTCCCCACTGCAAGAGACAGACTCAAGATGGGCTTCTAGACTTTCTACTTAGCTGGTCTTCAACAGTGAGGAGAGAGTTGTCTGAGCACTTCTTTCTCCTCATTCTAGCAATCGCTGGGGGTTTCAGCACTTGGACTGATCCAGACCTTTGATATGATATTATGACATCAAAAGTTTACTTTTTAAAGTACAGGAACACCTTGGGTTTGCCCACCAGTACTCTTGCTAATCTTCCTGTGGGTCCAGGTTCTGACACAATAATAGGCTCAAAAGGTCCAGCAGAGGATAAGCCCATATGGAGTTGACTTTGGGGGCAATCACTGTATACGAAGATCTATCTCCAATGCGTTACTTGGCAAACATCCTATTAGACTTTATCAATGAGGCATCCTGTGTGTGCGTAAGGATAGCAACAATTATTATACATTTAAAGGAAATGTGTCATCACAAAATGACCTGTTGTTTAAAGGGGTTGTCCCATCATAGACAATGGGGACATATTGCTAGGATATGCCATTATCTGATAGGTGTGGGTCCCACCTCTGGGACCAGCATCTATGCGGAGAATGGAGCGGGGAAAGTCTGCGCATGCGCAGCACCCTCCACTCGTTTCTATGGGGCCACCGAAAATAGCCGATCACTGGCTCAGCTACCCATAAAAATGAATGGGAGCGGTGGCCGCGCATGCGCGGTACGCTCTCATTCACTTCTATGGGAGCAGTGGGGAGCTGCGCCTGGTGGTGGCCGGCCCCCGGGAAACCCAGGGTCCTCCAGCCACAGCTCTCCCTGCTCCATTCTTCTTGTAGGTGTGGGTCCCAGAGGTGGTACCCGCACCTATCAGACAATGGGGGCATATCCTAGCGATATGCCCCCATTGTCTACGATGGCAATACCTCTTTAAATCATGTTTTTATGTTTAACAGAGTTTTAAATAGTTTTTTCTTATGTTATTTTTAATTTTCCATGTCAATATCTACATTTAAACAAAATACATAAAATCTTGCAGTTTTTGCACTGACCACTAAGCTTAATAACAGACGCCACTTCTTGGTCTGTACAAATCACTTTACTGCAGTTACCTGCTTATCTGTCATACTAATCCTGCCTGTAATGATATCACTTTGTGTCTAAATAAGACAGGATCCACCATTCACAAAAACTGATGGTTAAAGCTTATCTATTCTTTCCTTGTACAATGACTTCTACATGGGTCACAGAGCATGCCTACAAAAATCTCCCATAGAAGTCAATGGGTTTCCTCCTATCCATTGTGTCCATTGCCCATGGGGCTAACATAAAGCAATTTTCTTAATGCTTTCTAAATGCTGTTAAGATGACCGCCCCCATAATCATGTTCAGGAAATAGAATTAAAAAATCTGCAATCAGAAAATAACACTTTAGAAAAAATGATGTGTGTTGCTATCTGGTTTTAACTGGTAGATAACATTTTTGTTGACACATTTCATTTAAAGATGGTTCTTCACATCATGCATAGAAGGAAGACAGAACCTAAAATTACTTCCCAAGGAACCTGTCCAGCCCAGTCTCTTATTAATAGTATCTAATACTATGTTCACTAAGGTGCAAAAATATAACTACTTTAATAATTACAACTTTACTATAACAATACTAACACATTGAAGAAAGTGAGTACTAGCACGTCTGGGAGTTATCAAAGCAAGCTGAGCCACTATGGCAATGATTGCTAACCTCCGTCACTCCAGCTGAGGTGAAACTATGACTACCAGCATGCTCTATTCATTTGTATGGAGTTCTGAGAACAGCCAAGCAAGTATGCATCTTGGGAGTTGTAGTTTTACCACAGCTGGAGTGGTGGAGGTTAGCCATCACAGCACTATGGGGATAAAGTCACATAGGTAACAGGTGATCTGCTGGGAAATCTTCTATAGGTCTTTAATGGTTGCACCTAGAGACTGCTACTGTCTGAAAGGATGCATTTAACATTAACAAGTTAATACTTACCAGTTCGAGAAATCTTTGTTCCAAAGCCTTATATTCAGGAGAATATTTATTGAATAAGTCCTCAGAGAATATCATATTAGTGACGCGCAGACTGAAGAAAACCACAAGCGCTCGAGCCTTTGCTGAAGCACTGACATTGTTTTCGTGAGTTGAAAACACCATGCCTGTGAAATCTGTAGAATCAATATTTTTTGCTATCATGCTTCGTTCTTCTGCACTCATGTCAGGGTGAAAATATACCGTGCTCATATGATCAAGTTCCAGAGATATATCTTGAACATCAACAGTTACTTCTATATCTTGGGTCAGAAAACTTGTTGGGCCTTCAGAGGTACCAATTGAAATAGGTTCATACTGTATAGGATCTGTAATGGCTATCTCTTTCTGTATCATAGGAATTATATTGGGCATGTTGTTTTCTCCTGTAGACTCAATGTCACCATGTGGATATGTGTTGGTGGCATCCAGGCTGGGTATGGTATTAAACATTTCCTCATGTGATTTCGATGATGGTATTGCTGTAAAGTACACACTTTCCTCACTTTTAACATCATTAGTTGATGATGTTAAGATGGAATTTGTGTCAGAGCTGGCTGAAATTGTGTTATCATGTTCACTAGTTGTTGGAACTGGGGGTGTGGTAAAACTATGGACTGCAACATTTGGCTTGAATGGCTGTATTTCATTAGATATTGAACTCTCTGTTATATCTACATCATGGTCCAAAACTATATTTGTCTGTGCCATGTGTTCTGGTGTTTGTGTAGACAATAAGGTACCTTCTGTTAAAGATGGTGTGTAACCCCCTGTGCGCCCCTGTAAGGCATCTGGTTCAATAGTGAGAGAGTCTCCATCTATTTCTGATGATGCAGGTGTTTGCACTGAGAACTCAACGTTCCAGTATTCAGGTGTCCACAACACAGGTGGAGGTTTGGTTGAGAACTCGTGCATAATAGGCTGTTTTACTAGACTACTTGTAGAAACAGAGTTTTGGGGATGTGGCGCATCTGAATCCTGGTCTGAAGTTGTGCTGACCTCGGTACTAACCAATCTGAAATTGTCATCAAATGATGTATCAGTAAAATGTTCTTCAATTAGGTCTTCATAGTTACCTGTTGTGTCCGTTAAATCTACATCTATTGATTGACCTTTAAAAGAGGAAAGCTGATCCACTGTAGTCTTTATCCAAGACCATGTAACAGCTTCGTCTTCAGCCTTATGTCCAAATCCTGAGCCAGAGCCCTCATCCAAAGGTTTCACACTCTCTGCTGTTGGCAGTAAGTTGTCTTCTACAAGTATTTTAGCTGTTTCTTGCATATTTTCAGAAGTAACTAGTGATATTATAGTATTCAAATCTACATTTGTTTGCTCTGTCTTAGTCAATAAATCCCCCAATGAGGATTCACTTAGTGCAGGTTCTTCAGCAGCAATTGCAGAAGTCACAATGGCTGAATTGTGTTCTCCAGCTGATGACATAATTAGGGCTGGAGGAAGATTGGTGGTAATCATCTGGATTTCATTTGGAATAGTTGTCTCCTTAGCATTATGCTCAGGAGATGAGCTTATAGTTAAATCTTGGAACACTGAAATGTCATTGTCCCCTGATTCTTCTTGAATATTTTCAGAAGAGGTAACTGTGCTAGATTCAAGTGGGCTTAAGGTTGTGGTTGGCTGGAAGGTTATGTCATCTGCTGGAGTAGTAAATATGTATTCCAAGACTGATGTGGTATAAACTTTAAAGGTCATGTCTTCTGTAACAACAGGACTTTCTGCTTCCAGGGCAATCTGACTTCTAGATGTAAGATCTGCACTTGGTTCTTCATATGCATAGTTGTTCTTAATAGTTGAATAATCAGTTGGAAGCCATTCAGCTTGTAAAGCATTATCCTAAAATGTAAAGGTAAGTAAATTAATTATGTTCCTATAACTCCAGCTGACTGTAAGCCACGTCCTTCATTTGTAAAATAACAGTTTGATATATAACAACATTTTTCCTTCTATACCCTATTTAGAATGCTCATCGTTTATTTTATTTTCAATAATTTCCTTAAAGGGTTTCGTCAGTCTCATGATATTTATGACCTATCCTCGGGATAGCTCATCAATATCAGATCGTTGTATATCTGACTCCCTCCACACACCAATGAACAGTTTGAAGGGGCAGCACCACTCATGGGAGTGCCTTGTCCCTTTCAATTTTTACCTGCATGCTGTATACATTGTTGCTGTGGTACATGGTAATTACAGCTTACTTTCTGATTCAAGTGAATGGAATGAAAAGCTATAATCTCCCTGCATCACTATTACAATGTAGACAAGGAGCAGATCAACAGTGGACACAGTGCACAGCTGATCAGTGGGGATGGCAAGAGAGACGAACCTGCAGTGATCAGATATTGATGACCTATTCTAAGGATAGGTCATCAATATCATGAAACAAAAAAAAACACGTTAAACAATTTTCAGAACGTATTTCAGAAAGTATTTTGAGTTTTGGGGAAGGGAAAAGAGCAGCAAAAAGGACAATTGATATACTTAATTCTACATCTTCTACAAATCTGCAAAAATATACATATAATCTAGTACTTACAACATCCTCTGTGGAAGGGATAGGAAACGCTGGTTTCTCAGTTATAGAAGTCCATTCATTGTAAAGATATGACGGAACGGTCTTCACTAAAAAAATAAAAAATGATCAGTGTAAGTGAAATGTATGGTAAATATCTCTTTTAAAATGTATTAAATAATTTCTATTCATAATAATAAGTAAATATTGTGTGTGGACAAAGTCATTATCATTCATGCCAGAAACTGTCGGAGGAGGCATTTTATTTCTTTTACTCACTTATATAGTGCTGACATATTCCACTGTGCTTTACAGACATTAGCATCACACTGTCCCCAATGTAGCCCAGCAAGGGCATAACTACCATAGTGGCAGACTATGCAACTGCTATGGGGCCCAGGGCAAGAGGGGGCCCAATATTCGTTGGGATTATCTCCTCTTCTACTGGAGGTGAAAACTTGGTCAGGACCCTCTGCCCTCTAAAGGAACAACTTTTAGCAAATAAGACAGAAGACTAAATGGGCGAAGGGTCATTGGAAAAGGTTTAGGCAGAAACCCTTCTGTCCTATTTGGTGGGCCTGGTTTGATCCTTGCTATGGGGCCCTTACTTCTCTATATACACCACTGGAGCCCAGAATCTAAGTTCCCTATCAGTATGTCTTTGGAGTGTGGAAGGAAACCCACACAAACATGGGGAGAACATACAAACTCCATGCAGATGTTGTCCTTGGATTTGAACCTAGGACTCCAGGGCTGTAAGACACCAGTGCTAACCACTGAGCTAGCATTTAAATGCCTCATCCGGCGGCACAGCACTCATTAAGACCAGAGTAGCACACACTGGTCTTGATATATCAGGGTCAATAAGCTTTCATTTTCAGGCTCTATTGTTAAAAAATGAAATACGGTATTAATTCTGATTAGTTTCTCGGGTTAATAATAATATTTCTCCAGCTTTCATACATTACATACAGTATGATTTACTAATTTGACTTACTCTCTATGAAAATCCTAATGATGTTTAAGTACTTACCATTAACAAGCTGCATAGAGTCTGTATCTATATCCAATGTGTTATCTCCTAGCAATATCTGCTTGTATAGAGCATGTACCATGTAATTTCTGAAGCTGCTGACTGTATAAACAACTGTGGGATTATCTTCAATAGAATTCAGGGAGGTGTCTTCAATTTCATTGGAATGGAGGTTCATGAGGTCCAAGGTTGCACTGTTAATGGCATCTGCATTCCCATCAAAAATAACTGCATAGTGTACTTGTAGAATAACTCTGCAGCAGAAGGAAGATGAAAAAAATATTATAATACAAATATAACACAATTAAGAAGATTTATTGATGAAAATGCACCAGAATTCTACCAATAAAACTCACATAGATGCCTAGCACCACATTTTTTAAGACACGTTTTTGTCTCTTTCGATGTGCAGTCTATTAAAAAAGGGGTGTGCCAACATGCGCTAAAAATACTTCATTTCTGGTGTACAGCGAGCCAACTAATAGGTAGTATAAACGTAGAGTAGACAGTTGATAGGTGTTCTAGATTTATCATCCAGCTTCAGCTACTTTGATAAATCTGGTGCATTTTAGACTGTCTATTCTACTTTTACAATGTCTAAAAATGAGAACGTATTAGTATATTTGTCCTATTTTATAAGAGACATAAATAATATATCTTGGTTAGGTCATCTTTTCAACATGCCCAGATTCTACTTCTTCACCATGTGATCATGTAAGGTTCCAAATTTAAGGAAATTCTATGACAAAGATGACAAGTGCCATACTATTGGAATAGTTCGATTATCTGAAGCCGGATGAAAGAGAATTTGCTATAAGGAAAAACATTCCAATTCAGTACGTTATTTCAGCTTTTCAAGCTCTTAAATATAGTTCTTTACACCTACTACTCCTGCGTTGTAGGTAAGAGCACATTAAGATTAGAAAAGAAGACCACATCAATCAATGAAATTCTGTCAGTGCTCTACAGTCCAGCATGAATTAGCAAACCACTTTAAAAAAGACCACCAAAACAGCCGCCCAACATACATACATACATACATACATACAACAAATATAGATAGAATATAAGGAATTTTGAAAAATCATCATTGGGGGTTTCACTGTATATAGTAATCAAATTTTTTTTCAGTGAATTAATGTGCATTTGTTGTCAAAATTGAACCCCAAAGAATAGTAGAAAATAAAATGGAAGCCTTAAAATCCAAAATTTGATGCTTCATGTTCACGGTACCTGTCATCCAGTACGGAAGGACTGAAAACAAAGAAAAAGGAAAATGGTAAATTAATTGATATTTAACCTAACCAATTAAAAAGGGCATCCTGTTATATTACAAGAAAAAATAGCAATACCTGATTTTTTGTACTATGATTTTTTTATATCCAGGCAAAGAGTAAAATATAGGTTCCATCTGAAAGAAAACCAATATGTTACTTACTATATGAAGTATGAAATTACACTCTTATACATGTAGATGGTTCCTGTACCATAAGCACAAACTAAAACAATCGTGGAGCTTACTATGCTAAAAGAGAAAGGGGGTCATTTACTAATAGATATACGCCACTTTTTTGCGTAAAGCTGTCGCAGATTGCAGCACAAAGGTTATTTGGACCACAGTCTGCGACTTTTACGTGCTCACGCCAGGTCTACACAAAGGAGGCATGGTGTGGGTGGGGAAGGGCCGCCACGCCCGTCTCATTTATCATTCTCTATGCCCGTTTTAGGCATAGAAAATGGTCTAAATCTACGCCAGCAAGGGAGCAGGCGTAGATTTAGACAGGCAGTGTATATGCCAAAGTTATGTAGAGGCCGCCATCAGATAAAGGGTTCTAAAAAGCCGGTCTTAATAAATGACCCCCAATGTAACTATATCATAACATATAGTTATGATATAATTAGGGTAAAGGTAGTTGTGGGCATTGAGTATATAGATTATAGATTATTCTCAAAAGACAGATCTTACCTCAGCCAAGAATTTTCCAGAAAACGTTTTATATGTATCACTAGCCTTGTCCATTAGCTCCTTGTCGTATGGCTCATTTAGAATAAGGATACTAAATTCAACCATTTTATCCACTGTTTTCTTTGGATTCTCAGTCACCTTAAATATTTCGTTGTCAATCTGGAGGATAGATATAGATAGTTCAGATAACAGGAAAAATCAAATAATTATCAAGGGTCTGGGTTCGCTCACTTGGCAATCAACCATTATGGCTAACGTACCCACAGACAGCCACACATTGCTGCAGCTGCAGGGAAAATGTAGCATTACATATCGGTCATTAAAATGAATGGCTGTCCATGTAATGCATGGACATTCCAGGTCCATTAGAGTTGGAGCTGTCATTACAGAGCTCCTCTTTGTTCTGGCACATAGAATGGGGTCCCGAGCAAAGAAACTCCTGATATTTCTGATATTTCAGAAATTCTACATCAGACCTTAGATCTACACCTTAGATAGCTGTTGGAAGGACATCTCAGCATGCAGGTTTATTGCCTCTTGCAAAATTTATATCCCAATCGAAAAAGGGTTACACATTTTAAAATCCGGGTACTTACACAGTACTTGTCACTCCTAACAACAGATGATGGGGACAATCAGTGTGCTCTCATATACATGACATTGATCATCCTATGTAGATACTCCTATTCCAAAGAAAACTCCTAAAACAAAATGTTCACCTCAAACTGTCCTCCAACCTCTTATCCCACTTACTTTTTGATCAGCTACGATCCGGCTTCTGACACCATCACTCCACTGAATCCACCCAAACCAAAGTTGCCAAAGATCAGCTAGCTACAAAAACTAAATGTAATCACTCAATACTCTTCTCTTCCCTTCTTGACATGTCCTCTGCCTTTGAAACAGTTGACCAATCTGTCCTGTTGAAACTCTCTCATACCTCAGCATTAGAGACCGGGCCCTCTCCAAGATCTCCTTGCACCTCTACAACCAAACATTCAGTTTCTCCCATGAACACACCATCTTTTCACCCCATCTTCTCTCTGTTGGTGTCCCTCAAGGCTCTGTCCTGGGATCACTATTGTACTCTATATAAACCTTTGGCCTGCAACAACTCATAAAGTCCCATGGCTTTATATACCACCATGACACTCAAATTTATCTCTCGGGTCCAGATGTCACTTCCATTCTGTTCATAATACCAGCATGTCTATCAGCTATATCTTCATTCTTCTCCTCCGCTATTTAAAACTCAAGATGAAGAAAACAGAATTTTTCATCTTTCCCCCCTTTCAGTCCCCCACCAGACCTACTAATTGCACCACTGCCTTGGGATATCATTTGATTCCATTCTGTCGTACAAGCCACAGATCCAAAACTTACCACCTACTTGCACTTTCAACTCAAGAATATCTCTCATATTCGCTCCTTCCTTAAACCAAAGTCAACTAAAATGCTAGTGCATGCTCTCATCATCTCACACAGTGCAGGCATGAGGTGACAGGTCTGGGCACTTGCTCAGTTGGAATCTGAGCTGTTTGGAATGCAGCAGGAGTAACACCAAGCAAGCACTGAAACAGGAAGGTACAGCGCAGGCACAATTGGTCTCTGCGCCTGGAGAGCAGCAGGCACAAGAAGGCAGGGATGAGATTTCTAGCCCTGTCAATCCAGGGAAAAGGAAGTAGAACTGAAGCTGAAGGGGTGTAGCAAACTGGTGCCCAGAGGGATAAGGCTGGCCATTTGGTGCTTGTTAGATCATTTGCATATGCACAAAAATATATTTTTCAGCAACAGGGCCATGGATAGTCAGAATATTAGAATTTAATTGTATGATTCTGTACATATGATCACTTACATCTTCTTCAGTTTGCTTTTCAGCCAGAAGGGTGGTAGATGAGAAGTTCTCAACAGATATTTCATGTGGTGCAGGTACATTAGCGGCTGCATCTGAAAAACAAAAGAGATGTGATAAGATTTTCTGAGGCAAGATACTCTAAACTTTCTCTCAGAAGCTTAGAATGTGTTCTACCATATATGGGTTCAAGTGAATTGGGTTTTGCTGTTATTTCCAAATCTATGAAAATATCTTGTTTAGATGACTAAGTACCTCGAGCCGTTGTAGAGTCCACCGTTTCAGGAGCTGATGTTACATCTGATCTGTAAAGTATGAAAAAAACATCACAGTGTCAGGTAAAAAATCCTGTTAGCGCATTATATGATGGTATAGTAACATGATCAGGTATTACAAATGATGGTATAGTAACATGATCAGGTATTACAGTTTTATAATGAGTAGAAATGTTTTTATTTTTGTATTTTTAAAATATTGCTGCTGAATGAATTGCCTCCCATACAAATGCAATCTGAGAGTCAGTCAGAAGATGCCTAGCAATTTTAAGCAACATTTTATTAAAGGGGTATTCTCATCTTAGACAATGGGGGCATATCGCTAGGATATGCCCCCATTGTCTTATAGGTGCGGGTCCCACCGCTGGGACCCGCACCTATAGCCAGAACGGAGCGGGGAGCGCTGCGCCTGGAGGACCCCAGGTTTCCGGGGGTCCGGCCACCACCAGGCGCAGCTCCCCGCGCCGCTCATAGGAATGAATGGGAGCCGGGCCGTGCATGCGCGGTCGGCTCCCATTCATTTCTATGGAGCCGACGGAAGTAGCCGAGCCAGCGCTCGGCTATTTTCGGCGGCCCCATAGAAATGAATGGAGGGCGGCTGCGCATGCGCAGTGCGCCCTCATTCACTTCGGGGGCTCCGTTCTCGATATAGGTGCGGGTCCCAGCGGTGGGACCCGCACCTATAAGACAATGGGGGCATATCCTAGCGATATGCCCCCATTGTCTAAAATGAGAATAACCCTTTAAGCTGTTTTAGCCCATTAAAATCAATGACATGCTTATTTGGCTACTTTTGAAACTCCCATAGAAGAGGATGGAGAGAGATGCACATCCATGGCCACCTCTCCATTCATAGAATACCATAGCATGTTCTTGATACAGGTACAAGTCCCGGAGGTCGACCCATACCTATCCTACTAACACGTCATAAATGTCAAGATGGGAACAACCCTTTAAGGCCTCTTTCACACAAGCGTCACGGATTCAGTCCGGATGCATTCAGGGTACGTTCCGGAAAATCCGCACGCATCCGCACCAATCCGCACGCAATCGCAGTCAGTTTTGACTGCGATTGCGAGCGTTCGTTAAGTTTTTTCCGCACGGGTGCGAAGTGTTTTGATGCGTTTTTCACGTGCGTGATAAAAAACTGAATGTTTACAAACAACATCTCTTAGCAACCATCAGTGAATCACGCATTGCATCCGCACTTGCGTTCGGATGCAATGCGTGATTCACGCAGACCCATTCACTTCAATGGGGCCAGGGCTGCGGGAAAAACGCAGAATATAGAACATGCTGCGATTTTCACGCAACGGCGAACTGATGCATGAAAAACATCACTCATGTGAAAAGCCCAATTGAAATAAATGGGTCAGGATTCAGTGCGGGTGCAATGCGTTCGCATCACGCATTGCACCCGCGTGGAAATCTCGTTCGTGTGAAAGGGGCCTAAGGAGTTTTTATACTTTCACTGCAAGAACTTATGTGTACAATTTCTATTAAGTCATCTGTATATAAATTAGCAGCAAACCTATGACAACTAAGCCAACAATGGGAGGAGCCATCAATATTTTGGACAACTGCATGGAATAAATCCATAGAAATTAGTAAGAGAAGATTACAAAAAGTATCCTATGAAAACAATGACATGCAGTATTTTAAGACCAAAATCACAACACATTCTCAATAGAATATTCATCAAGTAGAAAGATGTTTCAAAAGAATCACTGAGAACACTGGAATAATCATCTATTGGTAATAGCCTCTTACAGTGGCATGCAAAAGTTTGGGCACACTGGTCAAAATTACTGTTACTGTGAACAGTTAAGCAAGTAGAAGATTAAATGATCTCCAAAAGGCATACAGTTAAAGATGAAAAACACCTTTCAACATTTTAAGAAACATCAGTATATTATTTTAGTTTTGTACAATTTTAGAGTGAAAAAAGGAAAAACTTGCAAAAGTATGGGAACCCAAGGAAATTTGTGTGTCTAGATAACTTTGACAGAGGTCACAGACCTTAAATAGCCTTTAAGTTAAGGCTTGTTCACAATCATAGTTAGTAAAGGCCTGATGAAGCAATTTTCAAAGCTTTATAAACATCAAGACTCCTCTGACCTTGTCTCAAAAAACAGCAGCTACCTAACACTTAAAAAAATGAGGCCCACAAAGCAGGAGAAGGCTATAAGAAGACAGCAAAGCATTTTCAGGTTCCCATTTTCTCAGTTCAGAATGTAATTAAGAAATGGCAGTTAATAAAAATAGTGTAAGTCAAGAGAAGGTCTGGAAGACCAAGAAAAATTTCAGAGACAGCTGCTTGTAGAACTGCTAGAAAGGAAAATCATAACCCCTGATTGCAAAATACCTTCAGGAAGATTTAGCAGACTCTGAAGTTGTGGTACATTGTTCTGTTGTTCAAAGATACCTGCACAAATATGGCGTTAATGGAAGTCATCAGAAGAAAACCTCTCCTGCGTTCTCACCACAAAATTCAATGTCAGAAGTTTGCAAAAGAAATTCTAATGCATTTTGGAAAAAAGTCCTGTGGACCGATGAGGTTAAAATATAACTCTTTGGCCACAATGAGCAAAGGTATGTTTGACAAAAAGGACACAGAATTTCATGAAAAGAACACCTTTCCAACCATTAAGCATGGTGGTGAATCAATCCTGCTTTGGGGTCGTGTTGCAGCCAATGGCACAGGGAACATTTCACATGGAAAAATGTATTCAGTTAAATTCCAGCAAATTCTGGAAGCAAACACCAAATGTAAAAAAGCTGAAGTTGAAAAGAGGATGACTTCTACAAATGGATAATGATTCTAAACACACCTCAAAATCCACAATAGACTACCTCAAAAGGCGCAAGTTGAAGTTTTTAACATGGCCTTCGCATAATTGAAAATCTGTGGATAGACCTCAAAAGAGCAGTGCATGTAAGACAGTCCAGGAGTCTCACAGAACTGGAAGACTTTTGCAAGGAAGAATGGATGAAAATCCCTCAAACAAGAAGTGAGAACTCTTGGCTGGCTACAAAAAGCATTTACAAACTGTGATACTTGCCAGAGGGTGTATTACTAGGTATTAACCAGGCAGGTCCAAAGTTTTGTTTCGGGGTTATTTTGAAAATGTAAATGATGAAAAAAATTTTTTTTGCTTAAAATACAAGGGGAATTTGTCATCTTTAACTTTATGCCTTTTGGAGATCATTTCATCTTCAACTTGCTTAACTGTTCACAGTTATAGTAATTTTGAGAAGATGCCCAAATATTTGCACGCCACTGTATGTGTCCAAGGGCCTGTCACACAGCACCCATCCAATGTTACTATACCTTTAGGAAACATTTGCACGCCCTGGAGCCAGCAAGTGATGGCAACCACTTCTGCCCATATTCTAGGACAAGTTGCTGGCAGACAATTTAACTCACTCCCAGAGCACATTTGCCTTGACGATTGTTTATGTTACTTCCATTAAAGGGGCTATTTCATATACAATACCCCTGTCTATATGCCCTTTTAGGGCATATATACATCACAGAGGTGGGCCTCTACTTTGCCCCCTATAAACTCAGAGAACTCGCTGTAAAAGCAGCTCTCGCTGTGGTAGAGCACACAAAAATGCACAAGCAGTCATAGCAAGCAACTTAAAAAGTCCTCCAAATTCAAAATGCATATTTATTAAATGGGTTGTCCAACCAGCATTTTTTTAAAAAAAAGCTCTCAATGTTTTAAAACATTTTTAAAAAAGTAATATGCACTTCAATAAAAGCCCCTCCCCTCCCATTTTGAGGCTTCCAAGGTCCCTCATTGGTATCTACTTCCTAGTTCCTCTCACCAGAGACATGGGATCGCTCAGCCATTTACTAGCCACAGTGATGTGTTATAAGGCATCTGTTCTTTCAGTCTAAGATCATTCTACATGGAGTAATACTTTTCAACATTGAAAACTGTAAGTCTCGGGCTAAGCAACAGAATTATCCATTGACATGCATTGTGTTGCACTATTTATATTGATGATGTCTGATTACAATAAAGTTGCAGATGAACGCAGCCTTTGTCAAATTAAGGCCTCATGCACATGACCGTATGTATTACACGATCTGCAAATTGTGGATCCGCAAACACAGATCTGCATTTTTTGTGGACCCGCTAAATTGAATCGGTCTGTGATCTGCATTTTGCAGCCAAGTATAGGACATGTTCTATCTCTTTGGAACAGACATACGGATGTGGAAAGCACACACATCATCTGTGTGCTTTCTGCATCCATATGTCCGTTCTGCAGAAAGACAGAATGTAGACATTGACCCACTGAAGCCAACGGGTCTGTAAAAAATGCAGATACAACACTGATGGTATCTGTATTTTGCAGATCCGCGATTCGTGGACCACAAAACAGATATGGTTATGTGTACGAGGCCTGATACATTGTGATGGGAGACATGTGTGATTCAACACATCCAGCACAGAACTCAATTTTGAGGCAAAATAAAAAAAATGCACAACAAAGTTACATCTTTTACATATGACTTTGTTATGACCAAGAAATGCTCATTCAAACATTGGCATGCACGCCTAGCTTTGCATTCAACAAAAGACACAATTTTATGTTTTTATATTACATATATGCTCTGTATTATCCAATTAATATATGAGTTTGCACCTGTCTCCAGTTCCATAATGTTACTGCAACCTCAGCATACTTTACAAAGTATTGTTTCCTATTTGTCTAACTAGCAAATTAGGATTTAACTGGAATATTATATAAACTTGCTAAGCATTATAGCTGCTTCTTACCTGCATAGATGAAGCCATAGAGCAACGTCTTTTCTGAGTGGAATTCGAAGTAAGATAAAAAAGTCTAAACTTTAAGAGGCAGCGACAGGTTTGGTATTCTTTGCTAATAGATTGTAATCAAATATCTATGTCTTAACCATCCTTAGAACAACTTAAAGGGGTTTTCCAGGATAGGTCATCAATATGAATCTCTTGGTAAACCCCTATAAGTGTATGTTCCCATGGGAAGATATGCTGCAGATACTGCATACAGATTTTGCAGCAACTTATTACAGTATCATCAAATTAAAAACGTTTTTAACAAATCTTATCTACACACTGCAGAAAAAATACAGAAAGTCTATAACAAACACTGCATGCAAGATATGCAGATTGTGCTAGCAGCAACTGCATTTTTTTTTCATTGTAATTTCTGTCCCATGTAAACTATATGGAAACACTTCTTTAACTGATCAATGCATATTTAATAAATGCAGCTTTAAAGAGAGTCTGTCAGCTGTTTTGACCTTCCTGAATTGCTGAGAGCACTAGGTAGGGGCATGCGATAAATATATTTGGGCAATCAATATAATTGATGGAACTATATGAGCTAGACCAGATATGTCTTAATTTATGAACCTCTAAAAGGGCAAAGCTTCACAAACGAGGCCCCGATGTGGACCTTTTTTACACCAGTGGTTAATACTGGTGTCTTGCAGCACTGGGGTTCTGTCACCAGGATCAACTCTATCAACCCTATTAAACATACTGGCTGGTAGGGCTCATTGTGCTGATTACAACCATACCTTTCTTTTGTCTGTACAATAAACAGCTGCAGAGATATCTGCGTTTATATGTATATGCAAATGAGAACTTCGAGCACCAGGAGGTGGGGCTGAATTGTTTGAGCACTGCTTTGTAATGCCCACCGTGCTCTGCACACTCCCCCTTCCCCTTGATTGACAGGGCTAGACGGCAGGCTGAGGGCAGAGCCCTGTCCAAGAGTTTTGTGTTAGCATGTAAATATCATATACGCTATGTACTATAGCTTCACCACAATGAGATCTGCTCAGAAAGCTAATATACATATTACTGCTTTATTCACAAGCACAATATATGATTAGAAAGATACCAATAATATGTGTTAGCTCATAAGCATAGAAAGAACATCCCTCTCTATGTGGTAATGTTATAGCTTAGAGGTTAAGCTATTGATATTGCATGTAGAGATCCCTGGTTTAAATCTTAAGAGAGACTTTGAAGTTTTTTCTTAGTCTACATCCTTATCATATTAAGAATATTTTTTTTTTTTTAGAAATCTAATAAATATTACTGGCTTCTTCATAATCATATATTATGTCTATGAATAAAGCAGTAATAGGAACAGTAATCTCAATATAGTAAGGCCTTATTAGTATTATTATTATATGATTAAATATTATTTATTATAGTATAACCTTTTAATATCATTTTAAATAAAAGAAAAAAAAAAACGTGTGCCTCTCCTGGGACTTGAACCAGGTATTTCTACATACAGGATAGATCTAGCTATAACATTACCACATTGAAATGCCTGTGTGTTTCTATGCTTGTTTCTAAGCTAACACATATTACTGGTGTCTTTATAATCATATATTGTGGTTGTGAATAAAGCAGTAATATGTAGATTAGTTTTCTGTGCAGATCTCAGTATGGTGAAGCTATAGTACATAGTGTATATGATATTGCTAGCACATAACTCTTGGACAGGGCTCTGCCCTGAGCCTGCTGTCTAGGTGTGTCAATCAAGGCAGGGGGGGAGTGTTGCGGAGCACAGAGAGCATTACAAAGCAGTGCTCAGATGATTCAGCCCCACTACTTGGTGCTGGAATTGCTCATTTGCATATGAATATAAACACACATTTCTCTGCAGCTGTTTTTCATACAGACAAAAGAAAGGTATTGTTTTAATTAGTATGATCAACCCTACCACCAAGTATGTCTAGCTTAATAGGGTTGCAGGCCTCTACATAACTTTGTGCATCCACTGCCAGTCTAAATCTAAAACAGCTTCCTAGCTGTCTTACATTTCGACCATTTTCTACACCTAAAACAGACGTAGAAAATGATGAATGAAACGGGCCTGCCCTGCCACGCCCCCAATTTTAGACCTGGTGTAAGCGTGGAAAAGTCGCAAATAAGCCTAATTTAGGTGTATTTCAGATTAGTAACTGACCTTTCTGTTTTTATTTACAACTAGCAGAAGGACCCGGCTTCGACCGGGTATATTTCATTTAATGTTTATGTGTGTGTGTCGTTAAAAGATATCGAGAGTGACCTCTACAGTGCCCCACCTCCTTAACAGTAACCTCCACAGCCCCCACTACTTAACACTGACTCCTCCAACAGTGCCCTAACTCCTTAAAATGGAACATCCACAACAGCCCACCCCCTTAACTTTGAACTTCACAGCAGAGTGCACCTTTAACAGTGAGTTCCACAGCACCTCACCCCCTTGACAGTGACCTCCACAGAGGCCCGACCTCTTAAGTGATCTCTACAGCACATACCCCTTAACACTGACCATAGGTTACAGTCCCCTTAACTGACCTCCACCATTCCTGGCCCCCTTGACAGAGATCTCCACAGCGACTGCCCCTTTAACAGTGACTGTCACAGTACCCTGCTCCCTTAACAGTGACCTCACAGTACCCCGCTGCCCCTTTAATAGTGGTCTCTACAGTCCCCTCCTCTCTTAATAGTGACCTCCACAGTGCCCGCCCCTTTAACGGTGACCTCCACAGCAGCTACTATGGCCAGAGGTCCATTTTTAGGCCGGACAATCCGGCTTTCATACTCCTTGTCCTCCATCCAGCACAGGGCCTGGATGGACACAATGATGTCCTTTTATACAGTTCACTCTCAGACAGCTGCACTGTGCAGTCTGAGCATGAGCTGCATGGAGAAAGTCACCCTCCCTCCCACCCCTGCAGCTGACAGAAGTTGATTTTTACCTTCATTTTTGCAATCCCTGTCAGCTGCGGAGTGAAAAGGGTGTGTGACCTGACCGGGTTGGGGGTGTGGCTTAGTGGAACCTGGGAGTGGGGCTTTTAAGTCCTTCTTTTGAGGGTGGCCTGAATTACAGGTCGATGCCACAGTAATTTATGAGGAAACAGTGGGTAGCAGTGGAAGAAAACATCTTTTATTACTACTCAATGGTAAATATGGGAAATTTACATTATATTAGGGAATGATTGATGATGAATTAGTCTAAAACATAAGGTATATTTATTGTAATCGGAATACCCCTTTAACAGTGTCATCCACAGCGCTCTGCCCCTTCAAAGCAGACCTACAGCAATGAAGAAAACTGGCTGAGTTGTTATGGAAACCTGGTGTGAAACTGTCTGTATGTGGAGGCTAAGGGCCTGCGAGCTTCTATTGGCTGTTAAGGGTCAAGTGACCAGGCTTCTATTGGCTAATGCATTTTTTGGGAATATCTCAGGAATGGTACGTCCTAGAGAGCTGAGAACCATCCTAAAACCTTCCTGGACTCCTGATGTACCTGTGTGCCAAATTTCGTGATTGTAGCTGCGACGGTGCAGATTCCTTTAGCGGAAATACACACACATACATACACACATACATACATACATACACTCAGCTTTATATATTAGACTAGCTGAAGGACCCGGCTTTGCCCGGGTACATTTATTTAATTTACTGTTTCCGTGTGTGAGTCGTTAAAAGATATTGAGAGTGACCTCTACAGTGCCCGCCCCTTTAACAGTGACCTCTACATCAGCCCGCCCCTTTAACAGTGACCTCTACAGCGGCCAGCCCCTTTAACAGTGACCTCTACAGCAGCCAGCCCCTTTAACAGTGACCTCTACATCGGCCTGCCCCTTTAACAGTGACCTCTACAGCAGCCAGCCCCTTTAACAGTGACCTCTACATCGGCCTGCCCCTTTAACAGTGACCTCTACAGCAGCCCGCCCCTTTAACAGTGACCTCTACAGCAGCCCGCCCCTTTAACAGTGACCTCTACAGCAGCCCACCCCTTTAACAGTGACCTCTACAGCAGCCCGTCCCTTTAACAGTGACCTCTACAGCGGCCCGCCCCTTTAACAGTGACCTCTACAGCGGCCCGCCCCTTTAACAGTGACCTCTACAGCGGCCCGCCCCTTTAACAGTGACCTCTACAGCAGCCCGCCCCTTTAACAGTGAACTCTTCAGCGGCCCGCCCCTTTAACAGTGACCTCTACAGCAGCCCGCCCCTTTAACAGTGACCTCTACAGCAGCCCGCCCCTTTAACAGTGACCTCCACAGCAGCCCGTCCCTTTAACAGTGACCTCTACAGCAGCCCGCCCCTTTAACAATGACCTCTATAGCAGCCCACCCCTTTAACTGTGACCTCCACAGCAGCTACAGTGGCCAGACCTCACCGGCCATTCCCCCAAACATGAAACAGTGCCCCCAGTTCCCATGAAGACACACCACTAAACATGAGGCCACGCCCCCCTGGTTCCGTGAAGGCACGGAGGAGAATCTGTCTGAGTGTGAACTACTGAAAGGGTGGACATCCCTGTGTCTGTCCAGGCACTGCGTCAGACGGAGAACAGGTAGCCAGAAAACTGGACTGTCCAGCCTAAAGCCGGACATCTGGCCACCCTAACATCAGCCTGCCCCTAGGGTGGCCAGAGGTCTTGTTTTAGGCTGGACAGTTTGGCTTTCAGACTCCCTGTCCTCTGTCATGCGCAGGGCCTGGATGGACACAGGGATGTCCTTTTGAACAGCTCACTTTCAGCAGCAGCACTGAGTAATGAGCTGCAGGGAGAAAGTCACCCTCCTCCCACCCCTGCAGCTGAAAGAAGGTGATTTTTACCTATATTTTTAATCCCGGTCAAATGCGACATGGAAGGGGCGTGGCCTGACTGAGACAGGGGCGTTATTTAGTGGGATCTGGAGGTGGGGCTTTTAAGTCCTTCTTTTGACGGTGGCCTGAATTACAGGTCGATGCCATAGTAATTTAGGAGGACATTGGGTAGCAGTGGAAGAATACATCTTTTATTACTACTGAACAGTAAATATGTGAAATTTGCATTATATGAGGTAATGACTGATGATGAATTAGTCTAAAACATAAGTTATATTTATGGTAACCGAAATACCCCTTTACCATTGTCATCCACAGTGCTCTGCTTCTTTAATGCAAACTTACAGCAGTGAACTGGCTAGGTTGTCATAGAAACCTGGTGTGTGGAGACAAACTGTCTGTGAGCTTCTTTTGGCTGATAAGGGTCAGGTGACCAGGCTACTATTGGCTAATGCATTTTTTGGGAATATCTCAGGAACGGTACTTCCTGGAGAGCTGAAAACTGTTCTAAAACCTTCCCGGACACCTGATGTACATGTGTGCCAAATTTTGTGATTGTAGCTGCAGCGGTGCGGATTCCTTTAGCGGACATACATACACACACACACACACACACACACTCAGCTTTATATATTAGATTTTTTGTGTCACTGTATTTAAAGACCCAGAACATGTTTATTTTTTCATTGACAGAGATGTATGAGAACTTGTTTCTTTGTGGGCCAATTGTATGGATGATTACATTATGAATACCAATACCAATTATCTATAACCATTTCATTTTAAGTAAATAAACTTGCTTACAAGAAAAAAGAAAATTATTCTTTTATGTGCTTTTTTCCAAACTTTTTAATTTTGTTAAATATTGTTCATATATATATTTCTTTTGATTGATTATTTAATACACTACAATACTTCTATATTGCAGTGTATTACATCATTTACTATAAAATCTGACAATGCTTATTTAGCCTTGCCTCTCCCTCTCTCTAATTACTTAGATGCCATGGTCAATGCTAAGGGGATAAACTGCCAGGATCAGCATCAATATCGCCAGTGAGAGCAAGGTCAATATCGCCAGTGAGAGCAAGGTGCCAGCTGTATAATACAACTGCCATCACAATGGCATACTACTATGTCACTCAACATTAGCTACTTTCTTGAAGCAATGTAATAGTTCAGCACAGAGCAGGAGGGGTTAAAAAAGGTTTTGTTGTTTTTCAGGAAATGAATCTACTTCTGTGCAGTCACTTGAATATAACTCCATTCTAGACAAAATATAGACAAGATTGGTGTTCTTTCTTCAATATGTTTAAATGCACTCTACTAGGTGGACAAGATTCTGTAGGAGGCTGAATTTAAAGAGGTACTGTATACCGTACATAGAATATAATATTTGAGTCCGCCATTTGTACATTTACATAATAATTTGATTAACATGCATTGTAGAAGGAAGTGTGGGAGGTGATATAAATATGTATATATATATGCATACATATATATACATATAGATATGTGGGGCCTTCCCCTTTAATATACATACATGTGTATATATGTATGCACATGTGTGTGTATATATAGGGCCCCTTTTACATGGCCCCATATGTACATGTATGGGCCTTATATGGCCCCACAGTGTGTATATATGTGTATGTATACACAATGTCCCCTGTTTATGCCCCCTTAATATATATATATGATGACCCCTTAATATGCCCCTTGTACTCCCCCAGAGGTATATAGATTCATGTACATGATCCCCAGTTATGTACATGTATCTATATACATGTATCAACCAGGGTGCCCCCCCCTCCATAGCCCCCAGCAGATGGACAATGGCACATCTGCTGGGGATAGCTGGAGACCTGGGACTGGACTAATTAGTTCAGTCCCAGGTACTTCAAAGGGACAGAAGATCGATATGATCTTCTGTCCCTTCTGTTAATTACCCTCAGCGCTGCTGGGGGCAATTAACAGGACAGGGAAACAAAAGGATTCCCTGCCTCTGTATGGCGCGCACCTCCGGCGCTGTAATTACAAGCGCCGGAGATGCATAGCGCTCCCCAGGCAGAGGATCAAAGAGATCCTCCGCCCGGGAACCAGCGCGGGCCGGCGCGGTGACGTCATATCACCGTGCCGGCACACGTGCACATGCGTGCTCGCGCGCTCGCCGGCAGCGCGGGAGCACGGGAGCGAGCGCGACCGGGTTTAAATAACCCGATCGTGCTGCGCTCCGCAGGTTGAGCCGTGCCTCCCCAGCAAGAATCATCCCCAGAAGACAACGAGCAGTACATCAATCGAGGATCTCCCCCTGGACGATGAGCAACCCCCTGGGACTGGCTGAGTACCCCTGGTTCCACTGAACCACCAATGAATTAACCCCTTCTGTCTTATTTAACCCCTGCTGTAACCCCTTAACCACCAATGCTTCCCTGATAACCCCTGTAATATTTACCCCATTCCCACCAACGTATTAACCCTTGCATTACCCTTGCCATTTACCCTTTCATTGCCATATCATTTACCCCCCTTCCCTACCATTAACCCCTTAATTTCCAGCCACTATCCCACCAACGTTCACCTCTTGCTATTAACCCCTTGATACCCATACCATTACATTAACCCTTTGTATCTTTAGGGACAGTGAATAGATAGGTTGGGGAGGGCTGCTATAAGTGTGAGTGTGTGTATTGTTTAGTTAGTAACGCAGTTGGAGTTAAACGGGATTATGCAGTGTAGTTAGGTTTTGTTGCACTGTATTGTTCCGTAGACGTAGTAATAAATAATAAATCTTGTTATTATTTATATATATAGTGTATTGCAGTGTATTTATAGTATCGTTGCAATCTGTACTTATAGTCCATTTCAGGTCGTGTGTAAGGCTGTAGGTAATTACGTAGGTATAAATAGGCGGAACTAGCGAAAGTGGGTTTCCGCCTATTTATGAATATTAATTATTGGTACATCCCAAATTATCAATAATTAATATTCCCTACAACACATGCATATTGATTTATTGATATATTTTCAGCCTCTGTTAATCAGCATTAGGTCATCTGACTCCATATAAGACTTGCTAGATCCCACAACATCTGCTGTGAAAAAGCATCTTAGCCATAACTTGCACAAACTTGAAGCTCCAATATTCATAGAACTAGGTTGGAAACAAGGTTGTTCTGCACAAATTACAGTAAATCCATATTGATTATGCTGTGATTTACCATGAATCGCATGGAACCACTTTGTTTCTAACATATTTGTATGTGAATTGTAGCAAAATAGTGGCAAATGACAAACTGCAGCAAAAATATGACTAAAGTGGGAGTAGGACCTTTAATGACATAAAAGCCAAATAGTAAAGATCCTGCGTGAGCATCACAGAGGAGCAGGACAAAGACCACAAAGAAGGAAGATACAGACTTGAAGAAGCTGAGGGGAAATCTTCATGCATGAGGTATGATTCTCTGTGTCACCATGTGGAGTAGTATGTGAGGAAGATGGATGAAACCATGAAGACCAGTATTTGACAAAGTGAGGGGGAACTATGAGGAGCAGTATGTGAGAAAGTGGGGACACAATGGGAAGCATGTCTGATGGGAGCAGTCTGTGGGAGGTGGCATAGGGAGCATGGGAAGCAGTCTGTGAAAGAGAAGAGGCATGGAGAGAAGTCTGTATGAGAAAGGGGACAAGGACAGCAACCCTGTGTTAGAGGGGGTCCATGAGAGAAAAGGGGTCATAGGGAGCACACTGTGTGAGAGGGAAGACCATGGGAAGCAGTCTTTATGGATAAGGGTTCATCATGGGGAACAGGCTGTGTGAGTCCAAGTCATGTCACAAGGCCTATTTACAGGTTCAAACACTGCCCTATAGGATAGCTGCCTTAAAGAGGTTGTCCCACGAAAAATATTCTACAGTTTTCAAACCAGCACCTGGATCTGAATACTTTTGTAATTGCATGTAATTAAAAATTTTGTATAGTTACTGAGTTATTCAATAAAATGTATCTGTATAGTACCACTTAATTTCTTATTTCTTTGTCTTGCTCACTGAGAAGGCTGCACATGCTCAGTTTCATCTTTAATCTGCCTCCTGAGTTGTTATAGGGAGAGAACAGACACGCCTCCTGAGCTGCAGCAGAAAAGACACTCCCCTTGAACTGCCAGCTTGATATAAATCTAGAAGAGCAATAAATGGGGAGATCTCTGGATCCATGTGAGGTACAGGGCTGGTTCTAGCTTTGTTAGATAGAGACTGTCGTGTACTATATGATGTCTGATTTTCATGTTTTACATTATTCATGGGATAACCCCTTTAAGTCTGGTGGCATTAGAGGCAGAGCTTGCTAAGAGCTCATTTGCATCTCTTCTTCCATGTTATAACAGTTCTGGAACATCTATTCTTATGACTCTATGTTGTGCCGTTCTTCTCTTATTCCTGCTAGAAGTTTATGAATAAAGGTACAGATTGGGTGTTACCAGTTGGGGGTGGGTGTCCATGCAGGAAACACTCCCAACTGGTAACTCCCATCTGTTCCTTTTTTCATAAACTCCTAGCAAGGTTAGGAGAAGAATGGCAGCAGTGGTGACAGGTCCTCTTTAAATTTGTAACCCTATATCATCTGAGCACATCTTCATGAGTCACTGTCCAATGCATGTCTTTCATTCTTTCAGATAAAATAAGAGTCCTTAGTACAAAAATAATAACTTTGAACACAACCCTCTATTATTTAAATCTCATAGGTTGTTTGCAACTGTGGTGTGCATCATGCAGAAGGACCCCATCCCATAACACAGATCAAAAGGCCCCACTGGTCTGTTTCTATTACTTGTCCATCACACATGCCCCCATCTAAGAACAGTTAGGGGTCTCAGGGGTGAGACCCGGCACCAATCATACATGAATTACCTATTCTATAGCTTTCAATATAAAATCCTGGGGGGGAGGGGTGAGACCTTCAACCTCTAGTTTGTTCACACAGTCCATGGGAAAAAGGACAGCTTGGGCTAGGCCTGTCTTTTCATAGACTCCTTATTAGCTGCAATGGATACTTCTATGATACAGTATGGAGGCCTTGGGTCATTAGCATGGGTATTGGCATACTTGGTAGTTTTCACCCAGCCACTAATCAATTAATTGAATTTGGTACTTATTTTTTTGTGGACATCAGTAATATTCTCATCAACAACATCCTAAATATGCATTAGTTAAAATATGAAAGCATAGTAACTTACCCACATGTCCAATCACTGCAAGAACTTACAGCAGGAATTAAAAACAGCAAAATCAATTGTGAATAATGACAACATCATGTAATTAAGTCATCTTCTAACGCTTAAGATGAAAAAACATATTGAAGACTTAAGTAGGGAAGAGAGGGACACTACAGAGTGGGACCAAGGAAAAAAGCATTTTAAAGGGTTTCTGTCACCAGTTTTGGGCATATAAAACAGGATGACATTTGCAATGTGCAAATGTCACCTGATGCCCAAACTGGTAATAATTTTTTTACTGGTGCCCCCGTTTTTGTAATAAATGAACTTTTGTAATATGTAAATTAATCTCACTAGGTGCAAGGGGCGGTAACCCTGCACCTAGGAGCGCCGTTTCCCTACCTTTATTCACGCCCCCTTTTCTTGTGATGGACAGGGCCAGGCAGCTCGCTCTATGTGCTCCTGGCCCTGTCCGTGCTGGAAATCCCGCGCCTGCGCCGTGCGGACTTCATTCGGCGCAGGCGCAGTGAGTGCCGATGGCTGCCGGGCTCCCGGCTTCCTCACTGCGCCTGCGCCGATGACGTCACAGTACACCCGGAAGAGAAGGCGGCGCAGGCGCAGTGAGGAAGCTGGGAGCCCGGCAGCCATCGGCACTCACTGCGCCTGCGCCGAATGAAGTCCGCACGGCGCAGGCGCGGGATTTCCAGCACGGACAGGGCCAGGAGCACATAGAGCGAGCTGCCTGGCCCTGTCCATCACAAGAAAAGGGGGCGTGAATAAAGGTAGGGAAACGGCGCTCCTAGGTGCAGGGTTACCGCCCCTTGCACCTAGTGAGATTAATTTACATATTACAAAAGTTCATTTATTACAAAAACGGGGGCACCAGTAAAAAAATTATTACCAGTTTTGGCATCAGGTGACATTTGCACATTGCAAATGTCATCCTGTTTTATATGCCCAAAACTGGTGACAGAAACCCTTTAAAGAAATAACAGGGTAAGCTCCATGGGTACAGAAGCTGCCAACATGTCATAACAATGGTAATAGTCACATTAGTAATAATGTGCAATGGGCATTGCCTTCATAATAGCTGCAGGGATGAATATGAAAGGATTGAGAGCCACTAAAAACATACACACGATGAGTGACATTGGAGTTAAATATAGTATATAGTGACCTACCTGCTTGCTGCATGTTTAGTCATAGCGAGTTTCTGTAAGAGAGTAATTATAGCTGTGAACATAGGCGGTATGATGTAAAACAACTTTTGGTACATGGTTATAAAAATTCTTCCACGTGATCTCCATGAGAACAAAGAATTGGGTAGATGGTGGGTTGGGCGCAGTTTTGTCCATTCTAATATGTATAGCCACCAGCAGAGTAATGCTGGCCTTACACAGTACTGTATATAGTGACTTAACTGTTATCCCCTGTAAACATGCATAGCATGTTTATTTTAATGGTGAGATGGAAATAAGCTACCATTAATCCTCCTTGCCCCCCACCCCAAGATTTTTGTAGAAGTTGCTTATCTCTCAAGTGAAAAATTGTCTCCCTATATAAATCTTACATATCTGAAACTTAGTCCTGGAACGCCTGCTGCCAAGTGTCACTGAGGAGTATTTTGTTAAAAGCTGTAGTACTTAGTGAATTTTGTGAATCATGTTAAAGGCCATGCATTCTGGACAATTGTTTAAGATTGCATTTTAATCATTTTGGCCTCATCATGATTTTTTCAATCCTTCTTAACTCTTTCATGACCAGGCCCAAAAAAGACCTGGATATCCAGGCAACTTTTTGTGATTTTGTGCACGTGGTGGTTAAGTGACCGTAGCTTTTTTATTTGTTTGACTACCAAAATAATTTTAGATTTGATTTGATTAGATTTTTTATTAGAATGTTTTTTACAGATTTTTTTGTCCTTTGTTAGGTTTAATTTGGAGGAAAATCGCTAAATTTTATTTTTTATTCTTATATTTTAATTTATTTTTGGCACATAATATGTCCCCCAGGAGGTCATTAAAAGACTTCTGGAGGACACTGACTTTTTTTTTTTTTTTTATTTTAATTTTTTTTTATTTTTTGTTCAGTTTCCACTGTAACTGGAGCATCCACAGGAGCCCCAGTTACAGGGGAAAACAGCCCCCTGTGGCGGCATGACACACAGGCAGAGCTGATCAGGGTCTCGCTAGACACTGCAGTTCTGCCCCTGCGACTACTTCAGAAAAACTAACAGAGGGAGAGTCTCTGCCGCTTCCTGCTCCCTCCACCAAGTGCTCGTTTGCAGGACTAGATTGCAGGAGCTTTAATCCCAGCACTGATCAGCGCTGGGATTAAAGCACTGCCTGCATATGTATATATGTGCTATCTGCCCAGGACATGTGCAGATAGGACGTATATACACAGTGGGCAGTCGGGAAGGGGTTAAAAATAGTCAGCCATTTCTGAGAAAAAATTGGTCTGTTTGCAAGCCTATGTGTATTTTCTTATCTTTCATCTCCTGACCTCATAAATACTTATTATAGCTCAATCCTTTATTAAAAAGGACACTTCTCTGTCCTGTTCTGTCAGATATGAAGCCTTATCTCTGATATCCTGACCTCATAGATCACATTATAGCTTAATTCTTATCAAATCGATAAGAATATGGCTTAAATGAACATTTATGAGGTCAGGAGATCTGAGATAAGGCTTCACATCAGCCGTCAGCTGACAGGAAGGAGAAGTGATACTTTGCAAGCAGATTGAATTTTAACCCCTCTATCTAAAAAATGACAGAAAATTTTAAAAAAGGACCTATTAAAAAATTATGTTAGCCCAAGATTAGTAAAATGCAATCATTTTTTTTTGTGGTGTCCACACTTTTTGTGGTTAGCACACTGACCCATATCTATAGGGTCATGCTCAAATTGATATTTTTTGCAGATCTGTGTGGCCATTCTGCAAATGATAGAACATGTGCTATTCTTGTCCATATTGTGGACCAGAACAGACGTTTCTATTGGTGGGAGTGATAAAAATGTAGAATGCCCACGGAAGGTATCTGTATTTTGTGGATCCATTGTGTGAGGACTGGAATGTGGACATAATCATGTGCATGAGGCCTTAACCCCAATTTCAAAAATGCTTAAGAGTTACACATGTAAATAATATATTACTGATTTACCTCTTTGACTAACTTGTGATGATCATCTGATTGACTGAACGTATGGCCTATTTCAAATATTGGCATTGTGCCTTCTTCACACAAATGCATCCACTGCTGATATTCTGATTGGTCTGGGAGTCGGTCCCAAAATATCTTGAAAACTTCCCAAACTGTTTCTTGGCAAACTGCACAAATACACAATAACAAAGAAATGCTTGTCATAGCTGAGCACAAATGAGGCTTATGAGATGGGGGTTAAAGGTACTTCATTCTTGTGTTAGTTAGAATATTAGAGTAAAAAAAAAAAGCTTGGATTCATAATCAGTGGTTAATAATTCTGTGTCTTTTCTGTAGATTAACAGCATTACCAGAAAAAAACTAATCTTGCACAATGTAGATTGAAGGGAATCGGTCACCTATATTTCACCTATGTAACTAATACTAAGTTGCTGTTTTGCACTCATTCATGGTTTAAGACATACCTTTGGTATCTTTATGTGCATATCTGATCACAACAAAATGATGTTTGTATTATATGCAAATGAGCTACAAAGTGCCCAGCAGGGAATTTACAAGAGCCCAAGCCAGCCTCTTTAAAGAGGCCAGATATGCCACTCCAAAGAGCCAGAGCCCGCCCATTCTCCCGCTCTCAGCAGTCCCACATGTGATGCACTGATGCCCCACCCCCACCCCACCCCCGCTTGTGACGTCACCTCTCCACAGTGTCCACATCCTCTGCAGGTGAAGCTATTGGTGCTATGAGGCCGATGTCTGCAGTACATATACGCAGGTACAGGCAGACTACTAGTGCATGATGTGGACACAGCAGAGAGGTGACTTCACAGGTAGAGTGGGGGCATTAGTGACATTGCACGGAGTTAGTAGTGGACAGGGAAGTTACGGGGAAAGGGAGCGGAGGCGAGTTTGGTTCTTTGAAAGACTGGAAATGCCCTGCTGGCCACTTTTTTCCTCATGTGCATGAAATACAAACTTTATGTCTTTCTTGTGATCAGAAAAGCACATAAAGTTATCAAAGGCATGTTTTAAAATTTGATGATGTTTGAGTGCACAATAGCACCTTAGCATTAGTTACAACGGTAAAATATTGGTGAAGATTCCCTTTAACAATATGCAGAAATCATTGTAATATTTGCATTACAGTGAAACTTGAAAGAAATAATGAAGAATGTCATTAACTAATTGTTACCAAGCTCCTTTTACTTTGCTCCAGCACAATTTTAAACAGCTCTGAACAGCCCAGATCGGGGTTAGAGGAGAAAAAATTGGATACCTTTATGGGAAAAGTTTTACAGTATCTCACAAAAGTGCGTCCACCCCTCATATTTTTGTATATATTTTATTATATCTTTTCATGGGGAAAATACTGAAGATATGACACTTTGATAACAGTGTAAATTTGGTGTGCCCTCAAAATAACACAAAACAATTAATTTCTAAATTGAGTACACCCCTAAGTGAAAATGGCCAAATTGTGCCCAATTAGCCACTTTCCCTCCCCGGTGTCATGTGACTTGTTAGTGTTACAAGGTCTCAGGTATGACTGGGGAGCAGGTGTGTTACATTTGGTGTTGGTATTTCTCACATACTGGTCACTGGAAGTTCAACATGGGACCTCATGGCAAAGAACTCTCTAAGGATCTGAAAAAATGAATTGTTGCTCTACATAAAGATGGCCTAGGCTATAAGAAGATTGCCAACACCCTGACACTGAGCTGCAGCATGGTGGGCAAGACCAGAGAGTGGTTTACTAAGACAGGTTCCATTCAGAACAGGCCTTGCCATGGTCAACCAAAGAAGATGAGTGCATGTGCTCAGCGTCATATGCAGAGGTTGTCTTTTCAAAATAGACGTATGAGTACTGCCAGCCTTGCTGCAGAGGTTAAAAGGGTGGGGGGTCAGCCTGTCAATGCTCAGACCATACACCGCACACTGCATCAAATTGGTCTGCATGGCTGTCATCCCAGAAGGAAGCCTCTTCTAAAGATGATGCACAAGCAAGCCTACAAATAGTTTGCTGAAGACAAGCAGACTAAGGACATGGATTACTGGAACCATGTCATGCGGTCTGATGAGACCAAGATAAACTTATTTGGTTCAGATGGTGTCAAGCGTGTGTGGCGGCAACCAGTTGAGGAGTACAAAGACAAGTGTGTCTTGCCTACAATCAAGCATGGTGGTGGGAGTGTCATGGTTTGGGGCGGCATGAGTGCTGCCAGCTGTGGGGGAGCTACAGTTCATTGAGGGAACCATGAATGCCAAAAAGCAGAGCATGATCCTCTCCCTTTGGACACTGGGCTGCAGGGCAGTATTCCAACACGATAATAACCCCAAACACAACTCCAAGACGACCACTGCCTTGCTAAAAAAACTGAGGGTAAAGGTGCTGGACTGGCCAAGCATGTCTCCAGACCTTTACCCTATTGAGCATCTATGGGGCATCCTCAAACAGAAGGTGGACGAGCGCAAGGTCTCTAACATCCAGCAGCTCCTTGATGTCATCATGGAGGACCAGAAGAGGATTACAGTTGCAACCTGTGAAGCTCTAGTTAACTCCATGCCCAAGCGAGTTAAGGCAGTGTTGAAAAATAATGGTGGCCATACAAAATATTGACACTTTGGGCACCATATGGCCATTTGCACTTAGGGGTGTACTTACTTTTTTTGCCCACAGTTTAGACATTAATGGCTGTGTGTAAGGGTGCATTCACACGACCGTATAAATTCATTTCAATGGGGCTGCAAAAGATGCGGACAGCACACCGTGTGCTGTCCGCATCCATTGTTCCATTCCGCGGCGCCGCAAAAAATATAGAGCATGTCCTATTCTTTTCCGCAACCGCGGACAAGAATAGGCATTCTCTATATAGTGCTGGACATTTGCGGTCCGCAAATTGCGAAACGCACACGGCCGGTATCCGTGTTTTGCGGATACACAATTTGTGGACCGCAAAATACTTACGGCCGTGTGAATGCACCCTTATTATAAGGGCACACCAAATTTACACTGTTATACAAGCTGTACACTGACTACTTTATATTGTATCAAAGTGTCAAATCTTCAGTGTTGTCATATTTACAAAAATGTGAGGTGTGTACTCACTTTTGTGAGACACTGTAGGTCACACATGATAAATTCATGCATGATGAACTGACCAGTTATCAAAAACAAATAGCAACAATTTGTGGAAAAACTGGACCAGACATGAATAAAAGAAAGTGATATTTGAATTCAGCACATAATAATTTACAAATATCAGACGTTATCATTAGAGATGAGCGAGTAGTGTTCGATCGAGCTGGTATTCGATCGAATACTACGATATTCGGCGTGCTCGATTTCTTTCGAGTATAACGGCGATGGCGCACTTAGAATTCGTTTCCCCTCCCACCTTCCCTGGCGCTCTTTTTCCACCAATCACCATGCAGGGGGGGGTATGACAGGCACGCTGAGCACGCTGGCAGCGCGAAAACGGCGTCTACATGCATTGGCTGGAAAAACCATGTGACCTCGAATATTAAAAACTCAGCTCTTCCTGCTCGTTCGCATATGCTGCGTGAACTTAGTCAGGGACAGAGGCTGGAGAAGGGAGAGACAGGTTTTAGCTGTTGGACAGGCAGGAGCGTGATTTAATTTATAATTTTTAAGAGGTCTCACCTCTTGGGCCTCCACATAATTTTTAATACGTCTCACCTCTTGGGCCTCCACAAAATGTTTAAGAGGTCTCACCTCTTGGGCCTCCACATAATTTTTAACAGGTCTCACCTCTTGGGCCTCCACATAATTTTTAAGAGGTCTCACCTCTTGGGCCTCCACAAAATGTTTAACAGGTCTCACCTCTTGGGCCTCCACATAATTTTTAAGAGGTCTCACCTCTTGGGCCTCCACAAAATGTTTAACAGGTCTCACCTCTTGGGCCTCCACAAAATGTTTAACAGGTCTCACCTCTTGGGCCTCCACATAATTTTTAACACGTCTCACCTCTTGGGCCTCCACATAATTTTTAACACGTCTCACCTCTTGGGCCTCCACATAATTTTTAACACGTCTCACCTCTTGGGCCTCCACATAATTTTTAACACGTCTCACCTCTTGGGCCTCCACATAATTTTTAACACGTCTCACCTCTTGGGCCTCCACATAATTTTTAACACGTCTCACCTCTTGGGCCTCCACATAATTTTTAACACGTCTCACCTCTTGGGCCTCCACATAATTTTTAACACGTCTCACCTCTTGGGCCTCCACAAAATGTTTAACAGGTCTCACCTCTTGGGCCTCCACAAAATGTTTAACAGGTCTCACCTCTTGGGCCTCCACAAAATGTTTAACAGGTCTCACCTCTTGGGCCTCCACATAATTTTTAACACGTCTCACCTCTTGGGCCTCCACATAATTTTTAACACGTCTCACCTCTTGGGCCTCCACATAATTTTTAATACGTCTCACCTCTTGGGCCTCCACAAAATGTTTAAGAGGTCTCACCTCTTGGGCCTCCACAAAATGTTTAAGAGGTCTCACCTCTTGGGCCTCCACAAAATGTTTAAGAGGTCTCACCTCTTGGGCCTCCACAAAATTTTATCAAGGTCTCACCTCTTGGGCCTCCACAAAATTTTTAACAGGTCTCACCTCTTGGGCCTCCACAAAATTTTATCAAGGTCTCACCTCTTGGGCCTCCACAAATTTTTATCAAGGTCTCACCTCTTGGGCCTCCACAAAATTTTTAACAGGTCTCACCTCTTGGGCCTCCACATAATTTTATCAAGGTCTCACCTCTTGGGCCTCCACAAAATTTTTAACAGGTCTCACCTCTTGGGCCTCCACATAATTTTATCAAGGTCTCACCTCTTGGGCCTCCACAAAATTTTATCAAGGTCTCACCTCTTGGGCCTCCACAAAATGTTTAACAGGTCTCACCTCTTGGGCCTCCACATAATTTTTAATACGTCTCACCTCTTGGGCCTCCACAAAATGTTTAAGAGGTCTCACCTCTTGGGCCTCCACATAATTTTTAACAGGTCTCACCTCTTGGGCCTCCACAAAATTTTTAACAGGTCTCACCTCTTGGGCCTCCACAAAATTTTATCAAGGTCTCACCTCTTGGGCCTCCACAAAATTTTATCAAGGTCTCACCTCTTGGGCCTAAACAAAATTTTTAACAGGTCTCACCTCTTGGGCCTCCACAAAATTTTCCATGAGCCTCTGGCCAGCCCACGGCCTCTTCCTGCCTTTTGCGGTCCTACGCATCCCTCAACATCCCCACTGCTTTACCTGCTAGACATGACACTGGGCCAGGTCGGGTCACTGACATCTCAAGCGCCAACAATTTGGGCATTTTAAGGCTTCTGCATGTGTTTGAGTTGTTTTTACATTTTAAAGAAGACATGTCTGACCACATCTCACACACACACACACACACAATGACAATTAGGGGTGGGGTCTATTTGCTTTCCCCTTTGCCTATGCCATCTGTGGTTGTCATAGGCAACGTGATTTTAAGGGGTGCAGAATTTTTTCTTCTTTTTTGTCTAGTTTGGCTTGGGGTCCATGGCAATGTAGAGGAAAGAAGGTTTCCTTGTATGGTCTCACTTTACAGAGAGGTTACATTGTCTTTGGAGTGTATTGTTGAGAGGCTGTGATAGTGGCGTAATAGTGCGACTTGGGCGCGTTATATGCACCCAGACATGCTTCCCCTGCTGTCCCAGTTGCATTCCAGCAGTGTTGGCATCCTTTTCTGAGGTTTCAGGGTGGACTTGGTGACCTCCAAGTGGTCGAATTGAGATTTCCAAGTGGCGAGCATTTTTTTCCCATAGACTATAATGGGATTCGATAGTCGGTCGAATAGTCGAATTTCGCGGTCTATTCGAATCGAATTTCGAACTTTCGAATATTTCACTACTCGCTCATCTCTAGTTATCATGTGGTCAGCAAAACTGATGTAATTATTGAGATTGATGTAATTATTTAGATTCATTGATGTACTTATAAAGGGACCGCCTGTTCCAGATATCAGCTCCCTTCTCCTCTACTGCTGGTCTCTCTTTGACCAGAAGTGTCATGTGCCGTTTACATGCAGATCCCTACAGCTGGCAAATCAATGGCGTGACTGCTGCTACCACTGAAGCCATTTATTGGCCAGGAGCAGTGATGTGCATTAGATGGAATATCAATCACACTTTCGGTCCAGTGTAGACCGGGTTTCTTTTTTTTTAACCTCTGCACCAGGCCTGCAAATATGAAAAGGCATTCCTGGTCTCTGAAGAATCACTTTACTGTTCTCCTTGATACATATTATTTGTTTTCCAAGTACTATGACATAGAACAAAATACAAGAGAACATAAAAGTATCATTAATAATTGCATAAATGCAATAAGTGATGCAGTATACAGTTTATTTCTAGATATACCATTGGAAGTGCAATATATCAGTAGATGTAATACTGCAGGAATTTCTAGAGGAACACAAGGTTCCAAGAAGAGATGCTCCAGAATAGTTAATTTATAGTAAATTCCACTATGTACTAAAACCGGCATGTCAGAAGAGTCCACAGGTCCTCAGTGCAGAATGACTTGGTAAAGTATACTTAGATACCCTTACACAATCAATAAATAATAAAATGACTGAATAGACAAAACATATCTCACACAGTTTGGAATGTACAGACAATATGAACAGCAACATGTCCATTAAAAAGGGCTTGATGTGGATTAAAAAAAATAAATAAGCCATCCTCAGCTCCTCCCGTTCCAATGCTTACTAGGCTTACGCTGGTCTCTGAATCCAGGAAGTGCCCACCCAGTCAATCATTTGACACAGCAGTGACCCACCTCAGCCAGTGATTGGCTGAGCAGGCATTATCTGTGTATTGAGACAGGACCAGGAAGTAGAGACCAGTGGGGATCACTTTTTTTATTTTTAACTCAATTTTAAGCCCTTGGAGCAAACAGTCCCTATTGGACAACTTAATCAATTAACATAGTTTAACATTTGGCCTCTAAAGGCACAGTTCGGATGACACTTAAAAGTCTCTTGGACACGGTTGTATTGCCATTCAGTTTGCTCAGTTTTGTATGAAGCCATACCGTACTCTGATTAATGCTGCCCTAACTGTACCTCTGTCTGCATTTGACTTCATATGGTGGCATATAGAAGTTCTGCTATTAACGATGCTTCCAGATATTTCCAATTTTAATCTCACTCTGTTTCTTGGAAAGAAACACTGTTTAAGATACATGACAGGTATTTTTCATCTCCACCTTTTCAGCATCACGTGGCCAGTCTCTGCTTTCAATGCATTATTACAACATACACGGCTTTCTCCCTGCTTATAAATAACTAAAGCCGTGCTAAATAAGGCAGCTAAGCTGTGGAGGTTATGACCAAGGGGTCTGAGAACGTTCACTGCCAGATGAAGTGAAGCAACTATTAATCTAGCCTTAAAGTAGGATGTAAACACCTAGTACAAAATGTATGCTGTCTAAACTTATTCTTCATTATACCAGTTGTCTAATGTAAAAAATATAGTATTCAGGCCACTTGTGACACATACAAATTAAAAAAATAGGCCAAGCACTGCATATTCGATATATTCATAATGTCAACAGCCTATACAAGAAATTGAGCAACTTATGGGTTCATGGGTGATGTGTAGAAATAAGCAAATCGATTCAACACAAAGTGCAGTGTGTTTTTTGGCACTGGGCCAGCTTGAAAAAGTGGTGAGCAGTGTGCGAAGCTGCCAAAAAGTCAAATTTTTGCACAACTGAGGACTGTGACAACATTTGCAACTTTTTGATGCTAGTTTTCTGCCGTAGAATGCGTTTGGAATGTCTTCAGATCCTTTCACTTTTTCACATTAAGCTGTGGCCTTATGCTTAAATTAAAACTTCCAGAAGGTCAACCATCACTGCAGAATTATTCCACTCTAGGCTTTAGGGCAGAGTGGCTACAAAGAAGCCACTTTTCAGTAAATGATGTGTGAAAGTTTAAAAAAAAGCATATAAAGATTCTCAGACAATGAGAAACAAGATTCTTTACTCTGATGAAACCAAGATTGAACTTTTTGGCCTCAAATACCATCCCTACAGTGAAAGATGGTGGTGGCATCATCATCTGGGGGTGTTTTTCAGTGGCTGTGAAAGGGATAAAGGTCAGAAATGAGAGTAAGCTGAATGGAGAAAAATGCGACATTCTTAATGGAAATCTAATCCTGAGTGCTCTAGACCTCAGACTCGGCGAAAGATTTACCTTCCAACAAGACAATGACCCTAAGCATACACCAGGACAACACATGAGTGGCGTAACGACAATTCAATGAATGTCCTTGAGTGGCCCAGCCAGAGCCTTAATGTAACCCAATCAAACATCTTTGCTTGCGTCCTGTCAAACAATCAAACAATTTTCTGCCTCCAGTGTGCTGTCTGATGTGTGCAGCATTCAAGTAAAGGGCTCAGTACGCATGCTTGCTTCACTTGGCAGTGAGCAGCCTAAAAATATTGGAAAGTGGCCAACCCCTTTAAAGTAGCTTTTGCTCAAAGATTTGTGACTTTTGTACATTGAAAAACTGCCAGATAACTTTAATCAATGTACCGTTATGTAATATATATATGGGATTTGGAGCTCTGTATCAGAAAAATAGAGCTGTGATCACTATACAGATATATTACAAAATGTCAAGGAATATACATAGGAGATAGAGAGGAGACATTGTACGGCTGTAGGTTATTTGGCCTCAGTGAGTCATGCTCTGGATTTCTGTGTATTTTTACCAGCACTGTTACAAAGTGCCCTGGTCCTACCTTGGCACAAATACAGTTTACTGCGACTCAAGGATCGGATCAACACTAATACCGAGATCAACCACAGGATTGTGGAAAGGAAAAGCGATATATAAGAACTGAAAAGCTGAAAAGGGAATACCAAGATCATGAAAACATCTAGAGAAATCTAAGAATAATAAAACTTTGCAAATAACACTTATGATAGGAAGGATACTAATAGAAGAACAATCTATGAAAATTAAATCTTTGTTTTCCTCTGCTAAATTATGCACTTTTATGACCTATGGGTAGGAGAAATTGAAGTGACATCACTCCAAACATTTTTGGCTCAGTCAAATGCTTGTCCCTTTTGCATTTTTTTTCAGTAACAATAGCGTATTCTTTACACTTTTACTTTTGCATTCAATTCATAAAAATTTTTACACTTTTATACTTATTTTTCACTTTACAATGAAATATTTTCTAGCAATAACAGGGCTAGAGAGAGTATACACCAGAATCGTACTGTGTGTAAATAACTGGGTTATATAGTAACTAAATAGAAGTGTCATACTGGGTATCACAGAGTCATGCAGTCTGTGAATAAAACGGACACATACAAAGCAAATAACAGGACCATACAATACACTAAAAAAATAAACACTGGCAAACTATAAAAGTCTGAAATCGTCTCCATTAGGGGGTTTTCTGGGAATAGTTACTTTTAATCTAATGCTGGCTGCCTGTCTCTGTAAAAATAAAATAAATTGTTACCTGCTCACTGCCTCCCATGTTCCACTCCCCACACTGTTTACATCCGGCTCTGCATGGGCATGGTCACATGCTCCTCTGCAGCCAAAAATTTCAGCAGAAATGTGGCCACAAGCGGCAGATTACCATCATTATTTAAACTGCCATAAGGAGGAGGTTCAGACAGAAGCAGGGACCTAATGCATAGCTGTGTTGGTTGTGGTGGTAGTAGTTGCACTTTTATCCATGGTGGTGATGGTTGTGGCAGTGGTGGTTGTGGCAACACTGGCACTTGGGCAAATACAGAGGAAAAAATCATGGGGGGGGGGGCAAAGAGCCTACAATGGCTTATCACTCTCTGAAAAAAGTGGTAGGGAGGGTGAGAACTATCACAATGACAGTATGTTGGACAGGAACTGGAAGTTGGATCTGGGTGCTGAGGAGAAGGTGACATCAGACGAGGAAAGTAGTGGCCATGGCGGCAATAATGAGCGGAGGCAATGTTTCGCCAAAATATCCCAAAATATTGCCCAGTCCACATCTGCTTGTATTGTGGTCATCTCAGGAACCAGTAATGTCACTGATCTAGGCCAAGCTCAGCTGCCGCTAACTCAGTGTGTCTCCTGTATGGCAGTTTTTTTTCCTCAAGGGCAGCAAACAAAAACACTGCCATGTGGAAGATCTGCAAGATTAAAATACTGTAGGATGCGGGAATCAACACACAAACATAGGTACCAGGGCTCTATTGCAGCACATAAGGCAGTATCACTGGATCCAGTGGGATAGCAGAAGTGGACACTGTTTGAAACAAGTCTGTTCTCTTTCACCTGGTCTTTGTGGCAGCCAGGCCACATCCCCAAGCAGTACAGTGTCCTTATCGTCATCATAAGCCGCTTATTCCCCTGCTCAGACTCCTCCTCTTTGTCCTCCGCTTCATTGTGAGACATCCATAATGGGAAGTGTGGTCACGAAAAAGCTATTCGCAATTGGCAATTAGCTTGTGTGCAAGCTAAACTCCCACCTGGCCAAGTTTATGGCGGTGCAGTTTCTTTTATACCAGTTCATTGTGATAAATGTGGCTCAGGTCCGTGCACATACCCAAATTTAATTCAGAAGGCATTACTACCTCTGGCCTGCTGTCATAAAATGTGTCTGGTCTGTGGAGTTCTCCACAACTTCACCAAAATGTAATTCAGCAGGCATTATTAATTTTGGGTGGCTTTCAATAAAATACGTCTCTCTGCAAATCTGGCACACTTTTGTACCTTCACCAAAATTTAATTAAGCAGGAATTATTTCTGGCCAGCTATGCATAAAACTTTTCTTGTCTTTCTTCAAATGTGGTGCACTTTTACAACTTCACCAAAATTTAATTCAGCAGGCAATGCTATCTCTGACCGACTTCCATAAACATCATTATTCTCCAAATGTGTCCGGCTTCCACACTTTCACAAAAATTTGCTTCAGCAGGCATTGCTACCTTTGGCCAGCTGTCCGTAAAAATTGTTAGCAGGCATTGCCATCTTTGGCCAGCTGACAGTAAAATGTGTCATTCTCCAAAGGTGGTCCAAATGTGACCCAGTTCCATGCCTTATTGCTGGACTGTGTTGTCAAGTTTCCAGCGTACTGTTAGAGAGTGGGGTTGTCATCACACCCAAACGGGCAAAGTTGTCTTTCACAAATGTACAAAACATTCCTTTTGTCAAAATGAATGGGCATGGATCCTTGAAGATTTTCTCTGACTGAGGCCAGTGAATAGATGTTATTGCTGACAGTGGCAATTTATCGCGGGCCTAATCATGCCACTGCTACTGTCTGCCTATCTACAATCATACAGTACTGTTTTGCTGTTGCTGCTCAGCTACTGCTGCCATTGGAGCCAATAGCGGAGCATGGTGGCTCAGTGGTTAGCACTAATGCCTTGTATTGCTGGGTTCCTAGGTTTGAATCTGACCAGGGTCACTATCTGCATGGAGTTTGTATGTTCTCCCCTTGTTTGCGTGGATTTCCTCCAGGTACATACTCACAAAGACATACTGATATCAAGCTTAATTTGTGAGCTCCAGTGGGGACAACGAGTGATGATAATGTCTGTAAAGCACTGTGGAATATGTCAGCAATATATAAGTGAGTAAAATAAATGATTAAATTATAATAGGGATGCTACTAATTACATGGCAATGATGTTATCACAGATCCTTTCCCCTACCAGCATCCAGGAGTGGTGTTGCTGCAGACTAAACACAGACAAACATCTGTTCCTGTTAAAGCATAATTTTTGGAATGCTTGTTGAGGACAACACACAGTTTTTTTCAGATAACACAGTGTGCCCCCAGTAAGTGACATTTTTTGGAATGTTTTTTAACTTTAAAAAGCATAACAAATTGCAAGGAGCAGTGTGTTTTTAAAAGTTATTTGTTAACACTGTCAACCATGCATTTAGCAATAGCTATATATGTCAGTGTCCCTCTGAAATTATTACTGTCATTGCATTAAAGAGATTAAAAGGGACAGGGTGAGAAAGAGAGATCAAAAATGAAAAAAAAAATTAAAAACTAAAAAGACAAGAATTTTAGCAGACCTCAGAGTGTCATATACCAATTTTCAGGCCAGTTAGAGTGCTTTTGATTCAGGTAGAATTGATTCAGACATCATCAGGGTTGGTAATCATCCAGTAATTCCTGGACAGTCCAAAAAAATAAAAGATTTTTTTTTTCCTGTGTTCATGAAAAAAGAAAGATTTTATGTTATTTTTTCAGGCTGAATGTTGGTATTTATTATTATTTTACAGTTCCCATTTAATATTGGTAATAGGTTATCAGTGTAGTGGGCTATACATGTTTATTACTTATAACCTTCATGATTCATTACAGGTTTTTAAAGAAAATGTAAAAGAAAAACATTGGCTTATCTGTGATTTTTAGATAAGTTGTCCAGAGAAATGAAAAATTCCATCCAGCAACTTTGATCTATATATCTACAGTATATATCTGATCTATCTCTCTAGGTTTGTTTTTTTTTTTATCTCAGTGCTGAGGCTATGGATAAGGGCTCAAGCACATGACCATATTTTCTCTCCACGTCTGTTCCATTTTTTGCGTACTGTATGCAGAACCATTAATTTCAATGAGTCCACAAAAAAAATGGAAGTGACTCTGTGTGCGTTCTGTTTCAGTATGTCCGCATGTCCGTTCCACAAAAAATAGAACATGTTCTATTCTTGTCCATGTTGCATACTCAGGACAGGCATTGTTACAATGGATCCACAAAAAAAAAAACTGATGCAATACAGATGTCATTGTCATCTGTTTTTTTTTGCGGATCTGTGTTTTGCAAAACACAAAATACGTCTGATGTGAATGTAGTCTAAAGTTGACAAGCATAAAAGACTAACTCTGTCTTGTCCTTTTGATACAGTAGATAGCACTTTGGCTTTGCATTAGTGATATACTGAGTGGTGCTAGCTAAATACTCTTGTTGATTCTGGATGGGGCTGTATATCGCCACATGGTAGCACATGCAGTATCTATAGGTCTAAAATATGGATTCATAGGACATACTGTGCTATATGGGTCCAGAATGTGTAACAGCTATTAATGGATAATTGCTGCAGGGATTTATAGACTTCTAGTAAAAATTGTGCACAAACTACAAGCATCATATGTGTAACCTTTATTAAAATTTGTTTACATCTTGGTCGTCTTGGTCCCAGAGCATTTGGGTAGGGGAAGGTTAGATAAGCCATTGCCCATCTGGCTCACTAATTCCCTGTTTGTAGAGTCACAACAAAGAAATCTCTTACAAATCTCATTATGGGGTTTTCCAACTGGAACGAGACAGTAAAATCCGTGGCTAGAAAAGTCTTTTCCTGCCAAGAAGTGAGACTCACGCCCACGGAAGGAATAATGACAACTAAAAGGCATACAGTACAGACCAAAAGTTTGGACACACCTTCTCATTCAAAGAGTTTTCTGTATTTTCATGACTGAACATTGTAGATTTACACTGAAGGCATCAAAACTATGAATTAACACATGTGGAATTATATACTTAGCAAAAAAGTGTGAAACAACTGAAAATATGTCTTATATTCTAGGTTCTTCAAAGTAGCCACCTTTTGCTTTGATTACTGTTTTGCACACTCTTGGCATTCTCTTGATGAGCTTCAAGAGGTAGTCACCTGAAATGGTTTTCACTTCACAGGTGTGCCCTGTCAGGTTTAATAAGTGGGATTTCTTGCCTTATGAATGGGGTTGGGACCATGAGTTGTGTTGGGCAGAAGTCAGGTGGATACACAGCTGATAGTCCTACTGAATAGACTGTTAGAATTTGTATTATGGCAAGAAAAAAATAGCTAAGTAAAGAAAAACGAGTGGCCATCATTACTTTAAGAATTGAAGGTCAGTCAGTCTGAAAAATTGGAAAAACTTTGAAAGTGTCCCCAAGTGCAGTCGCAAAAACCATCAAGCGCTACAAAGAAACTGGCTCACATGAGGACCGCCCCAGGAAAGGAAGACCAAGAGTCACCTTAGAGACCAGGTCAATGCCACACAGAGTTCTAGCAGCAGTCACATCTCTGCAACAACTGTTAAGAGGAGACTGTGTGCAGCAGGCCTTCATGGTAAAATAGCTGCTAGGAAACCACTGCTAAGGACAGGCAACAAGCAGAAGAGACTTGTTTGGGCTAAAGAACACAAGGAATGGACATTAGACCAGTGGAAATCTGTGCTTTGGTCTGATGAGTCCAAATTTGAGATCTTTGGATCCATCCACCGTGTATTTGTGCGACGCAGAAAAGGTGAACGGATGGACTCTACATGCCTGGTTCCCACCGTGAAGCATGGATTAGGAGGAGTGATGGTGTGGGGGTCCTTTGCTGGTGACACTGTTGGGGATTTATTCAAAATTGAAGGCATACTGAACCAGCATGGCTACCATAGCATCTTGCAGTGGCATGGTATTCCACCCGGTTTGCGTTTAGTTGGACCATCATTTATTTATCAACAGGACAATGACCCCAAACACACCTCCAGGCTGTGTAAGGGCTATTTGACCAAGAAGGAGAGTGATGGAGTGCTACGCCAGATGACCTGGCCTCCACAGTCACCAGACCTGAACCCAATCGAGATGGTTTGGGGTGAGCTGGACCGTAGAGTGAAGGCAAAAGGGCCAACAAGTGCTAAGCATCTCTATACCATTTCAGGTGACTACCTCTTGAAGCTCATCAAGAGAATGCCAAGAGTGTGCAAAGCAGTAATCAAAGCAAAAAGGTGGCTATTTTGAAGAACCTAGAATATAAGACATATTTTCAGTTGTTTCACACCTTTTTGTTAAGTATATAATTCCACATGTGTTAATTCATAGTTTTGATGCCTTCAGTGTGAATCTACAATTTTCATAGTCATGAAAATACAGAAAACTCTTTGAATGAGAAGGTGTGTCCAAACTTTTGGTCTGTACTGTTGATGATGTGATAAACATAAACTTACATTTTTTAAGGCATACTTTAAAGTTCCTTTGCCATAATACAAAATCTGTAACAGGACACCCACCTATCATGTGCTATTTATTATACTGGTATCTTCTTGTTTGTCAAATGGGAATTCAGCACCCCTCAGCACCATGGCTGGGGTGCAAATGCTACCTCTACACCCTTTATAATTATATAATTATCCCCCTGCTGTGTTGAAGCACCATTTTGCTTAACTCCCCAGTCTCTCCTCCTGCTCAGTCTAGGGCTTTTTCAATCTTTCACGTGTTGACTTTTAATGCCTTACCATACAATATTAAAGTTAAAGAATATTTGTTTCCCCACCCCCTACCCAAGAGAAGGTGACATGACCACTGTAATCCGTGTTATACACTTCAAATATCAATCAAAAGGTATTATATACGGTAATATATATGGACATACCCATAATTTCACCCAGGCAGCCCACCTAACAAGAACATCAGAGCATGTCATGCCCCGATGCTCTCCTTTGCCATGCGCTAAATTGCGCAGTAAAACATCTAGGTCAGAGCTAAAGCCGGCCCATCAGCGAACTCACTGCTGGGCGGAAGCCTCCTCCCGGCAGTGTGTGTTTATAAACAAAAGAGCCCTTGCCCTGCATGATCCAGCGCAGGACAAGGGAGGGCATCGGAGCATGAAATGCTCCGATGTAGTTGTCAGGTAGGTTGCCTGGGTGAAATCCTGGGTATGTCCAGGTTCAGAGCCCCTTTAAGTTTAGGGATGCAATGGTCTTAAAAATACCAGCCACTTAGGTTTGTTTTCTACATGGAGGATCTCTCTGTATTAAATGATTAGTTAATACACATGAATAATGATAATACACAACTTACTTTACATCCAATTTATATAACAATAACTCTTTTATAGTCCAAATAATACAGATTGGCACTGGTATTTCCTTGATAATACAGTGCCCCTAGTTAATCAGCAGTTTACATTACTAAAATATCACAAATTACGTTTTATTGGTTACATCTACACACAAGTAAAATGTGAGTGGTCTTCAAAGGAAACATAATTTATAAACTAGCATAGCTGAAAATGGTGCAAGATTTGGAACAAACCTAGACCTTTTAATAAATGTGGTACAATTAAAAAATACCAGTTAGGTTTTTATGGTACTCCATAACTACTGTGTTAGGCTACTTTCACATATGCGCTTTCCCTTTCCCCTATTGAGATCCATCATAGCATCTCAATAGTGGGGAAAACCCTTGAGTTTTGTCCCCATTCATTGTCAATGGGGACAAAACTGAACTGAACGAAGCAGCGTGCACCAGAATGGATTGTGTTCCGTTTCATTGCTTTGCCTTGATGCACACAAAAGCGCTGCAAGCAGCATTTTTGAGTGTGTCCTGGGGTTCGGAGCAAGACTCACAATGTAAGTCAATGGAGACAGATACGTTTTCTCTGACACAAAAGAAAACTGATCCGTCCTCCATTGACTTAAAATGGTTTTAGAGACGGATCCGTCATGGCTATTTTAGAGATAATACAACCGGATCCGTTCATAACGGATGCAGACGGTTGTATTATCATAATGGAAGCATTTTTGATGATCCATGATGGATCCGGCAAAAACGCAGATGTGAAAGTAGCTTTTAGCAGTATTCCCATTTCAGCAAACTAATGCTTGGCTGAAGCAGCACCTCACAGGCGTCCACTTCCTCATATGCTCTGCACATAATATCACTCTCAGATATACTCTTCCACAATTTATGTTCCAAATTCAGGAGGAAGCAGCTACAATGGAGCAGGGAGCTCTTGGCATTGCTAGCATTAGACAGGGCTACACAGCAACTCTAGGCACATAACGTCTTGGGAGACGAAAGATTGTTGTATAGCAGTGCAACCTCAAAATGCAATGGACCTGAATGGGGTCACAGCACAACTTGCAAATAGCCATAACCATAATCATAACCATAACCCCATAACAAAAGATCCAACACTACTGCTACCCCAATCAGTTCCGTTATGTTAAGGATCTTGTTGCAGCCAAAGTCGCTCTGTTACCCCAGCAGAGTTGGAGTAGATGTTGAAGTTCCACCAACAGCGCCCCCTGCTTGAACCCACTCTCTCCTGGAACAATCTTCTAAGCTGATTTATGACCAAATCATAGCTGAACTTTGATTTGGTCACACTTCAACTTATAAGCTTTCTCAGGAGAGCAGAGAGAAGGACTGAAGACAAGTTGCCAGAGACCTTTTCTGATATTTTTCTCTCTAAAAGAAACATGCAAGTACAGCAATGTATATGAAGACATGCAGGCTGCTAAAAAAAATGCAGCAACATTTTTGTTACAAAGTGGATGTGGATCTGCTTCGTCACTTCAATAGACTTGGCTTGGGTCTATTCCTAAGAAGCCTTCTTGGTCATCACCTTTGAGTCAATGTTCAGGGATCTGAACTCAGGCGAATTACCAAGCAACTACCAGGCAGGGGAAGAGGCATACCGGTGTGTCTGGAACTCCAAAAATCTGGAACAGTGCAGCGAGTGAGCAAAGCCCACCCAGAGACATGGAGTGGCAGTGGTCATGGATGCCGCCATAGCCTTAAGACTAAAAAATAGTGAATCAATTCTAAACTAATCAAAGTAGTTTAGAATTTCCCAAATTCAGAACCTTTGCAATTTGATTCAGATGAATCACTGAAAATGGCATGCTCCATTTTACAGATCACAAGACAGCACAGCAAAGCAAACAAGATGTAGAAGGAGGAGCACATGACCCTGGGCAGGGTCCTGGTTGGCAGGCTTGCCCATGGTGCCTTGGAGCCAACCAGGAAAGACTATACTGACGTGTCATGGGTGCTATATAAGATCCCAAGCAGGGAAGCCAGGTGTATTCTGAGGTTGCACATGGATATGACAGGATGTCTGTCAGAGAGACAGCAAAAAAGCTTATGTTCAGACACACAATACAGCTAGTTTAGGGCTCATGATAGATATTCTGTTTTATACATAAAGATATAAACTTTTAAAGTTTTTTTAAAGGTGAACCCAAGGTATATTGCTAAAGGCTCTGTGAAATAAGATAAAAAAATAAAAGTGTATGTTCATTTTTCTATGCCATTTTGCAGTTTCGGTAATCTGTATCTGCAGCCTGTATTAGAGTCCAGATCTGCACTGACAGTTGATCTTGTCAACAAACACATCCCTAAGAGATTAGCTGAGCTTTATAATGCTGTCACATGGCTGTAAATGCTTATTACACAACCCAGAATGCAAATTACAAGAGTAACTTGCGTGCCCATACTGAGCCAGTAAAGAATGTTGGGTTATCCAATGGCAAAAAAAGAAATAATAAATCAGCACTGATTTGAGTACATAAAATTAGCACTTACTCATTTGGGTTAAATTGTAAAAGACAAGTGGATAAGCCTTTCCATTGCTCAGTCAGATGATACATCAAGTTGTATATTTGCTTTTTGTGCTGTGACGTACTGACACAGTGCCATGTGACTTCTGACTTCCTTTCCTACTTGTGTTGGCATCACTGATCATAGGACCACAAAGGGATTGAACAAAGTAATACTGCCAAAACGGTAGAGAAAGGTACTGGGCTGACTTCAGGCAAAGGGCTGGCTTAGTTACAGAGTAGAGTAATAGTGCCAGCCCATTGCAGTCACTTAGTAAAGATATGCAGACTGGAAAGGATAGGATGAGGGATATGTAGTTCTTCAGCGTACACTAAAACTGCAAGTCTCACCTCAGACCCAGAAGGCCAAATGGAAAAGTATATCAGAGATTTAAGTTTACTTGTAGAAAAAACATTTAGCAATGGTTAATCCATATGTTCTAGGCAGGTTAGAAATTTGAATTTCATGTTTGACTTTTTTCCGTATTTCCTCAAAAGTAGTATTTCAGTGATATTTGGTCAAAGTATAAAAGCAACCATTGACACACCTGCTTGTAGCCCATATAGACCAAGATGATAAAATCATCACCCAACATCCTATTCCAAACCTACACAACATCTATAGAGGCATTCTCCAAAAATAAAATTCCAAATCTAACAATTCTGATCTGTGTAAAGAAAAATCACAAAGTCCCAATAGATTTTAAGCAAATGTATTCAGAAGTTCCACTGGTCTCAAATTATGCATACTTTAGGAGTTATGTTGGTGGTTGGAAAGTTACTTACTCTGTTGTACATTATCTTGGGTCAACATATACATAACACATACATTTGTGAAAATGTTCACAAATATATAAAAACAGTACTAATACACACATCTCCTATGGGTCCCATGAAGTCACCATGCCAAGCACGTGCTAAGTATGTAATGGATCACTACAGTAACCTTCCCAAGATTCTTTTTATGCTGACTCAAGCCATCTCTTACTCTTTACCGTAGGACTAAATGAATGCATCTATAACAGAGATCTCAAACTCGTGGCCCTACAGCTGTTGCAGAACTACAACTTCCATCATGCCATGCCTACAGCTATTGGGGCATGCTGGGAGTTGTAGTTTTGCAACAGCTGGAGGGCCACGAGTTTGAGATCCCTGATCTATAATATGGTCTTTAAGTACATATCTACAAGATACTATCTCAAGAATTTTTGTCTGTTACTCACCCCTGAGTTTAAAAAAGTTGATATGATTCAGAAGAGCTTGTTGAAATGTTTCTTCTGGGCACACTTTCACTCCACTTGGGAATAAAATTGCTCTCTTTTTCCTTTTGAGAAAACTCCTATAGTGTCTGTGCGATTCAGCCAGAGGTAGACTGGTCTCTGGTACTGTCCCACTGCCATCTTCCATGTTATATTGTACATTGATAGGTTCTTTATGTTCAATACTGTCAAATGCTGCTCTGGTTTCTATAACTAAAAGGGACAAAATGGAATTTAGAGTGGAAGAAATCACATCAAATCAATGACTTGAATATATAATTTCAGTTTCGTAGTCACCAAACCATCACATATTTGTTATCTAAGATTAGAAAAAAAGGTCTATAGTTTCAGAAGCAGCACCACTCTTGTCTTATCTTGGACTGTGTCTGGTATTGCAGATCAGTCTTATGGGCCCTTTACACGGTCCGACAATTGAAACGATCATCACTAACCAGCGTTACTAGTAACGCTAGTTAGTGATGATCTTGCTGTGTAAATGCACTGCCGATTACCTGGTGAACAATCAAAATGCTCGTTCATCGGGTACTTGGGTCTTTTGTGCAGCACAAAAGATCATCGTTTCCCAGTGGCAGATCATGCTGTGTAAATACGATTTTCTGCCGGGAAACGATGAGACAGTATGGGGAAGAACGATGGCATTAGCGATCATTCCTCCCGATACTCTGGAGGAGCTGGAGAAGATCGGTGCATGGAAATGCAACAGTATCCTCCAGCAATCAGCAGATTGTCAGGATGGAAACGCTTGCTTTCAGAGAATCTGCTAGATCACCGTCCTGTGTAAAGGGACCATTATTCACATGTCAGTGTTTGGTCAGTGATATCAATCAGTACATGTGAGCCAAAACCAGGAGCAGAGGTTACACAGAGATAAAGTATAATGGAAAGATCTGCGCCTGTTCTGTCTTTAGACCCGCTCCTGGTTTTGGCTCATAATCACTGATGGAAATCACTGACGTGTGAATGAGGCATTAAGTTTCATGCACACGACCATGTCCATATTCAGGTCCACAATAAACAATGGATTCAGAAAATACAGATACCTCCCTAAGCATTTTATATTTTTCTCACGCCAAATAAAAGGGCTATTCACGTCCATATTACAGACCAGAATCTACAATCTGTTAAAGAGCTACATGGATCTGCAAGAAATGCAGACGTGTACGTGGCTCCATAGAAATAAATAGGTCAATGTGCTATCCAAAAAAATGTGGATAGCACACAGATTCGTGATGAATGGATTTGGTTTATCCTGCCTCGGACTAACCCGATTCGTTCATCTGCATCACTGAAATTCGTTATTATCCCTATCTTCATATATGCATTAAGGCTGGTGAGGCTGTTTAAAGATGGCCGCCTTAATGCTAGACTTTATTAGTCTCAAGCATTCGCAATTGCTGTGAGAAGCGGCACATGCATAAATATATTTCATAATGAATCCAAAACCAGATTCATTAATGATTGTGATGCGTGCCACAAATTCGAGTTTGGATTGCTTACGAAATATATATATGCATGCACCCCTACTCACAAACGAATGAAGTCTTGCGTTAAAGGTAGCCATCTTTACGCAGCCTCATCAGAGGCAATACATTTTAATGCACATATGGAGATAGGGATAATAACAAATTTCAATGATGCAGGTGAACGAATTGGGTTAGTCCACAGCAGGACATGCAAAATTCGCTCATCACTAACATGGATGCAATAACAGTCGTGTGCCATAAGCAATTAAAGCACAGTTATGATACTGCCAAAACTGGGTGACAATAATTTTAAAAAAAGTTTACCTAGAAGTAATTACAAGTGTTACAGTATGGATGTGTACAGGTGTCTATCTGCCATGAGGCACACTGAGACTCTTGCCTCAGGCAGCGCCACCTAGTTAGATGGAGGGGACAGCACTAGTGTTCGCCAACTATGACATAGAACACCACACCCATGAATATTATCCATTCCCTTAGTCTAACTATTGTATATAAAATTTCTAATGGTTATGCTAACAACCTGATCTGGACATTATTTCTACCTTTTATTTGGTAATATGAGAGAATATAATGTTTGAGTCAGTGTCAATGAGTCAGGAATTTCAGAATTCAAAACCTTCTCATCTGCTCATAATCTGTATGACAAAAGGGCAAAAGTTCAGCATTTTCAACTGTGCTGCTCTACATTCACATAGCGTGCCAAGTTTTAATTGATGGCAAAAATGTGCCATATATTGTGCTAGATTGGAATGGCTATTAACAGAATTTGCTCTAGTCAGCAAACAGGAACATCAACTAATTCCATCTACACAAACACGGTAACATTATATGTGAAATTGCTATAAGAGGCAACCAAGTATGCATGCATTTTTGCACACATATATGTTTATACATAATTCTGAAATATATATATATATATATATATCTATTAATGTTTCTACAGCAGCTGCAAACATGTATATTCATATTCAAAGTAAAATGATTTCATGTATCTACATGAATATACATAGATAAAAGGTTGGAAATAATCAGAGATAATATGCATACATGAATACAACTAAGGCTGAGTTCACATCATCGTTTCGTTTTTTCATTCTTCTGAAAAGAAAAAATGGATCCTGTATTTTCAGCATCCGTTATGCTCAGTTAGGCACATTTTGCATCCGTTTTAGCCATTTCCACCTGAGATCTGTTATTTTTCTTTTCCTGTCCAAGATAACAGATCTCAGGTGGAAATGGCTAAAACTGATACAAAACGTGCATAACTGTTGCTTAAAATACAGGATCAGTTTTTTTGTTTGTTTTTCTGTTCTGACGGATCAGAAGAACAGAAAACTAAATGGTGAGGTGAACCTGGTCTAATATGCATACATACACAGACGGATATCGATACACACCACACACGTACAACTAATATTAACACATTTATACAAGAAAGCATAAATTACACTATTTAAATTTCACTACTTAGTAAAAGTATTGGGCAGATTTACTAATCCTGTAGACTGCGTAATCTTAGGGTCTCTAGACCTGCACCAGATTTATGACATGGGTCCAGGTTGGATGATCCATTTGGTGCAGGGATAGACATTGTTCTCTAACTTTATTCCCACTAATGTTTGGCTTAGTTTGCAACAGAAGTTTACGCCAGAGTTTTAGCACAAAATATTGCACAGTATGCCATGCCCCTTTGTAATTCAAAGAAAAGCCTAACATGTTATTGATGTATTGTGCACTAAACATCTTCAGGCAGGACTGATCATAGAGGAGTCTATCACATACAGATATAGCAGGGCTGAAAATGTCATTGACTGGGTCTTAATACAAGATAACCTCCAGTCCTATGATAACACATAGATAACACATTGGATTAACAGGCAGTATTTTACATTAAGATGACTTTGTGAAGTTTGTTACCTGTAGGAGGTTGTAATTGTCCTTCAAGTACCGTCATGAAGAAGAAGCCCAAGATGACTACCCAAGAACAATGAATCATTCTTCTTGCCTTGGCTAGGAAGACAAAGTACGGGCATATTTATCAGAAACATGTACTGCAGAAGTGCAGATACAACTAGGCAAGACACACTTTGGACGATATGCAATTTATAATTACTTACTCAAACTTCCAACTTCGTTTGGACACCACGCTGAATACAAATGAGAGCTCCACCAGTTAACAGATGGGAGACAATTTTTTCAAGGTTTAATCTGCATGGCTAAGCTCTTTAGCAGAGCTTGTCAAGTTGTTAAGAGACAGACAGCCCATTGATAGGCTGAGCATTTCACACCTAACTACACACATCACTTACTGGATTTCTCAGGCAGCATTATTCATCCCTATTATTATTTATTCTTCCACAATTTTCATTGTCTGACCATGATCAATGAAGGATAATTCAGAGTGAAGGCTGCAGTTAAAAATTATTTTTAATGACTTGCACATTTGATCAAAGATGTAAGATAACGTTATGGCATTTAAGGAATTGTAATATTCCTGTAAAAGCAGTTGTCCCATGACAACTTACCCCTATTCTCAGGATAGGGGGCAAGTGTCTGATTAGCAGGGGTCTGACCAATGAGGCCCCACTAAACACTAGAACAAGGGCACACATGCTTGTCTGCCACTCAATTCAAAAGGAGGAAGACACATTCTAGTGATTGACAGCATTAGACCCCCACTATCCTCTATCCTGTGGATAGGGAATAGGTTTTTGTTGTGGGACAACCCCTTTAATTTCAGGCAGTAAATCTGTTATTAGAGGGACATTTACTTCAGTAAACAGGATCTGTCAGCTCTACTGAGTATTTTAATAATTGTATTCCCATAATCTAACAAAGAATGTGGATCCGTTGGTGGATGCAGCAGCAACAGCTAAACTGAAATACAGAAACAGTCAATGAGGTAATCAGGCAGTCTGGGAACAAACAGGGAAGGCTCTGCAGAGGCAAGTTCCTAATTGAGGAACAGGAGAGTTTAGTTCATAACTGCGAAAGTAGCAGGGTCCAGACAGGAGCTGGAATCAGGAAAACAGATATCAGATCCTGGAGCGCAGACTCCAGGACATGGTCTAGAACAGTGATAGCTAACCTCCGGCACTCTAGCTGTGGTGAAACTACGACTCCCAGCATGCTCCATTCATTTCTATTGAGTTCTAAGAACAGCCAAGCAAGTGTACATCTTGGGAGTCGTAGTTTTACCATAGCTGGAGTGCCGGAGGTTAGCCATCACCAGGTCTAGAACAAATTAACAACAGGAACCAAATGTATGGTAGTAACCAAAGTACAAGGCAGAAGGGTGGTCTTGGATAGTCAGAGTGTATTCTTTCTGCTGCAGCTAGTGGCAGTTGAACAATGGAACTGAGTATGTGCTTCCATCTAAATGAGAAAAAGAGGAAACAGTAAATGGCGCTATACAGATGTAGAATGTTTTTCATGGAACAACCCCTTTAAGGAACTGGCTGAGTATTTGAGCTGGATTTACACAGGCTGCTTTTGAGGCACTGGAAAAACCAAGTGTTATCAGCTACTGAAACCTCTATCAAGACCTGCAGCCAGTAACAAAGAGGAAGGGGGTGTAGATATAGTGGAAGCAGTGAAAGCAGCTGCTACGGGGCCCTAATGTAAAAGAGGCCCACCCCGGAGGAGGACTAAATGATTTTATTGTCAGGGGCCCTTCAACAGTCTTCAATGAGATTAAATACTGTTACAGTATAAACGGTGACATGACACAGTATATACGTGTAGGAAATGGACGGATTGGCTTCTTGGCCTGGTCTGAGAGTTATCTTGACCAGCCATGATAGTGAGGGTTGCATTAGAGGAAAAGGTTGCTGCAGGGGACTTCCTTCAGGACCCCTGTGGGGCCCAGCCAGTTGTAGTTACGCCACTGCAGAGGTCAAAATTTATGTTTTTTTAGATGGCTCATGTATCAAAATGCCATGTGTTGGGACCAGTTTTTTAGAAGATTTTAATAACATATCAGAAACAGCATTTCAGCAGGTCAGTAAAAGTTTAAAGGGAATTCCATGCATATATGAAAAAAATCTAATTTTTAAGTTAAAATAAAAAAATTTAAAATTATATTTCTTGAAAATAATTCGCCATCTCACAAATCACATACATTTTTACCTCTTTGTTACCGGCCACAAGTGGTAAAAACTCAGCTGATAATGCATGTGGTTTTTCCAGTTGCAGGGGGCAGCCTGAGCTGTGATTAACAGCATTTAGAGATATGTTTTACAGCAGCTGTGGGCCATAGACAAAGGACACAAGCTGATTCAGGAAGGAGTAGATAAGCTGTGAAATCACCTACTGTGCATGGTGGATCTTGTGTTATCTATATATAGAGATGATGTCTGCCATTCTAATCCTGCCTGTAATAAAGATGACTACAGAAAAGTGACCTGTACAGACCAAAATGTGGCGCCTATTAGGCTTAGTGGCCAGGGCAAAAACTGCAGGGTTTTAGAATTTTTTTCTTAAATACAGATAGCATTATAGAACATTAAAAATGACAACTAAAAATCATTTAACAATCATTTTCTGATGACCCATTTTCTTTAAGGCTCTTTCACATAAGCAAGTTTTCCATCCGGTGCGATGGGTGTAGTGAACACAGCTTCCATACTGAATTCTGACCCATTCATTTCAATAGGTCTGTGTACATGAGTTTTACACGCATCATCTTTGCGTTCAGCGACAAATCACTATGGCCTGGCTGAAGGGTTAATGTTTTATCTGAAAGAATCCAGGGAGAGAGCAGGAGCCAGCAGAGCAGGGGGACGTTGCCAGCACAGTGACGTCTCGTGTACAGACTCTTATCTGCTTGTGCACGAATATGAGAAGACCAGGCAGAATTATGACATCACAGGTCATGTGAAATCTGAGAAACCAGCAAGTTTAGAAGCACAAAGTGCTGGAAAAGCTGTTATATTTGATTAGTTAGAAACATACAAATAACAAAATAATAACTTGGACAACCCCTTTAAGTATAATGGGGTCTGGAGGAGATCCGTATGCAGGGCCGGACTGGCCGTCTGGCACTTCTGGCAAATGCCAGAAGGGCCGCTGCCCTCCGTGGGCCGGTCCAGTCCACCCTTGCAGGGCCGCACCGCCAATTAGGCAGGTGCGGCACGGCCCTGTGCATAATTGCGGGCATCGGCGGGGAAGAGGGAGATGAGCGCTTCCATTGTGGAAGCGCTCATCTCCATAGTCATCTGTATCGCCGTCCTCAGGACGGCGATACAGATGCCTGTATTGTACTGCGGCAGGGGAGGGAGAGGCGTCTCCCCTGCCCGTTCCTCTGATAGGCTGCAGGCACAAGGCCTGCAGCCTATCAGAGGCCGGCTGAGCCGTACAGCGCGGGACATAGGCCGGAAGAGGCCTCATCGCATCGCTGCTGGAGGTAAGTATAAGTGTTATTTTTTTTTTTATTGTAGCACCGACCGGAGCTCTATTGGGGGCACATGGGGGCATTTTACTGGCACTGGGGGCATTTTTACTGGCACAATGGGGGCACTGGGGGCATTTTTACTGCACTGGGGCATTTTTACTGGCACAATGGGGACACTGGGGGCATTTTTATGGGCACTGGGGACATTTTTACTGGCACATGGGGCACATGGGGGCATTTTTACTGGCACAATGGGGCACTGGGGGCATTTTTACTGGCACATGGGGGCATTTTTACTGACACAATGGGGCACCGGGGGCATTTTTACTGGCACAATGGGGCACTGGGGGCATTTTTACTGGCACATGGGGCACTGGGGGCATTTTTACTGGCACTGGGGCATTTTTACTGACAATGGGGCACTGGGGGCATTTTTACTGGCACAAGGGGGCATTTTTACTGGCACTGGGGGCATTTTTACTGGCACATGGGGCACTGGGGGCATTTTTACTGGCACTGGGGGCATTTTTACTGGCACATGGGACATTATTATAGGCACTGGGGCCATTTTTACTGGCTCATGGGGCACTGGGGGCATTTCTTACTGGCACTGGGGGCATTTATTTATGGCATGGGGCACTGGGGGCATTTTTATTGGCACTGGGGGCATTTTTCTGGCACATGGGGGCACTGGGGGCATTTCTTACTGGCACATGGGGGCACTGGAGGCATTTCTTACTGGCACAATTTGGGGGGCATCTATGGGCGGGGAGCACTTCTTACTGGCACGTTGGAAGCATTATTACTTCTGGGGCACAGTGGGGACATTAGTACTGTTGGGGGCACTATTACTGACAAGTGCACTCTGGCAGAGAATTATTAGTTGGGACTTTGGGGAGCACTATTACTATGGGGGGCACTATTACTGTGAGGGGCACCCTGGCACAGCATCAGCGCAGTTATTTCTGGGGGACGTTATGTTCACACTATTACGGGACACTATTTGCTGGGCGCAGTTATTTTAGGACACTGTGTGTCAATAATTATTGAAGGGCACTATCTGTGTGGTACTAGTGGCACAGTACTGGGGGTGGTAGGATGATTTGTCCATAAAATGGGAGGATGATGGAAAAGTAGTAAACTAAGATTTTTTTTCTGTCAAACTGCAGAGATGAGAAATGGCTGAAAAATGGCATCTGGTCTGAAAGGAGAAGATGAGGAAGGAGAAGATGAGGAAAGAGAAGATCAACATCAGAGGAGACGTCACTGGATGTAAGAGGTATGAGGCGCTGTATTATACTGGATGTAAGAGGTATGGGGCACTGTATTATACTGGATGTATGAGGTATGAGGCGCTGTATTAGGCTACATTCACACGAACATTGTGTTTTGCGGTCTGCAAATTGCGGATCCGCAAAAAAAGGATGATGTTCCGTATGGCATCCGTTTTTTTTGCAGATCCACTGTAACAACGCCTATCCTTGTCCGCAAAATATGCAGATCGGAGGCCGCAAAAACAACTGTGGTGTGAATGTAGCCTTACCCTGTATGTTCTGTAGTGATATATGTAATGTTAGGAGGGAAAAGGTTAGTTTACACAGGCCGATGTGCGCCCGAAAGACTGGATCTTTTGTACAAACCAAAAGATCCAATCAGCCGATGAATGAGCGTTTTACCTGTTCGTCGGCTGATTAGGGCCACTTTTACACTGGCCGATTATCGGCACTACCGTTCCTAGGAACGCTTTTTCAGCCGATAATCGGCCCGTGTAAAAGGACCTTTACACATCAATCTGTGTAATAGGGCCACTGATGAACTGAAAGACTTTTGACATGTCACAGAGACATATCAAAAGTTTTGATCAGTCCGGGTCTGAGTTCTAGACCCGTACCCTATCAGGAGATATAGCTTTTCCATCTCTCTCTGCAGGGGGCGGTTTATTTACCTTGTTTGGTGTGGTTTACGTTTATTAAATTATTATATTTTAATAATTTTTAGGGCCTCTAAAAGGGTTGGCTGTGACTTTAAAAAGTCGAGGCATGTGGGCCTCTTTGATTTCAAAATGCCAGGGCTGAATTTCAGTCCCAGTCCGGCCCTGTCCGTATGCATTCTGATAGACAAGCAGAGAATTGGCCGGACACAAACTGCTGCATGCTGTGGGTTGTGTCCAGCCAATTCTCCACTTGTTTGACGAAACAGTCATGCCGGAGTTTCACACCAGAGTTTTGAAACTGGCCTAACATTGCAGAAACCCTTTCCAGCATCACTGTTGTTAATGGGATGTGCCAGGTATTGCAGCTCAGCTCCATTGAAGAAAGCAGAAATCTTTTTGTAGTCCAGGACACCCACTATAACTATATATAAGACCCATTAGGTGGTAACATGTTTACCTACCAGTGTATGTAGGTTACCATAAAACATATAATACAAGCAAGAATAAATAAGAATATTTATTAGAGTTACACATTATTAAGTAACCTCGAGCAGACACTTGATTTATTTAACTCTCTATGTAGCTTCCTCCTGATCTACTCAATTAGGCTCCATTCACACGTCCTGTTTTTCTTTCCCGATTCGATCCTGATCCATTCATTTCAATGGGTCCTGAAAAAATCAGGATCGAATCAGGAAAGAAAAACAGGACGTGTGAATGGAGCCTTACCCTGAAAACAGAGAACATTAACTTTCTACTATTCAGTTATAATAAATGGGTTTCCTTGAGTTATGTTAACTATATATGTACTTGGGTAAAGCACTTCTTTTAGGAGTGAATAAATCTGTAATATGGTGCACAATACAGTGGCCCATGCTGTTGCAGAGCCATGTACGAGGCCTAAAGTTTTTTTCTCCTCTATGCATGCAACTGAATTTAAGACTTAAGAAATTGAGATTTTCCACAGAACTATTTTTTTTTATCTTTAAAGGAATTATCCAAGAATATGATATTGATTATTAATACCAGATGGGAAGTGGTCTGACTCCTGGGACCCACCTCCCTCCCCGATCAGCTTTTTCAAGAGGCCATATCACTCTGTGAGAACTTAGGCCTCTTCCTAGACCCGTGTGGTCACTGTACATCTGTCACATGATTTAGGTGAGGATTAGTCCCTTTCAAGTGAATGGGAAAAAGCTGCAATACGAAGCACAGCCGCTATCCAATGTACAGCTCTGTGCTTGGTAAGCTGTGAAGAGACCACAGCTGATCTACAGAGGTCCTGGTAGTTGGACCCCGGCTGATCTGATAAGGATGACCCATCCTGATGATAGGCCATCAATATCAAATTCCTGAATAACCCCTTTAAGTACTACTGTATATGTATTTGGAGTACTGTAAAACTGCATTTAGCAAAAAAAAGAGCAAACACAAATGTTCTCCGGTGTTTGAATCAAAAAGATCACAACAATCAAATCTCCTTTGAACCTATAAGTTATTGCACTCATTGTAAAGCTGTAATTTTTTTTAGCTCCATAATGTCTTCACTCTTGATTTCAAGGCTGGAAATATCACACATGGTAAACCACAGTCAACACATTTGAAAGAATTTTTGACAGGAAAGTCCACTGTCCAGCAGCTTACTATAATGTTCACAATAACACATCCCATTCCAGAAAATATGAATGTGGCCGAACAATTTATGAGTAACACAACATGAAGAATGAAAGCGCTCTGGTAAAATTGCACAGATTGCACTGCTGTCATCAATATCTACATGAAGTAGTGATTTTTGCTGTGGTCCATGGTCATACATATCAAAAGAAAGCATGTAATATAAACTTACTAATGTAAGGAAAACACAGTCCGTAAAGAGGGAAATCTTGATAATCTGGAGGTAAAAACTAAATAGCCACAATAACATTGAATTAAAAGGAAAGGTCCACTATTACAACCATTTTTATTTAGTTGCATCTAAAATAAAAAAATGAAGCAACTGTGCAAAAAGTGTTAATTAAATATCTATTATTTAACACCTTATATGCAAACCTATATGTTTCCATACTAACAGTCAGGTACTGCAGTTATACTCCCCGAATTCTTATTTAGATTTCATTGGTTAGCAAGTGGTGGACAGATGGAAGGTAATATGACTGCAGGCTCAGACTACGGAGAGTTTGTTGTCTGTTACCATGGAAACATTGCTGCATAGGAGCTGTGGACACCAAATTATAGGAGGATTTTTTAAAATTGCTTCATTTTTTTTAGTTTAGAAGCCCTGGAATAAGAAAAATGAGGTGTAAAAGAGGACGTTCCTTTTAAGTAAATCCATGTACATATTATAAAAACAAATCTAGCCACATTTAAATGTAAAGAATGTGTAACAAAAGCTTTCTTAAAGGTTTATATATACATTTTCTTTTTATTCATATAAAGATATTTCCAAATATAAATAATTACACAGACATCTCTATTTTCCTTTAAGTCTTTACATATATGTACAGAAAACAAGTATCCTATTGCTGCAGCACAAGGTGCGTGAATAAGGCAGAGGCAAGTCTTCTTAGCTCTTCTTAGATTGTTGCATATGTAGGCGTAGAATCAAGTCTCTAATCTTATCCCTTTTATTCTTAACTACACTCGCAGGAAACCAGTTCTCCAAGTGCATTGGAGGATCAAAGCTTTCAATGGGTTTCTATAGGAGAAGGAGGAAAAAAAAATTACAATTTTTACCAGAAATTAACATTTTTTTAAGAATATTAAAAAAGACCTATAAGAAAAAAAGGTGTTTTTAAAAAAGTATGTATAGAGCTCTGTACACTATTTACTTCCAGAACCTGTGAATGCTGCTAACAGCGGATTGGTGGAGGTGCCGGGTCTCAGCCTCCACTGATATTATGTTGATGACCTATGAATAGGTCATCAATAAGTTGGTCCTGGAAAATCCTTAAAAGGTGTATCTGTCACCATGATCAAACCTATTACACCAGACATACTACCTGGTAGGGTGGATCATGGTGAATAAAATGAGCCCTCTATTGCTGCACACGGATGTTGCTTTGTATCCTAATTATAAATTTAATTTTATGCAAATAAGGTGATTAGAGCACCAAGGAACTGGCCTAGCCCCTTGGAGCAACGCTTCCCCTCCTCCTCTCCCCGTTGCCACTTCTCCTCATGGCCTGATTGACAGGGCCAAACATCTGCTGTTTTTTAGTGCCTGGCCCCAAATTCTTGTGCCGGCGATACTTCACTCGGTGCATGCACAGTTGATGTCGAGAGGCTCTTCCCGCTCCCAATTATACATAATCCGATTCTTAATGTTGAAACATCATGCAAACTGTTGTATATCTTGTAATTAACTTACTACTATCACCTCTACATAATGTACACACCTGAGCAAAGCTTTCCACGTACTGCAAGACGTACAAGCCGCAGTCGGTGCTGTTATTCTGTTTTGGGACCTTAGGATATAAGTCTCTCATGCTTGACCTGCTAAATTCCCTTGGAGTTTTGCGCTTAACATCCCACTCCGCCTTCAAATACCTGCAATAGAAAATAATGGAAACCGTTACTTGAAAAAACATGCTTTCAAATTCACAAAGTTTTATCAAAACATACACAGCAGATGCTACAAAATCCATGCTGATTTGTTTTCAAGAAATAAGATAACAATAAGACACAGTGGAGGAGACTTATCAAAATGGGTGCAAAGGAAAACTGGCTTTCACTGAAACCAATCAGATTGACTGTTTAATTTGTCAAAGGAGTTCTGAAAAATTAAAGGTGGAATCTGATTGGTTGCTTTGGCAACTAGGCCAGTTCTACTTTACACCAAGTTAAATACAACTCGCCCACTGACTTCTTAAAAGGATTATGCCATGACTGATGTAAAAAAATTAAAATCTGATATCAATCTAATTTTGCACACTGTACTGTAAGAGTGCAGTCACACAGGGTGTAAATGCTGCAGATTCTCAACAGTGTGTGCAAAATCTTCATCCTTTTACATTGCTTGCATAGTGCATATGAGTTAAACAAATCTCAATACATAGGTTGAAATCTGCAACATCAGAAATTCTGCTGAGAAATCACAGAAAAATCCACAGTGGAAATTCCACCCTGTGTGGCGATACCCTAACACATATCCCACTGACACAAGTGAAAAATTTCACCATCTACAAAAGAGGTCATGTGCGCTGCTGCAGCCAATGACTGGCCTCAGCAGCGACGTGTTTACATGGCACAGCTGAAACTGCAGACGTGCATGTGACCCAATCCTGGCCAGAAGTACAGCCAGGGTGCAGAACCGAAGCTGTGGGCATCAGGCAAGTATGACTACTGAATTAGGTCAAACATGCTATTGCCTGGTTTGAATGTAATGTACATAAAGGAAAGTGAGAAAACTAAACATTCAAGTCACTTACTCCCGTAAAACCTGTACAGTTGTGTGTGCAGATCCGATTTTCAGAGAATCGAAGATGAGTAGACATGGCCTGCATGAAAGAAAGAAATATGTTTCACAACTGCAATTTAATGGTATGCATTTGCTGACATTGAATCTGCTAATGTCTATTTTTACATATTTAAGATGAAATACTGACAGTCTCTCACTGTTAAGGCCCATGAACCCGACCACATGCCCTCCGAGACATACGTTCCGTGAGCGTACAACATCATAGGTTACTATGACCCTGTGCATGTCGGGCCACCCAACGGACTACTGTCCCTCAATCAGGACAGTAGACTTGTGGACGGACTGACAGGCACAGAGTCATAGTAACCTATGATGCTGTGCACTCCTGTGCACACTATTAATGCTGCTCACGGACCGTATGTCTTGGAGGGCGTTCGGTCATATGCATTGGCCTTTAGGCAAAGAAATCATAGAAAGATCAGATGGTTTGTTTGGCTGATGGCTGCATTACCATGTGAAGTGAGCTACACATGCTCTGTCATAAGGGATAAATGGGCTGACCACAGATGGCTATTTAACAATATTTTTTTAGGGATAAGGAATTTTGATCACCCGAGGCACTTGTTAGTGTACATATTTTCAAATAAGGATCAGAAACACAAAATGAGAGGTTTAACCTCTTCCCGTTACAGCACTAACTATTCACATCCTAATAAACTGGACCACTTTCCTTCTGTTCCTCCTTTCACAGCATTCTGTGTCCCCTTCTTTGACTTTGTTACTTGCCTGTGGTCACCATGACTAACTCCTTCGATGCTGACCACAGATCTGACAAATGGATGGGCCTCATTTATATGGACAGACTTGGGCCTAGCAAAGGCCTCCAAGACTGGCCAGAAAAAAATGTTGGGGAGGTATCTAAGATATGCTCTAACACAGTTCCTCAACTCCAGTCTTCTGGGTCCACCTGCCGGGTATGATTTGAGAATATCCCACAGAATGAATACCTGTGGTAAGCCCTGACACGTTGACACTAGTTATGCTCATAACCACCTGCTCAATACTAAAGAAATCCTGAAAACATGACTGGTAGGTGGGCCATGAGGACTCAAATTGAAGAGCACTGTCCTAACAGATACCTATGCACAGGCAGCAATATAATGTTATATACAATTATGAAATTGCCATATAATTTTTAAAAATGAAATGTTTCTTAATGAGATTTAAAAATTGTTAAAAATAAAGGGGTTCATTTATTTTTTTGTTAAAAAATAAAGCAAAAAACACTGGCAGAAATGCTTTCCTCATGCACTTTTCTATTATAAAAAATCTAATATATTTATTTAAGGCTAACATATACAGTACAGACCAAAAGTTTGGACACAACTTCTCATTCAAAGAGTTTTCTGTATTTTCATGACTATGAAAATTGTAGATTTACACTGAAGACATCAAAACTATGAATTAACACATGTGGAATTATATACTTAACAAAAAAGTGTGAAACAACTGAAAATATCTCTTATATTCTAGGTTCTTCAAAGTAACCACCTTTTGCTTTGATTACTGCTTTGCACACTCTTGGCATTCTCTTGATGAGCTTCAAGAGGTAGTCACCTGAAATGGTTTTCACTTCACAGGTGTGCCCTGTCAGGTTTAATAAGTGAGATTTCTTGCCTTAAAAATGGGGTTGGGACCATGAGTTGTGCAGAAGTCAGGTGGATACACAGCTGACACCTACTGAATAGACTGTTAGAATTTGTATTATGGCAATAAAAAAGCAGCTAAGTAAAGAAAAACGAGTGGCCATCATTACTTTAAGAAATGAAGGTCAGTCAGTCTGAAAAATTGGGAAAACTTTGAAAGTGTCCCCAAGTGCAGTCGCAAAAACCATCAAGCGCTACAATGAAACTGGCTCAGATGAGGACCGCCCCAGGAAAGGAAGACCAAGAGTCACCTCTGCTGCGGAAGATAAGTTCATCCGAGTCACCAGCCTCAGAAATCGCAGGTTAACAGCAGCTCAGATTAGAGACCAGGTCAATGCCACGCAGAGTTCTAGCAGCAGACACATCTCTACAACAACTGTTAGGAGGAGAGTGTGTGCAGCAGGCCTTCATGGTAAAATAGCTGCTAGGAAACCACTGCTAAGGACAGGTAACAAGCAGAAGAGACTTGTTTGGGCTACAGAACACAAGGAATGGACATTAGACCAGTGGAAATCTGTGCTTTGGTGTGATGAGTCCAAATTTGAGATCTTTGGTTCCAACCACTGTGTCTTTGTGCGACGCAGAAAAGGTGAACGGATGGACTCTACATGCCTGGTTCCCACCGTGAAGCATGGAGGAGGAGGTGTAATGGTGTGGGGGTGCTTTGCTGGTGACACTGTTGGGGATTTATTCAAAATTGAAGGCATACTGAACCAGCATGGCTACCACAACATCTTGCAGCGGCATGCTATTCCATCCGGTTTGCGTTTAGTTGGACCATCATTTATTTATCAACAGGACAATGACCCCAAACACACCTCCAGGCTCTGTAAGGGCTATTTGACCAAGAAGGAGAGTGATGGGGTGCTACGCCAGATGACCTGGCCTCCACAGTCACCAGACCTGAACACAATTGAGATGGTTTGGGGTGAGCTGGACCGCAGAGTGAAGGCAAAAGGGCCAACAAGTGCTAAGCATCTATGGGAACTCCTTCAAGACTGTTGGAATACCATTTCAGGTGACTACCTCTTGAAGCTCATCAAGAGAATGCCAAGAGTGTGCAAAGCAGTAATCAAAGCAAAATGTGGCTACTTTGAAGAACCTAGAATATGACATATTTTCAGTTGTTTCACACTTTTTTGTTATGTATATAATTCCACATGTGTTAATTCATAGTATTGATGCCTTCAGTGTGAATCTACAATTTTCATGGTCAGTCATGAAAATACAGAAAACTCTTTGAATGAGAAGGTGTGTCCAAACTTTTGGTCTGTACTGTATGTACCCCGAAATTATGTCGAAAAGATCTTCACCTTGTCTCCCCCCCCCCAAAAAAAAATAATGAGGCCTCAAATCGCACTGTACACATAAAAATAGAAAACCTGTGGCTGAGAGACTACAGAGGAGCAAACCAGAAAAATATTTCTGGGGTTTGCTAGAACATTCATTGGTTAAGGAAAGAATTTAACAGGACATATTATCTGTTAAAGACGGCAGTGATTTCTTAAGTAAAAAAGACCAACATTTGGAAACGCAATTAAGACTAATAAATGACTGTATACACTTCTGAGCATAAGGAGCTGAAATTGTCATTGCCATATGGTGAAAGAGGATTAGCTACTTCAGGAATCTGCTTCTATTTGTTAATTGTACCCAAGTCTTTGTGCATTATAGCAAATAGCATTATAGTCTAAAGGCCCTTTTACACGGGCCGATGTGTCTCTCTGCCCAAGCGCCGATCAGCGATATCGGCGCTCGGGCAGGGAGCCTTTACACGACCCGATGAATCGAGCGCCGGGCCGCACGAGTGATCGCTGTATCGCTCGTGCGGCCCGGAAGCTCCATACTGTCAGGCGCACATCGCCTGTTTATACAGGCCGATGTGCGCCCGACAGATTGGATCTTTTGTAGAAACCAAAAGATCCAATCAGCCGACGAACGAGCGTTTTGCTCGTTCGTCGGCTGATTAGGGCCACTTTTACACGGGCCGATTATCGGTACTAGCATTCCTAGGAACGATTTTTCGGCCGATAATCGGCCCGTGTAAAAGGACCTTAACAGCATGGTCACTAAAATGGAATATTCTAAAGTGCTAAACAAATGCAATTTATCTATAGACGTGATGAAAAATATTAGTTGAAAGGATTCTCTCCTTTTAAGAATTCAGCCCTTTCTTCTATCCACCAGTTTAGTTAGTACTTAACCCTCCATTGCCACCATCTCACACAGGCTGCATGCTGTCTGGTTGGGTACATACAGGAAGTGTGCCCTTATCTTCCTGTTCAGCTGCAGAATAGTAAATACAGCTGAACAGAAAGAGAAGGGCACACACCGGGTCGGGACCCCAACTCAAGAGCCTGTAGCCTGTGTGAGTGCAGCGAAGATGGCAGCACAATGGATGGGTAAGTACTAACTAAACTGTCTTTCATTTACAGGACAGAAGAAAGGACTTATTTAAAAAAAATCTCTGGTGAACCCCTTTAAGACCAAAGTTAATGAAATTCTGATTACCTTTTACAGAGTTTACCATCGTGCTTGTCTTTGTGTTTCTGAAAATAAAAATAGCATTATTAGGTAATAATGTAAATGCTATCTTCCAGTGGCATTCAACAAAACTTGCACAGCTACTTGTCTATCAGTGATTCTTGTTACTTTTGATTTGATTTGCTACATAAGCAGGATTTTAAATGTCTTTTGTATGAGTTGAAAACAATTTTCTAATATACTTACCTTTCCAGCTCTGCTCTGTTTTGAACCCTGAGTGGCGATTTATAATCACATGAATTATTGCGAATATTGATCAGTAAATTAAGATGTCATCATGCAGCATTCATAACAAAAAGCAGCAGCGGAAAGGAGAGAAAGTGTAAAAGTACGTATATCAGAATATAAATATTTTCTTGTTCCTATTCAAAGAATATGTGAAGCATGTTTGCAAACAGTCCATCACAGTAGTACAGTATTTTTCATTACATAAGACAGACTTTTATCAATCAAAAGAGGGGGGAAAATGGCAAGTATTATGGAGTGAATACTAATGAGTGTTTGCATTATAGAGGCGGTCATTAGTATATAAGAAGGGTGGGCAGCGATAAGTGTAGTGCTGGCTGTACTCAAGCTTCCTAGTATTCTTCTGAGTGCTGTGTTGCACGTGTCCTGACTGCCTACAGCGTCAGCACATAGTGCATGTAGGTGCACAGTATGACCTGATGCTGTGTGAGATCAGGTGACCGTATAGCGCAGGATGGAATAAGAATAGGGATTGGTGAGTGTAGGGGAGACTGCGGGATCTGAAAAGTGGAAGCACCGTCCAGAGCAGGAGAGTTCATATATTTTTTTTTGTATCTGAGGTCTGCTGGGTCATGGGGATCTGATCTGAGGTCTGCTGGGTCATGGGGATCTGATCTGAGGTCTGCTGGGTCATGGGGATCTGATCTGAGGTCTGCTGGGTCATGGGGATCTGATCTGAGGTCTGCTGGGTCATGGGGATCTGATCTGAGGTCTGCTGGGTCATGGGGATCTGATCTGAGGTCTGCTGGGTCATGGGGATCTAATCTGAGGTCTGCTGGGTCATGGGGATCTGAGGTCTGCTGGGTCATGGGGATCTGAGGTCTGGTGGATCATGGGGATCTGATATGAAGTCCGGTGTATCATGGGGATCTGATCTGAGGTCTGGTGGATCATGGGGATCTGATCTGAGGTCTGGTGGATCATGGGGATCTGAACTGAGGTCTGGTGGATCATGGGGATCTGATGTCTGGTGAATCATGGGGGTCTGATCTGTATGTAATAAAAACAACTTACAGAATGTTTGGGATTGCAGCTTGTTCCTGAGCCTGTAGAACCTGCAACATATAAACAGCAGAAGAAATTAAATGGGCTGTCCCACACCAGAAAAATCTGTTTCATTTTATTGCAAATGTAGATTAATATAATGACAGAATGATGACACCTGCACAGCGGTAACTGTATTTCTAGCTATGGATCAGATTCACTGCAGTGACCTCAGTGTTTCTGAAATTGTAGCCAATTTCATCTACTAAAAATTCTGGTAAAATCATCTTAAATGATCGACTTGTAAAATACCCAGTGATACTGTTTAAAGGGGTTGTGTCAAGAAACATGAACAGTGATGGCTAAACTCCAGCACTCCAGCTGTGGTAAAACTACAACTCCCAAGATGAAAACTTGCTTGGCTGTTCTGAGAACTCCATAGAAATAAGTGGAGCATGCTGGGAGTTGTAGTCTCACCACATCTGGAGTGCCGGAGGTTAGCCATTCCTGAATTCTAGCAGATAAGTTAATATGGAGATTTCTGGACTCTGCTTTGTTAGAAAGAGACTGTCATGTCTGATTTTCATTTTTTTTACATCAAGGTCAAAATGTGACAAAGACAGGAAACAAGAAAATAAAAGCAGGAAAAAACACCTTCAGATTCGCTGTTGCTTCCTTCTCCTAGAGTTTCCTCTTTCTTTGACAAATGTTCATTGAATACAATAACTGATCCACTATTAGAACCACTTTTCTTCTCAAAATCTTGAATGGCACTTGGCTCTTTTTGATCTTCATAAACCGCTTTTTCCAGCCAAGGAAAACATATCACTATGAGATACCAGTGGGAACTGAAGAAGAAAAACAACATGGGTAGTTACGTAGTGCGATCCATTCCATGAAACATAAAATGACAAAGAACGATAGCATCACTCACAGAACAACCTACATGCATCAGTCAAAACATAAAACCCAAATTATTATAGCATGACGTGCAAGACAAATGTTCCCAAATTGCGCTGAAAGGGGCGTCATAACCTGACATCAGAGGTGACTTTCGTGTTACAGGACTGTAGCAAATCAATCATGGACAGCTTCGACGATGTCATCATGGCAAGCTGTCAGCCCTTATTTGTCACCGGGCTTATGTGATGATATGTAACTACGCTACACGTTTCAAGCTGCAATGCTGCTTTCATCCAAGAACAATGTGAATAAACTGGGATCAGTGATGGGAACAAGTGAAAATATGAAAAGGCATGTATTTTGAAGAACGTGCAACCTTTGAATAAGAGTTTCACTCTGTACTAATGAGAATCCTTGTGAAACACTTACTTTTCATTAACGGGAACAAAGATGAAATCCTTTGCAAAGATGTCAACATGTCGGGTCCAGGTTTTTACTCTATGGTGTCTTCTCTGTGCCGCACTTTACAAAAATAGATCAATTTTACAATTAAAATTAATGTCACATCACAGTGCATAAAGCTTTAGTGCAGTCTAAAATATGATTAATATGACAGCCCAATAAAGAGAAAAGGCATGACTTAGGGAAAGATAATCAATAGGGTTGTCAGGAGGTCACTCTGTCACATCATGTTTTCAGTATTGCCACTGAACTGAGGGCACAGAACGGGCAAGAATACCTGGGAGATCCTAAAGGGGTTTCCAGAGAGAACAAATTAAAAAAAATAAAAAGAACTGACTACTCACCAATCCTTCATTGCTCCTGCTCCGTCACTGGTCTCTACTTGGTCCTAACTCAACACATAGGAAATGCCTGCTCAGTAAGTCACTGCGCAAGGAAGTAGAGACCAGAGGGAACCGGGGCAGCATCAGATAAGGAGTGGAGTGATGGGTGGCATACTGGTTTTTTTGAGCCTGCTGTTCTCATTTTTTTTCCTGTAGGAAAACCCCTTTAAACCAAACACTTCTATACATCTTCTGCCACACTAGTCATATGTGTGTAAGAATAAATGTAGGTGGGGATCACTTTAACAGAAGAAAATATTTGTTCCTAGTAAACTGCACGTGTGTTTATTTCATTGAAAAATCCAGACTTACGGCATTTCTGGGTTACTGTCATTTGTAACATTATCCTTTCTTGTTAAACATCTGAAGAAAAAGCTGCTAAATACATGACATCTCTCTGCAAAATGCTTTGGATACTTTTCCAATAGGAGGTACCTGTGGAAGATAGAATGAAATAATAGTAACATATAAGTAAATCAGTTGAAAGCCTATCTAGTGAGTCAAAGGCTATGTACACCTTCCCAACCCTTTTTCTTCCTCCAATACATCTAAAATTAAAGATGAGCCATACAGACTGAATAAAAATGATCTCTGTGGTACCAGACTACAAATAAACCATGTCCAGTGATGCTTTATGATCTTCCATCTGTCCACTACACATCTTGCTAACCATCCAAATGTATGTAATCAAAAAGCTTGGGACAGATGGAAGTAAGACTGAAGGACCAGACAACAGGGGGTTTGTTTGTAGTCTGTTACCATGGAGATCTGGACAGGAACTATAGAAAATGTGCTTTTATATTTCATTTTATACACATTGAGTACAATAAAGAAAATCTGGAAGGGAATCTGACAGCTTTGAACAGGAGCATGTCACTATGAAAGTGCAGAACAATCTGCTGAAGAGGAGGAGCTGAGCAGATTGATATATCGTTTTGTGGGAAAAGATTTAGTATAACTTGTATTTTATTCATTTATATCAGTGCTCATTTTGAGCTCATCAGACATGTGAGTCATCTTATCCATAAATGATACCCTTCCCTGTATGAGTATGTATACAGAGATAGTGGTCAGTCACTGACAAGGCTGCCCACTGGACATTAAATATATTACCCACTGCCCACTTGACAACGGCTAAACATATCAGACCTCAAAAAAGGGTAAGATGTGAAAACGTCATCCATGTCACTTCTGCCTATGTTTGGGACTAGAAATCTTCAAGATCCAACTGCTAGTAAACATCCGATTCGACCACTGCTCATCTTCTTAGGCTAGTTTCACATTTTCAGCACAGCACTTCTGGCCACTATGAAGATATTCACACGTAAACATGTCTGTTGGAGTCATTACAGCCATTCCCCATGTAGTAACAATTCTGGAGCATCTATGCTTTAACTCTATGATGTGCCATTGCTTTATTATTCTTGCTATAGTTTACAAATAAATTGCCATCAGTCTGCAATAAAAGTACTGTTGGTTGTTACTAGTAGAGGGTGTGTCTGACTGTCCAATCACTTCTGCTGTTGTCAGACTGTGTAGGGACAAACCCCCAACTGGTACCACCCCTCTGTACCTTTACGATAAGCTGCTAGCAATTCATTCATAACTTCTAGTAGAAATAATAAGGGAATGGCGCTTTATAAAGTCATAAGAAAAATGTTCCAGAATGGTTATTACATGGGGAATGCAAGTAGTAACTACAACATGTCGTCTGGAGAGGCTACAGTTCCTCTTTATCCTTTTTTGCATTTTTTCAAAATGCTATCCTTTGATGCAAATTTGCATGGTGGCTTTTTTAATGCAAATTGCTTGGTGGAATTTCTAACTATGTTCTAGGTGTCCATTTTCTCAATTATATAGGCATGGAGAGATACAACAGTATGATTTTATTTTATATTTCAAGTTGTGTGTGTAAATTTGTGCACATGATCCTAGCCTGGTTACAACCTACAGTGAACATGTCAATCATCACTGATGATGTGTTCATGTCATCACAACAGGGCATGAGTGAGAAAGAATCTCATCAATGCTGTGAGAATACTATCTTGCCCCCCACCTTGGACACTGACCTGCATGACGTGTAACTGCCATGTGTGAACGCACTCTAAAATGAATGGGAAGTTTTGTTTTTTAAACCGAGCACGGCTCAGTTTAAATGGATTCCTGAGATGGATGCAATATGCTGGTATCTGTCACATGTGGGGTCCCACTATGAGAAAGATGTATACCACACGGTTGTCTACTACACTATTCAATATCCTTCTTTTTTGTGAGATAAGAGGCTAAAATGGACACCCATTTAGTGAGCACATCAGGAGCTTTCCTGCTGCATGCTAAATGATGTGAACATAGCCTAATATCTGCTTATACAATTTCCAGCAAACTGTTCAGCTCAGGGTATAATCCTGAAAGAATTAGCTTTCCCAAGCATTTCTGTTGAATAAGGAGCAGCTGGCATGTCACTTATGGTTAGCGTCTGGCTCCAAATGTCCGCACGAGATCATTCACACAGGGCTGCAAAAGGTGAGAACCTTGTATTCAGCGGAATTCATATTTTCAGGCGGGAAACAGTGATGCAATAGAAGGCAGGTCAAGATCACAAATATATTAAAGGTTTTTTTTTTTTGTTTTTTTTTACTGATGACCTATCCTGAGGAGTGGTCATCAGTATCTGATCGGAGGGGATCCGACACCTGGGACCCCTGTCGATCAGCTGTTTGAGAAGGCAGCGGCACTCCTATGAGCGCTGCGGCCTTCTCTCTGTTTTTCCTAGGCCACTGACGAAAAGTTCATCGGGTCACATAGCCTACGAGTGGTGGCTAACCCCCGACACTCCAGCTGTGGTGAAACTACGACTCCCAGCATGCTCCATTCATTTCTAGAGTCTACAGCCCCCATTCAAGTGACTGCAGTTTCCCGTGCCTGGCGTGGGTGCCAGACCTCCACCAATCTGATAATGATGACCTATCTGGAGCATAGGGCATCATGCAAATTTAGGCCTAAGTGGCATGTATGAACTCTGCAAATGTTGATCTCTTATTTTTAGGCGTTGTAGTGCATATAGCTTTCTGCTCCTGTCATATTTCTAACTACCAATATCAACGTATGCAATTTTTATGCAAAGTTGAATAAAGCTACCTCTGTACATAAAGTGCTAAGTGGCAAAAATGTCGTGAGTACTTTCAGAAACTATATTGGTAAGGGGGGTTGGTGTGATTTTTTTTATTTTTTAATATACATTTTATTTATACGTGTCAAAAGTGAAAAAATTGTCCTGGTTACCAAAAGGTGCAAAAACCCCCCGAAAAACCTGACAGTAAAAGTGTTATGTAATAATTATATAATCTTCTGACATATTGTGAGACATGTTACAAAATGTACTCCCACCGACCAATACAATGAAACGATAAGAGTAGATATTTTGGATAAATAGCTGGAAATATGTTTTAAAGGGGTTACATTATTGATGAGCTAGCCTCCGGTTAGGTCATCAATATCTAAATAGTGAGGGTCTGACTTCCATTACCCCCACCCATGCCATATCTGAACGTGCCACACTGCTCTGACAAGTGACAAGGCCTTCAAAGTTTATGAGGCACAGTGCCATACTGACCAATGGATTTGACCTCACAAACTGGGGTAGAGGCTGCAGTGATCACCTGAGCACCCCAGCCCCTTTCCAGAAGCTGATTGGCAGGGGTGCGGGCAGTTGGAGTTCCAGCCATCAGATACGGTCCATCAATTCTACAGCACACAGTTGCTAAGGCAATGAAATGAGGGGTTAGAAAGTACATTAAATATCTGAACAGATGGTATTTTCTAACCAAGGCTGTAAATCTATAAGAACCAATCCATATAATCCTATTATAAAAATACTCACTTTAGATAGAAATCAATAATAACATCATTAAGAAATTCTCCATGTTCCAAACACTCCAGATCTTCATTAGTTACAGCAAGACCTCCTTTAGTTGGGGGAGGAGGATAAACCAGTAACCTGAAAAGTAAGTAGAAAATAATAGTAAAAAGCAAGAGAAAATAAACCAAGTAGCTTACATATTTTTGTGATCTGGGATATTTAGAGTATTTGCTTGTGACTTATGATTTATTTCCTAATAACTATAATTATCTGAAGTTAACCACTTTGAAAAACAAATAGTCAAATAAATTATCATGATTTCAAAGCAGAGTTTATAATTGTTTACTGAAAGGGGTTGTCCATCTTTTCTTAAAGGGTTATTCTCATCTTAGACAATGGGGGCATATCGCTAGGATATGCCCCCATTGTCTTATAGGTGCGGGTCCCACCGCTGGGACCCGCACCTATATCGAGAACGGAGCCCCCAAATTTCTATGGGGCCGGTAAAAACAGCCGAGCGCTGGCTCGACTATGTCCATCGGTTACATAGAAATGAATGGGAGCAGTGGCCGTGCATGAGCGGTGCGCTCCCATTCATTTCTATGGGGGCAGCGGGGGAGCTGCGCCTGGTGGGGGCCGGACCCTGGGAAACCTGGGGTCCTCCAGGTGCAGCACCCCCCCCCCTCTCCGATCTCGATATAGGTGCGGGTCCCATCGGTGGGACCCACACCTAAGATGAGAATACCGCATTAAGTGTTGCCCTGTCCTCAGAATGTGCTGTCCTGTCCATCAGTAGCTGGTCGGTGTGCATCCAACATCCAGCACCCCCACCAATCTCCTGTTTAGAAATCGCTCCAGTGCCAAAAAAACTGGCAGCTCTGTCTACTTTGTAGTAGAATGAGCTTGTCACTGCAGCGCGACTTCCATTATGTTGAATGACTCTGCCTCAGGTACTGAGCAGCTGCAGGGTTTCCTCTTCTCCAGGCACTGAAGAGACAAATGCTGTGCACAGGATCTTCTCTACCTCCCGACACTGCAAACACAGAGCTGACAAAGACCGGCAGAGTCCTCTCTCTGTATTCTTCTGCTAGCTGTGAGGAAGTGTCTGCAGAGCACTGCACAAGAACAAGTAGGGGGAAGATCATGTGTGTATCAGCAATGTCATTGTACTGTACAGCTGGGACTTGCAGTCCCACACATGCAACATGAGTATCCCAGCAGTCAGACTGCAGGCATGGAAGCAATTCCATTCACTTCCTTTGCAGAGCAGGGGAAGGGGAAAGACGGTCTTTGTTGACACCCACAAATATTCATGAAGAAAATCTCAAAGAAGATTGTTGTTACATGCCCCCACAGCTCTGCAACTGACGAGTTGCAGGGGCATTTGAGGGATAGGCCCTGAATATGTTTCATTTTATTTTGAAGGGCTGAACACATTCTGCCCATTGACAATATGAGATTAGGGCCAAGAAGCATTTTGCTAGGGGGCAGCGATTGTTTAATATTTCGTAGGTTATTCATGCTAAAAGTCAACATCTAAACAAGGAATCTGGACAGTTTAGCCATGCTGTCTGGCAGCTAAACTGTATGAGCCGCCGTACGTTTTTCCCCCCGACCAACAAAATACAAAAATAAATAATAAAATCCATAACTAAATAACTGTTCCCTTGATCATTTCTGAAGATGTAAGACACATACAGTACAAGAAAAAAGGTCTACTAAGGATCTGAGGAATCATTGGTTTAATCCTTAGATGTTCTAAAAGATCATGCAACTAATAGAGATCAATTAAAGACACAGACGACTGTAACAGCAGTGTACAAAGTGCACGTGTAATTTGATGTACAAGGAATTAACATTCAAGGTTAAGTCCATTAACTGCACTGGTTTACGGAGTACCTGTTAAAGGGAATGTGTCACCCATAATTTTTCCGCCAGCATTTAGAGATATGCTTTACAGGAGCCTCAAACACAAAGGACACAAGCTGACCCTATTGACTTCTATGAGAGAGTTTTCTGGGCATGCTCTGTGACCTGTGCAGCGGTCATTGTAGAAGAATGGAGCAGATAATGTGTAATCTTAATAAAGAAGTGTAATCTTTGGACAGCTCAGAGTCCCACGGCTTTCAGTATCACTTTTATGCTGACGACACACAAATCTACCTCTCTGGTCCAGACATCACCACCTTACTATCCAGAATCCCTCAATGCCTATCTTCCATATCCTCTTTCTTCTCCTCCCGCTTTCTAAAACGTAACATGGATAAAACAGAATTTATCATCGAAAGTATTTGGCCCCCTGGAACTTTTCAACCTTTTGCCACATTTCAGGCTTCAAACAAAAAGATATAACATTTTAAATTTTTGGTGAAGAATCAACAACAAGTGGGTCACAATTGTAAAGTGGAACGAAATTTATTGGATCATTTAAACTTTTTTTGTAATAATAAAACTGAAAAGTGGGGCGTGCAAAATTATTCGGCCCCCTTGCATTAATACTTTGTTGCGCCACCTTTTGCGGCGATTACAGCTGCAAGTCGCTTGGGGTATGTCTCTATCAGTTTTGCACATCTAGAGACTGAAATTCTTGCCCATTCTTCCTTGCAAAACAGCTCGAGCTCTTTGAGGTTGGATGGAGAGCGTTTGTGAACAGCAGTTTTCAGCTCTTTCCACATATTCTCAATTGGATTCAGGTCTGGACTTTGACTTGGCCATTCTAAGACCTGGATATGTTTATTTTTGAACCATTCCACTGTAGATTTTGCTTTATGTTTGGGATCATTGTCTTGTTGGAAGATAAATCTCCGTCCTAGTCTCAGGTCTTTTGCAGACTCCAACAGGTTTTCATCCAGAATGGTCCTGTATTTGGCTCCATCCATCTTCCCATCAATTTTAACCATCTTCCATGTCCCTGCTGATGAAAAGCAGGCTCAAACCATGATGCTGCCACCACCATGTTTGACAGTGGGGATGGTGTGTTCAGGGTGATGAGCTGTGTTGCTTTTACTCCAAACATATCGTTTTGCATTGTTTCCAAAAAGTTGGATTTTGGTTTCTTCTGACCAGAGCACCTTCTTCCACATGTTTGGTGTGTCTCCCAGGTGGCTTGTGGCAAACTGTAAATGAGACTTTTTATGGATATCTTTGAGAAATGGCTTTCTTCTTGCCACTCTTCCATAAAGGCCAGATTTGTGAAGTGTTGGACTGATTGTTGTCCTATGGACAGACTCTCCCACCTCAGCTGTAGATCTCTGCAGTTCATCCAGAGTGATCATGGGCCTCTTGGCTGCATCTCTGATCAGTCTTGTCCTTGTTTGAGATGAAAGTTCAGAAGGACGGCCGGGTCTTGGTAGATTTGCAGTGGTCTGATACTCCTTCCATTTCAATATGATCGCTTGCACAGTGCTCCTTGGGATGTTTAAAGCTTGGGAAATCTTTTGGTATCCAAATCCGGCTTTAAACTTCTCCACAACAGTATCACGGACCTGCCTGGTGTGGTCCTTGGTCTTCATGATGCAGAACCCTGAGACTATCACAGAGCAGGTGCATTTATACGGAGACTTGATTACACACAGGTGGAATCTATTTATCTTCATCAGTCATTTAGGACAACATTGGATCATTCAGAGATCCTTAATGAACTTCTGGAGTGAGTTTTCTGAACTGAAAGTAAATGGGCCGAATAATTTTGCACGCCCAACTTTTCAGTTTTATTATTACAAAAAAAGTTTAAATTATCCAATAAATTTCGTTACACTTCACAATTCTGACCCACTTGTTGATTCTTCATCAAAAATGTAAAATGTTATATCTTTTTGTTTGAAGCCTGAAATGTGGCAAAAGGTTGAAAAGTTCCAGGGGGCCGAATACTTTCGCAAGGCACTGTATTTATCACGATCAACGACTGCACACTCTCCCCGGTTAAACAAGTCCACTGCCTTGGAGTGACCTTGGATTCTGCCCTCTCCTTCCGACCACACATCCAAGCCCTTTCCACTACCTGCCGCCTCCAACTCAAAAATATCTTCCGCATCTGTGCGTTCCTCTGGTACTAGTACATGCTCTCATCATCTCCCGCCTAGACTACTGCAACATTCTCCTCTGTGGCCTTCCATCTAGCACTCTCGTCCACCTCCAATCTATCCTAAACTCTGCTGCCCGACTCATCCACCTCTCACCCTGTTACTCCTCTGACTCTCCCCTCTGCCGATCCCTTCACTGGCTCTCCATTGCCCAGAGAATTCAGTTCAAAATAATAACAAATACATACAAGGCGTCCACAACCTGTTCCCTCCCTAAATCTCAGAGCTACTTTCCCGATACATCCCCACACAATCTCCGATCCTCACAAGACCTTCATCTCTCCTCCCCTCTTATCACCTCTTCCCACAATCGCCTCCAGGATTTCTCCCGTGCATCCCCCATAATCTGGAACTCTCTACCCCAACATATTAGACCCTCACCTCCAGTGGAATCCTTCATAAGAAACCTGAAAACCCACCTCTTCAGACAAGCCTACAGTGACCCTGCTGCCTCTATACCGCCATTACCAGCTCTACCCTCTCCTACTGTGTCCTTCTTCCATACCATATAGATTGTAAGCCCTCGTGGGCAGGGCCCTCTCTCCTTGTGTACCAGTTTGTAATTCGTCTTGCTTCATGCTTAGTGCAATTGTCTGTATTATGTATGTAAACCCCTTTTAATATGTACAGCGCTATGGAATGAACGGCGCTTTAACCCCTTCACGCCCAGCGCCGTAATAGTACGGCGCTGTGTGAAGGGGCTTGATGCCCAGCACCGTAGCACTACAGCGCGCTGATCGGGCGGATGCAGGAGCTGCACCCGCCCGATCAGCTGCAGGGGGACGGCTGTTCCCAGTAGCCGGACCCCGCTGTGTACGCCCGCATCGGTGAACACCGATGTGGATGTATTAACCCTCGATGTGCCGCGGTCAGCGCTGACTGAGGCACATGCGATGCGGGCGTGTGTAAGGACTCTCCATCGGGTCCGCGCTGCTGTGATGGGGACCCGATGGCTTGGATGGCAGCCCGATGCACCCTGGATCTCACAGGAAGCAGGCTGTAAGTGCTAAAACACGTTAGAAAAAAAAAAAAAAAAAAAAAAAGAGTTATACTTTAAAAGCAGCAAGACACATTAGATTTTCATAGTCTGAACCGGCTAATTTCAGCAGGTCTGGCGGATCTACTGTGTGTGGGGGGCCTCCAGACTCTCTATCAACGGATGATGTTGGGGGAAAGAACAATCAGGGTAGATACATTTTAACACACCCTCTTCTCTCTTCTGGCAGGAGAGGTGTCCAGCAGAGACTTTCTTTTCTCTTGCCATTGAAAATGAGTGCACGCTCGGCCGGACTGAGCATACATGTATATGGTGGAGCTGGGAGAAATAGATAAGTATTTGGCAAACAGGTATTAAAGGTGCATAGGTATCTTTAACTGTTAGCATAGATAAATCTCAGACTTACCTCATAAGGGTTCCTCCTTTGTCTACCTCCTTCAAGGTGTCATCTTGTTTTGGGACCATAGATACTGAATGACGGCCTTCTGTGTATCTCTGTAGCAAGGTGTAGGAAGATGTTACTTTTGACGCCTGGAAAATATAAATACCTACAGTAAAAGTGCTACAAGTCAAATAATGGCTGCCACAACCAGACATCCATTGTGAATGGGTTGCTCCTAGGTACATCCAAGCTAATCAATAATATCTGAATGTCACAAAGTGCTGGTACTGTTTTATCATTCTTTCATGACCTATATTCCAAGCCAGCACACTTAAGTGCCATATTCAAGCAACATAGCTTACAATATCATACTAAGTAGGCAGTGGGTCTACCTGAAACATTTTAGTGCATACAAACTTAACACATGCTCTAAAAATGTTGTGCTTTAAGAGGACCTAATGCCTTGGACTAATACAGGGATCAGCAACCTTTGGCACTTCAGTTGCTGCTCAGAAGTTTTTATAACTCCTATAAATTTGAATGAAGCATTCTGGGAGTTGTAGTTTCAGAACACCTGGAGTGCCGGAGGTTGCTGATCCCTGGACTAATACATCATTTAAATTTTTAAGTTTTAAGTTTTTCACACTGAAAGAATGGAGATGAGGACTGCTTGTAGACATCTCAATCTCTAGTGCCGCCTACACAGGCAGCGCCTCTTCACGAGAGATCACATGATCACTTGGTTGCTCTCTGTGTGTAATTGGTTGATTGCCAGGTTGCGCTTTCCTAAAAACTGGTAATGGTGAAACCAGAAACAACGCTGTACTAAAATGTCCTTTATTTTATTATTTTAGACATAAACTCACTTTAAATTAAAAAAAAGTTTAGAAACCCTTTAAATTTGCAAATATAATTTAAACAAAAGACACAGGACACATGAAAGATATTCATGACGATTTCTAGTATGTGAGGGGAATGCAGAATAAAATCTATAGCAAAACTACCTTTACCAGGGATTTCAAAATCCCCCAGCAGACCTGCTGAACATTCCAAGTTTTATTTCCATGCATGGAATATGTGTTTGGACCATCACTTAGCAGCAGGAACAGTATTCAAGGACTGTGTGCCCATGAAATTCACCTGTCAGTTGTGTGTAGAGTCAAATCTAGTAATTCCATACCCAGGAATTCTTTTGATGATAATGTTGTATACACATTCCCTATAGTATAGTTTGGTACAAGGCGGCAGTAGAACCTTAAAGGTTAGGGGTTGTCTTTCAAAAAGCCTACCTCTGGTGGGTCTGCTGAAGACAAGGTATTGCTTGACTCTTGCTGCTGTTGGGTTTTAAAGGCAATGCCACAATTTGCTCTGAAAGAGCAGTCTTCATTAGACAAATCTTCCAGCATGGAATACATCTCGTTCCAGGTCAGAATATCAGCAAGGGTAGGTAACCCGTTCTCACTGGCTTCCTGCATAATCTTACACATGAGAGACTGCTCTGAGCCTGTAAGAGGTTCAACCAACTCCAGAAAGATGAGTTCATTTGATTTAGCTGATGGGAAAAAAAGTAAGTAAATATAGTGTGATTACAAGACTACAATGACAGCATTTTATACACTGCACATACGTGTGCCTAGAAGCAAGCTACATGCATGGCCTAACAGGACAATGTGCTGAGGGGATTTGTCCTGCGTTAGGCATGACTATGATCTGAAAACGACATTCAGAAGCAAAATAAACTGAGACAGACGAAGAACCATAAGAAGCTGACAGACTGATTTCCAAAGCTGGAAAACACCTTCAAAGGGGGTATTTCCAGTTCTTAGGCATTTATGGCATATCTAGAAAGAGGACCAGTTCGGCTGTTCTAAACAACTCCCATAGAAGTGAATGCTATGACCTGAGCATGCAAAGCCACCCTGGATGGATGTGGGTCAGGGGATCCCTGTTCCACATATAGGTTCTGGTCCCATAGGAGAGACATATATCTGACATTTATGACATATTCTGTGGACATACCATAAATGTCTAAAATGGGAATACAGGGAGTATGTGTAAGGTTTTTCCTGGTTTCATTTTTTTTTATAGAAAGTAGCTCTCGGACAGCTACCACTGTCAGCCATATTAGTTTTTAGAAGCCTTCTTTTCCATTCTGTAGATACTGTCCATCAGGAATGTGTCTAATTGACCACGTGACATTCAATAGAGCTACCAATGAAGGAGGAAGTATACAGTATCTATTCCTACTTGGCCTTTAACATAAATAGTTATAGTGGAGGCTTAGTACATAAATGCATGAAAAGAAGGTAATGATTGTCCAAATCTAGGGTGTAGGGTTAAATGACCACACATGAATATTTGTATTCTTATGTTCAGGGGCAGAAAATACTATGATGACGCATTCCAGACAATGTAGATATGTTATAGAAGAGAAAGCTTATACTCACAGGCTTTGTTTCCAGGTACAGCCCCCATCTGTTTCACAATGTGAGGTATGTAATCGGTGGTTATCCATAAGATAATAACGGCACTGCATCTTACAGAATCTCCACCGCTCGTCAGCCACAGACCGTACTTCTGTAACTTCATTGTAGCCAAAGAAATACATTTACTTAGCTCTAAAGGCACTGCAAACACAGAATTACATGCTTAGGAAATTGTCAGCACAATGAATTACAACATAACTTAGTTGCACCTTTTTTTTTCTGTGAACACTGCAAACGCTCTTGTGACTAAGGATTGGTGACTGATTCTTAAGGCCCTTTTAGACGGGCCGATTCTTCTCCCTGCCCGAGCGCCGATCAGCGATATCGGCGCTCGGGCAGGGAGCCTTTACACGGCCCGACGAATCGAGCGCCCGGCCGCACGAGTGATCGCTGTATCGCTCGTGCGGCCGGGAAGCTCCATACTGTCAGGCGCACATCGCCTGTTTACACAGGGCGATGTGCGCCCGACAGATTGGATCTTTTGGTTTCTACAAAAGATCCAATCAGCCGACGAACGAGCGTTTTGCTCGTTCGTCGGCTGATTAGGGCCACTTTTACACGGGCCGATTATCGGCACTAGCGTTCCTAGGAACGATTTTTCGGCCGATAATCGGCCCGTGTAAAAGGACCTTTACTTGCTGGTCTTTGTTCTCTTCATAGACATAGATAATGTGCCCACAGAGGAGGAGTGCATTAATTACTATAATGTGAAAGACCCTGACTGGTAGGGGAGGTGTGGTACTCTAGCTGAGTCACCACCCCTCACTCCTCCCTGGTCTGACTGCTGGCCTGACAAACAGTGCAAGAATTTCTGTCATCATACAAGTCCGGGCAGAGAGAAATGTAAAGAATCTGGATATACTAGCAAACATCAAGTTACTAAAAAAAAAAAAGCCAGAAGACCATGCACATAGAATGGTTTCGGTGATGCTGGCACTCTATTCACCTATACGTGAAACCATTTCTGAGTGCTGCCATCTTCTGTTTTTCAGTGGATTAAAGAGGACATCGAGTCAGTGTCTAAGGCTTGCACCCTTGCTATCTTTTTTTTATATGGATGGTGCTTTTTTGCTTTTCTTCTCTACAAAGCCATTCACCCATAATATTTATAAAAAAAAAATATTACACGGAATGTTCAGATAAAGATTAAATATATTTATATGACAATAAAATTGATTAAGTCTCCCTTTAGGATAAAAACATGTAAGGTGAAGGTATTACAATCTTTAATGCTGCTGTGGAACCCTTGAAACATAAAGTAACCTCACATTGAGATTTCCTAGAATGTCAGTTGAGGAACTGAAACAGCTTTCTGATGAAAACATGTCCTATGTAACTACAGATGTGACTGAGGCATGGCATATGCAGGTTGTAAGTTTCTGATAAAAAAAAAACCTGAAATCTCTAAAACGAACAAAGAAAAATCAAGCAAATGCCAACAAACACCAATGAATCAGATTTTATAGGCTTTTGTACTCCAAAATGCTCTAGAAAACTTGCAACTGAGTGCACTGCTATATTACAACCTGCCCCGAGAAACCCAATACATAAGCTGTTCACTACGTACCATGGCTACTGCAATAAACAGACTTCTCCCTGATGGGTACAATGGTTATATAACACCAGCATAGTGTGAGGTAAACAAGCACTTAATCCCAAATCCCTTCCCATCACAGGCCGTGGAGGACTCCGATTCTGACACAAGCTTTTCCATTTCCACACAGATTCTTAGCATCCTCAGGCTACGTCCACGTCTGTATTACGAAATTCTCATAGTCTGTCCTAGCAGAGGAGCAGACTACCGGAATTACCGCATCCGGCATAACCTTTTTGTTGGGTCTCTCGTAGAAGGCTGTGAATGGCAGGCTCTGGCTATGCCAGATATGGTAATTCTGGTGGTCTGTTCCTCTATAGGAAGGACTACTGGAATACCATAATGCAGCTGTGAACATAGCCTTACAAAGAGCAAAAACAGGTAGAAATCACCTGTGTGAAAAAAAATCCACAGATTGTACAGGCCATGAAACATTACTCTGACACAGCTAGAAGAAATATGCAAACCAAGAACAACATGGAATAAGCAGCGGGAAACTGATACTTGCCTTTCAGGGGGATTTCAATAGATGATGGGGTAAGCTATATTTTAAAGAAAAAAGAAATATTGATAAGATTCTTAAAAGAAACATTCAGGCAACAAATAGCATAGTGAAATGCAATAAAGAACATTATCCTTTGTTTAAACTATATAATCACATTACAAGGGTTGTCCCACAATTAAATACTGTACTTTCACTTTAAAAGATGTATCTCACCCCCCCCCTTCCCCCTAAAAGTGGGGGGAAAAATTGCAGTTTGTCTTATAAAGCGAATACTAATGAGTGATTTCATTTTGGAAGCACTGATTTGTATGCTGGGAGTGTAGCGCTGCTAGCACTGGCTGAACTCACTGCTCCCTGGTCTTCTTCCGGGCACCCGCTGTGTTGTGTCCTGACTTTGTATAGATCAGGATGTAGTGCACCTGGGCTATGACCTGATGCTGTGTGACGTCAATTTACAGTGCAGCACGGTCCTGGAAGAAGACCAAGGGGCAGCGAGTGCAGGAGGAGCACGCCGTCCAGAGTAGGAGAGGTACGTTGTTTTATTTATTTTATATCTGATCTCAGGTCTGATGAAGATTGGGGGTCTGAACTGAGGTCTGATAAAAAAAAAACATGTGTGTGGGGGGAAGTTTCTGAACTGAGGTCTGATAACTATAAATATCTGAGAGGTTGACAATAAACTACACAAGGATGTGCCTGAAAGTCCGGGGAGCGTGCTGTCAGTGATCGCTCCCCATAGAGAAGACAGGACCATTTTTATATTATTTTTTTACTGTCACTGCCTTCACAATCTATACACAGTGCTGAATGAGCACTGTATACACAGATCAGGAATCAGTAATGCCACTCCCTGCTTCAGTCTTATCTGATATATATTTTTTTATTATTTATATATTTTTATATGTAAAAATGGGCAAGGAGGTGATGTCTTCTGTTTACATAACAGTCAGTGTTGAGCAAGTCTCCACTGTTATGTAAACAGAAGACATCACCCCCCTGGTCACTTTATAGGTATTTTTTATAATAGAAATGTATGATTACAGTAATAAAAGTATATTACAAAAATGGCCAGTATCACTGGCCCTAAACATTAGAAAAATTAAAAAAATAAAAATAAAAGAATGACAGTTACACTTTAACCCCCTAACTGTTTTGCCAGAGTGGAGCTCCAGCAGTGGGAAAAGTAGCTAACTGGAGGGGGGATGCCTGCATTTAGATGCTGCTACCTCCTGAATGGTAGAAGCTAGAAACATGCAACTGGTCTTGTTTGAAAGAAGACATTCAAAGCTTTCAGACAATGCCAAAATGACAGCACTATGTTCAGGACAGAGAAAGATATCACTGATAGCAATCGGGATGCTGTGAATGCAGCTGAAAATGAAAGTAAAAAACAGGTTTCACTTGCGATTATTCCCTTTATCTGCCATTTTGGTCTTGTATTAAAGCCTAGACTGTCAGCGTTCAGACAAGACCATGTTTCTATCTGCTACCATTGAGGAGATATCACCATCTAAAGCAGCCCTCCCCCTCCAGTTAGCTACTTTTCACACTGCCCGAGCTGGACTCGGGCAGAACAGTTAGGTGGTTAAGGGGTTAATAACGACCAAATAAAAAAGTAATTCTGAGCCCAAAATAAGTAAAATGATTCCTAAAAAAAAAAAGCCCCAAAGGTGTCTATAAACCTTGGAGGCGTTCAGACCCATGTACTGAAAAAATGGAAAATGAGCCTGGTCAGGAAGGAGGGTAAATGGATCATTCCAAATCGAAAAAAAATGTTCTGTTCTGCATTATCCAAAAGAGAAATTCACGTTAGCGATAACTGTGTATCAGTACATTACCTTAGTGCAACCAGTTGCTTTTCCTTTCTTTTTACCATAATAAACATTTAGACACTGTAACAGCAGCACCGATTTCTCTGATGTTGGACGATCTACTATAGCGGCAGAACAATCCTGTATTACGAAAACGAAAGTAGAAAAATAACGACTACAACATCTTCCAAGTGTAAGCTGACATTTTGTTGTGGACTAAAAGACGACACTAAAAATCTTCCTGCATGCTCACCTACACAGGAGACAACCCTACCATTCTCTATGGGGACAGCCCCTGACCCGCTATGATTCAGAAAGCTAAAACATGAGCAATGACCTAAAAATCCATGCCCCGCCACACAAAAATATCAATAGCCATTTTTCTGTTAAAAAGCTTCAGGTCTCCAGATTCCCTTCACTACAGCATACAGGCAAGTGATAAAATCCCAGGGGACATCTATTAAAAGGGTTTTCTGAGATTTTGATACTGATGACCTATCCTTAGCACAGGTCATCAGTATCTGATCAGTGGTGGTCCAACATCCAGGAGCGCCCCTGCCTTTTCTCAGCTGTCCCTAGGCCAGTGACAACACGTTCATCGGTCACATGGCCTAGGCACAGCTCAGCCGCATACAAGTGAATGGGGCTGAGCTGTGATACCAAGCACAGCCTCTATACGGCGCTGTGCTTGGTAAGCTGCGAGAAGGCAATGGTGCTTACAGGAGCACCTATGCCTTCCAAACAGCTGATTGGCAGGGATCCTGGGTGTCTGATCCCCACCAATCAGATACTAGTAGGATAGATCATCAGTATTTAAATTTCGGAAAACCCTTTTAAATCAGAATTTCATAACCAGTTGTTATCTAAACTATAACACTCCTGTATGTGAGATATCACTAACCTTCAGTTATCTATAAAATCTATTACCTAAATACAACAGATTAAGTTCTCGTGTGTCACATATATATATATAGAAAAAAAGCTACCAACATACCATGGGCTCAACATCATCACAGGGAGACGGACACTGAATGTCACACACATTGTCTTCCTTCATTTCAACAGATGTTTCTGCCAGAGTTTGCTCCAATATTACATGTTCTTCATGTTCTTGCTCCTCCTCATCACTTGACAGCACAACTGTGTGTTGACATGAAGAAACAATATAATATATTACATATACAGTATTTTGCATGGTGAAACAAAGTTCCCCGGCGTGACTGAAGCAGAGCAGCTTGTTCTGGTACACTATTTGTTTAATTCCCATTTACTGTTATGGGAGACAGTGGTGCACTGACCCGCTTGGCTGTTTCCTTAAAGGGGTTCTGCAGTTTTTAAAAACTGATGATCTATCCTCTGGATAGATCATCAGCATTTGATCGGCGGGGGTCCGACACCCGGGACCCCCGCCGATCAGCTGTTTGAGAAGGCAGCGGCGCTGCAGGAGCGCCGCGGCCTTCTCTGTGTTTACCGCAGGCCCAGTGACGTCACGACTACTATCACTGGCCTGGGCGGGGCTAAGCTCCGTTCACATTAACTCTTCATATCTCAGGCTTGGGAACAGCTACATATGAGACTGGTCTGAAAACAGACAGCCTAGGCTATAAAATAAGACCCGAATCGCAGCTGAAGGTGAAAGAAGGTTTCAGCGGCTTTGAGCCCAACCTGACTTCTAAAAGCATATCTCCCGATGTAAAAGAGATAATGCTTCTGTGGTCTGGCCTAGACTGTCAGCTGTTACTGAGCCTGAGATATGAAGCATTAAGCAGGGCTGTGGAGTCGGTAAGCCAAAGCCCCGACGCCAACTCCTCAATTTCCCCTCACCCCGACTCCCTCATACATGGAGCATGTTTAAGTGATAACTTTAAACAAATTTGCATAAAATCAATAGTACAGATAAGTCATGACAAAAACAGTTTGTAATCTATCAGGCTTCTCTGGGTACAGCTCACTAAGGGCCTAATCAGAGGCGTAGCTAGAGGTTCAGCACAGGGGGGGCGAAACATACTTGAGTGGGCCCCCCACTTATTGGCTTCCCAAACGCACGTTTCCAACTTTACAGGCACATACTACTAGTTGTGGTTATAATACTGTATTAGCAAGATGACTGTATAAACCGCTAGATCATCTATGCTGTTAAGTACAGTACAATAGACTTTCTATATACCCTAGTCTAAATACTCTACCATATAATGCAGTAAAATATAGGATTAATAGGAGTAAAAAACAAGGGGACTCCTATGTTAAAGGAAATCTGTCCCCAGCTTTTACATCACTAAACTAACAGTCCCTTGCCCCCATCAGACTTCAGATCGGCTTAATGTGCCCCCATCAGACCTCAGATCAATAGAATGTGCCCCCATCAGACCTCAGATCAATAGAATGTGCCCCCATCAGATCAATAGAATGTGCCCCCATCAGACCTCAGATCAGCAGAATGTGCCCCCATCAGACCTCAGATCAGCAGAATGTACCCCCATCAGACCTCAGATCAGCAGAACGTGCCCCCATCAGACCTCAGATCAGCAGAATGTGCCCCCATCAGACGCCATAATGGAAGCGCTCACTTGTATTCGCCTGATTGTACTAAGGCCATCCCTGCTGGGCCCCCCCAGAGGTATTGGGCTCGGAGCATCGCCTCCCCTGCCCCCCTCTCCCCCCAGTAGCTACGCCTCTGGGCCTGATGTATGAAAACTGTCTAGGTCTAAGACTTTTTTTGTTGCCCATAGCAACCAATCAGAGCTCCCCTTTCATTTCTCCAGAGCACTATATGAAATGAAAGGGGAGCTCTGATTGGTTGCTATGGGCAACAAAGAAACTTCTACACCTAGACAGTTTTCATACATAAGGCTCTAGGTGTTTTACATCAGCAGATAGAAGCCATGAGAGCAGCTAACCTCTCCAAACATGAGCTCAGAGGAAACATAAAGCATACAGAGAGAACATGCACTGGACATAAAGGGCAGTACACAGTCATCTCAACTAAAAGCCTAAATCCTTAGATCAGGAATAGAACAGACATTTACAGGACATTTCATCATTTTCACAAATTCTTATAAAAATATATTCAGCACTGAACTAAATGTACTAATTCATTATATATTTTAGGAGTCTGAGTCGGTCCATTTTATACCAACTCCATCAAAATGGTGACCGACTCCGACTCCACAGCCCTGGCATTAAGGCAGCCCTGTGATTTCAGCCAGCCCGGAGAAAGACGGGCAGTGGGAGAGCTGACAGGCTGCAGGAAAAAGAGAAAAAAAAAATATTTAAAAAATATTTGGCATCGTTGTAATCGTACTGACCCATAGATTAACCCTTTCTACCCCGGAGGTTTTTTCAGTTTTGCGTTTTCGTTTTGCGCTCCCTGCCTTGATACAGCCATAACTTTTTTATTTTTCTGTTCACATAGCTGTATGAGAGCTTGTTTTTTGCGGGACAAGTTGTACTTTTCAACGCCACCATTTAATATGGCATATGGTGTAGTGGGAAGCGGGAAAAAAAATCCAAATCGTGTGAAAATGCAAAAAAAACGCAATTCCGCCACAGTGTAAGGGGGTTTTTATTTACAGCGTTCAATGTGCATTAAAACTGACCAGTTACTTTCATTCTACAGGTCAGTACGAATCTGGCGATACCTAATATGTACACTTTTTCTTGCACTTTGATAGTGATAAAAAAAAAAAAAATTATAAAGTTGGACATTCCCCCCCCAGTTCTTGATCCCTATAACTTTTTGGTATTTACGTGTATGGAGCTGTATGGGGGCTCATATTTTGCGGGGCGATCTGAACTTTTTATTGATACCATTCTGGGGTGTGTAGTATGACTTTTTTTTTTTTTTTTTTAATTAAATAAAAAGCAAAGCGACATAAAATGGCGAATCGGACATTTTGACACTTTTTTCCGTATGGGAAATATTTTTTTATATTTTTATAATATGGGCGTTTTCGCACACGGCGATACTCATGATGTGTATTTTTTATTTTTTTAATACTTTTATCTTTATTTTCGGGAAAGGGGGGTGATTTGAACTTTTACGTTTTTATAATTTAAAAAACTTAATTTTTTTTTTTTTTTACACATTTTTATAGTTCCCATAGGGAACTATAGGAAGCAATCATTTGATTGCTTATATCATAGACTCCAATGCACTTACATTGGAGTCTATGGTGATTTTAGTGCTTTCCTATGGAGCCCTATTACAGGCAAGGGCTGTCATTTACTATGACGGGGCTGCTGCAGGCTCGCTCCTCCGATCAGCACACGGGGGAGCCGTGGCTTGACCGCGGCACCTGAGGGGTTAAATGTCCGCGATCGGCATTACTGCCGGTCGCGGACGTTAGCCGCGGGTGCCTGCTAGCGGGACATGCAGGTCACCCGCGGCCATCACGCCCGCTCCGTGCAGGAGCGGGAGCCATCTTTAAAGTCCCGGCCAGCGCCGTACATGTCGGGAAGGGGTTAAAGGTATCCTATTATTTATACCACATAGTAAACACCTTCTTTGTGATCACTAAGCACAACGCTGTACATTGTATAGTGGCTGTGCTTGGTATCGCAGCTCAGCCCCATTCACTTCTATGGCGCTGAGCTGCGCCTAGGCCATGTGACCGACGAACGTGTCGTTACTGGCCTAGGAAAAGCTGATCAGCAGGGGTCCCGGGTGTTGGGTCCCCCACCAATCAGATACTGATGACCTATCCAGACAGATCTGCAAGGGGAGCCAACCAGTCCTGCTCACATTCTAGGACAGGCTGCTTGAAGCCATTTTATAATTCCGGGAGAACTCCTTTAACAGCTGCGCATTGGTTTTGTTATTTTAACCCATTTCCACTTTCTGGCCAAATTTTTTTACAATCTTGGAAAAAACCCCTTTGAGCCCTTAAACCGTACTAAGCATTAATTAGGGGAGAACTGTAGTTACCATATGTGCTGTGGTTGAATTGGCACTAAAGGCCACATCACAGTATAGTATAGTGTAGCATAGCATTACTCAAAATTGTGACTGATCATAGCCTTTGGGCTCCTTTTTTAAATATGCACTGAGAAAATACCCCTAAGCTATATTTTTAAATACATGAAATAATAGAAAAAAAATCCAGTGAAAAATAATAACTTAAAAAGTTTTATATTTTTAAAATGTCATATAGTACGTCGGTATCTAGCTAGGTACAGTGCAGATGAATATGTCAGTGTCCAGTTTATTATGGAAGCAGCAGCTCTCCAGACAGCACTGGTCATACAAAGCAGAGGGGCCACATATAAACTTACTTGGCTCAATTGGCAGATTTACTTTACTGGCATTCTGCATCTTTTTTCTGCTCAATCGGTTGGAAGTGATCACTGGTGGACTCGTTGAAGAGCTATCAAGTGAAGACTTTTTACTTTCCCTAGAAGTCCGGCTCACTCGGTCTCCAATATTAGTTTCTGATGATTTCGGAAGACGGTCTGAAGCAGATTCTGATGAAGAGGACGAAGGTTTCTCTCTAGCAGAAGGCACGGATACGTTTGTCGGTGGGCTCTTCTTGTTCTGGTGCTCTGCTCTTTTGTAGCAGTAGGTTTTCTCCCGTGTACTTGGGGAGCCAATATTATTCTTCAGGGAAATTTTCTGTACAGGTAGAAACATAAAGAAAACCTTTATTGGACTGTTCTGCCATACACCGATATTGAACAAGTCCTACAATATGATTACATTATTACCCACTATGGAATGCCCCTTTTTACTAGAAGGGGACCCCAACACTGAGGTGCTCACAGGGGGTCTTACTCCTGGAGGACTCCATAGTGAGCTTTTATTCTGGAGGAAATGGCAACATGGACGTTGTTCATACTGATGGCTCTCAATGTAATGCACAGTCACATTGAGTCTTCCAGATGGTGCAACATTGTTTTTGGGGGCCTCAATGACGTATATGGTTACAGTTGTCTGGTTTATATAGCATTCACTGTTATAGTAATTATATTAGAAACCAATTCTGCTACAAGAGACAAAATGGAAATGATGAGTAACATAAGTATGGTAAGACACCTTAAACTAATCAGACTAACTAAATAGAGGAGATTAAAATGAATCCCCAACAATTCTTCAATTATATGAAAGAGGTGAAAGACGGTGAAAAGTGAGATGGAAGAGCTGTTCAATAATTGGGCGTGGAAAACTTGCGCATGCGCAGTGAAGATCTCATGTGGTCATCCCCGCACTGAGATCTTCACTGCACAGGTGCCGGTGGTACTGCTACCATCACATGCGTAAGATTTCAGAACCAGGCATCAGAGCAGTGAAGATAAAAACAGAAGCTTGACCGTGCTGCTTGAATATGGAAGCAATACCAAGCTTTCCAGAGTCAATCACAAGGAATCAGTATAGCCAAAGCAACGGAGTCAGCGTACATATGTCTTCCATATATCCCTGTTGGATATTAAAGCGGGGGCACCAAATAATGAAAGGACCTCCAAAGCAGATATATTATTACTTGTTTAATATACTCACAAGCATAAAAAGGTTAAAAGCATGTAACAAAAGCTCTCCCAGTAAGCCTCTCCGCCTCATGCAATCACCCGACCCGGGTTTCGCCTTCGCTTCATCAGGGGCTGTATTGCCAATTGCTCTTTTATACTCCCTCCCATTAAAGGGAACATGGCACAAGTTTTCAGACACCTATTGTTTACTATTTAAATTGTCTAGAATAATAAAAATAATCTAAAACAACACTCTGCTAATACACATTCAAATCTCACTAAAAACAGACGGCATTCATAAGGTTTACAACCCTGTTCATAAATTGCGTTTTTTGCCAGAACATACAGGTTACCATTAGCCATACATTAATTCGTGCAAAAAGTCCCTAGTTACCACTAACTCTATTTACCCCCTCTTTCCACTCATGTCACACCATTAACAGTTAAAATCTCCCCATCTTTAAACTACATAATATAGATCTACGAAATATTACCATTTCAAACTTCCCGGTCCGTCTCTTGCTTGGACCACGTGATCGAAAAGAACCAATAGAAATGTACTATCGGATTCATTCACAGATTCCTCCGATCACGTGGGCCGAAAGAACCAATTAGCCTTTACTACACCTCCCGTTCAAACTTTGGGCCTAAGACTTCTATTGGATCGAGGTGCTTCTCTACTATAATTGCCGGGTAACTTGAATCTCTCTCCTTTCATACGCAAATCTTATTGTTTTCAATCCTTTTTATCTTTATTAATTCCCTATCGTAGCGAGCTAAATAAATAATTGAGGTTTTGTGTGAATTGGACCCACTTCACCGTTTGACCTGCGACGCAAGAAAAGTGTGGACTAATCTTGGGAAGTATCTATTATTATTGTTAGAGCAGTGAAGATGTCTGGCACTGTCAATTTCACTGGGAAGGAGAGTGGGGAGTGGTGGAGGTGATGCAGTGAATGTTTTTGCATCACAACATCCCAAGACCCATAACTTTTTTTTTTCTTTCTTCAGCTGTGTGAGAATTTGATTTTTCCAGGACGACTTGTACTTTTCATTGTTATCATTTTGGGGTCCATAACACAAATAAGCAAAAAACAACAATTCTGGAGCTTTTTTTTTTTTTTTTTTTTTTTTTAAAGCGATCTTTTGCTCACTTCTATAATACATTGTACTGCTTATGCAGTACAGTGTATTATACTGTCGGTGTTATAATGACAGTTGCCAGAAAGATGCAGTCTGTTAGGAATACACTGCAGGCAGGCCTGCAGCCATGCAAAGACATTGGCACCCCATAATCTCATTCGTCAGGTTCAGATGAGAGCTCCCTCCTTATAAAACCACTTAGATGCCATGATCTCTATTGACTGCGGCATCTAAGGGGTTAAACAGCCCGGATCGGCACTTCTGCCGGTCTGGCCTGTTAAGAGTAGGAGTGAGCCCCCGCTCTCTACTGCATGGGAGACCCATGCAGCGCTTAGACTAGGCAGCCCTAAAAAGGCAGCGACCTAGGCTAAGGCACCTTAGTGACTGCTGTAAAAAAGTCTGGGGTGGCCAACCTGCGGCTCCTTGCCATGTAGCTTGCGGCTCGCAGGGGAGAGGCGCGTCCCGCTTCCCTCTGCCATAATGTGCGGCTCACAGGGGAGCGGCCCTCTCCCATCACTAAAGATTGCAGGGGAGCGGAGAACTCTCCTCTGCCATTACTGAGAACGGGATCGCAGGGTAGCGGGCCAGCTTTACCTTTACGCTCCTCCCAGCAGCGCGCTCCTCTATGTCCTGACGTGCACAACATTAGGACGTATCACGTGGAAGGTCCGCGCTCTGACCTGACGCTGTGCACGTCAGGACACTGTAGAGAGCGCCAAGTACCCCAAAGTACAGCAGTGGCAGTAAAGCCAGGTGACAGCAAAGCCAAGGTAAATTAATAACTTCCCCCCACATGATCTCAGCATGGGAAGGGCGGTCGCCCGAGGGCTGTCGCCTGAGCCCGAGGGCTGTCGCCTGACAGGTAGGAAAGGTGGTTTAAATACTCTTTTAAATGTTTGAAAACTCAATTGCAGTAATACTGTCGTGTGCATGCATATTTGTGTAAATGTATACCTTGTGGCTCCTGGTAGTCATACGTTTTTTTTTGTGGCTCTTTGTGTCTGTAAGGTTGGCCACCCCTGATATAAGTGGCCAAACGCTTAAGTTATCTCTATATTCAAAAATGTTAAAGGACAAAGACCAACAACTATAGACCGGTAAGGAGCATTTCACACTAGTATTTAAATGATTCGGTAGACAGGAGCCAGGCCTGGCAGAAGCTCAGTCCCATAGAAGCTAATGGGGCTGAGCAGCGATATCAAGCATAGCCGTTGTACTATGTACGGTGATATGCTTGGCGAGCATGGAGAAGGCCGCAGAACTCACAGGAGCACAGGTGCTTTCTCAAACAGCTGATCGGCGCAGGTTCTGGGTGTCAGACCCCCACCAATCAGATACTGATGACACATCCAGGGGATAGGGCAGCACGGCGGCTCAGTGGTTAGCACCGATGCCTTGCAGTGCTGGGGTCCTGTATTCGAACTCGACCAAGAACAACATCTGCATGGAGTTCGTATGTTCTCCCCGTGTTTGTGTGGGTTTTCCCCTCGGTACTCAGGTTTCCGGCCACACTCCAAAGACATACTGATAGGGACTTTAGATTGTGAGCTCCTTTGGGGACAGCAAGTGGTTTTAATGTCTGTGAAGCGCTGCGGAATATGTCAACGCTATATAAGTGAGTATAATAATAGGTCATCAGTATTAAAGTCCCGGAAAACCCTTGTAATCTTTTTGCAGACAGGCTCCTGCTCCAGCCACTTGTCTAACAGCTTGCCACAGGACTGTCAGAAGGAGAGGCGACATGGCTGATCTCCTGATACACAGAGAGTTTTCCTTATGTATTATTTTTTTATCCAAAACTAGCTAAATTGCTGTCTCCAAAAAGTAGTCATAAACAGGTCATAAATGATTAATGTTGTAAGTTCTGTATCTGGAGTTCAGTACTGGGACTTTAATATATGATGCTGGACTTAATAGAGTCTTCTCTGAATTCATAGATAACATCAAGCTCTGTAGTGAAATAGATACAGCACAGAAAGTCCAATCCCTACAAAGTGACCTGATCCAAAACAGTGAGGCAGAAAGAGAGAGAACCCCGCCATTAGGAGCATATAAGCCCTGATTTATCATATCTTCACTACAGAATTCTGGCATCAAAAAGTCGGAAAAGTAGGACTTTTGCAACTTGTTGTACTCATTTGCACAAAATGTAAGTGTTTGCGCAGTCGCATTTTGCGGCTTTTTGCCTATTTACTCCACTCACTCCAGTTTTTGTAATGTTGGTGGGAAAGTGGGTGTGGTTAGCTATGTTAATGAGTTTCACTCTAGATTAATCATTGAGACTCTTTTTTAAAAAGCCGCAATCTCGCTCCAGGAGGAGGGAGAAGTAGGAAAAGTGGAGTATTTTCTGTAGACTGAAGGATAAGACAAATTTATCAAGTAACATGAGACATTTGCTAAATGGGGCATAAAGTACTCCAACACAGACTCAAGCAAAACTGACTTCAAATGTTCCCCTCATGATGAATCCCCCAAATTCTATAAGGAATAACACACTATGGTAGTAATCATATCGGTTATAGAAATGGTCAGCAATTTCTCCTAATACCTTGGAATAACATTTCTTTCTCCTCCATCTATTGTTTATATCATGATGACCAATTTCATAAAGGGTGCCAATAATGGCAGCACTGAAGGTATATATACACACACGCACAAGGTTTTAGAACGAGTCTCAGCTCTCCAGGACGTACGGTTCCTGAGATATTCCCAAAAAATGCATTAGCCAATAGAAGCCTGGGAACATGACCCTTATCAGCCAATAGAAGCTCACAGGCAGTTAGTCTCCACACACCGGGTTTTCATAACACCACAGCCAGTTCACTGCTGTAGGTCTGCTTTAAAGGGGCAGAGCGCTGTGGATGACACTGTTTAAGGGATATTCCGGTTACCATAAATATACCTTATATTTTAGACTAACTCATCATCAATCATTACCTCATATAATGTAAATTTCACATATTTACCGTTCAGTAGTAATAAAAGATGTTTTCTTCTACTGCTACCCACTTTCCTCCTAAATTACTATGGCATCGACCTGTAATTCAGACCACCCTCAAAAGAAGGACTTAAAAGCACCACCCCCAGGTCCTACTAAGCCACGCCCCCCAACTCAGTCAGGCCACGCCCCTTCCACTATGCATCTGACCGGGATTGAAAAAAATGAAGGTAAAAATCAACTTCTGTCAGCTGCAGGGGAGGGAGGAGGGTGACTTTCTCCCTGCATCTCATGCTCCGACTGAACAGTGCTGCTGTGTGAGAGTGAGCTGTTCAAAAGGACATCCGTGTGTCCATCCAGGCCCTGCGCACGACAGAGGACAGGGAGTCTTAAAGCGAGACTGTCCAGCCTCCCCCCAACGTGAAGCCGTGCCACCGGTTCCCATGAAGCCCCACCCCTAAACACGAGGCCAAGCCCCCGGCTCTGTAAAGACACGGAGGAGAAGTTGTTTGAGCGTGAGCTACTGAAAGAGTGGACATCCCTGTGTCTGCCCAGGCCCTGCGCCGGACAGTGGACAGGGAGTCTGAAAGTCAGACTGTCCAGCCTAAAACCGGACCTCTGGCCACCCTAGGGGCAGGCTGATGTTAGGGTGACCAGATGTCCGGTTTTAGGCTGGACAGTCAGTCCTGACTGCACAGTTCTGCTGTCTGAGAATAAGCTGTTTAAAAGGACATCCCTGTGTCCATCCAGGCCCTGCACCGGATGGAGGACAGGGTGTCTGAAAGCCGGATTGTGCGGCCTAAAAATGGACCTCTGGCCACCCTAGGGGCAGGCTGCTGTGGAGACCACTATTAAAGGGGCAGCTGGGTACTATGAGATCACTGTTAAGGGAGCAGGGTACTGTGAGGTCACTGTTAAAGGGGCAGTAGCTGTGGAGGTCTCTGACAAGGGGGCTAGGAATGGTGGAGCTCAGTTAAGGGGACTGTAACCTATGTTCAGTGTTAAGGGGTGGGTGCTGTAGAGGTCACTTAAGGGGGCGGGCCCCTGCAGAGGTCACTGTCAAGGGAGTGAGGTGCTGTGGAATTCACTGTTAAAGGTGCAGGCTGCTGTGAAGGTCAAAGTTTAGGGGGTCGGCTGCTGTGGAGGTCCCATTTTAAGGGGTGGGAGCTGTGGAGGTAACTGTTAGGGAGGCGGGGTGCTGTAGAGGTCACTCTCGATATCTTTTAATGACACACACATAAACATTAAATGAAATAGATGAAATACCCGGACGAAGCCGGGTCCTTCTGCTAATATATATATATCCAAACAGAAAAACACAGTAGCACAGTAAAGGTGAAGGCGGGTGCAAAAATCCTCATTGGCTCCAGGCTCAGAGTCTTCAATCGATAAATAACAACGTTGCATGGAATAAAAGATCCACAACCTTTTGCACAAGCCTGGTGTGCTGCCTCATTTTTTGTGTATATATATATATATATATATATATATATATATATATTTTTTTTTTTTTTTTAATATACACATACTAAGTTTCATTCTGCTTCTTCACAAGTAATTGTCAAAAGGTTACTCACATTGGCGCCTCTATCTTCAGTGCTGCTTTTCTTCACCCCGAAGTTAAGATCTTTTTGTGTGGTATCAGTTGTATTGCTGACATCCTGGCAGACAGTACTTATCAAGCATTTCTGGGCCTGTTCTGTTGCTTTTGGGTGAGATTGAACAGAAGATGAAGCATTAAAAAATCTGCTTTGCCTAAATAAAAGTGAACCCATTTTATATGCATTTCATAGGTGGGATTACATTTAAAGATGATTTGTCACGAGAAGAAAGCTGACTTTATGAGGAAGCTTCAGAGAAAGAAAAGATACTGCTACCATTTCCTTGAAATGTGAACCAGTGTTGGTACATTAACATACACTTTCCTTCAGGAGACCTAGTAGAAGTTAGTATGGCTAAAGCAAACTACAAAGCCTAATTATTCCCGAAGAAGAAATAAACATGGCACTCTGTAAAACATTCTGGTGGAGGGCTCCAGGGCTACAAAAACTTGGTACCATCTATTGTGGTCATTCTTATATCCCAGTAATCAGACTGGCAACAGTTTAACCACCTAACTGTTTTGCTCAGCTCACACAGTACAGTTAAAGGGGTTGTCCGAGTTATGAAAAAAAAAATATAGCACTGTAAATCTGATGGGCAGCAATATATAAACTAAGTTAAGCAAATTTTAGGCAAAAAAAATATATATTTCCTCATTTTCCTGGTTCTCTTCTGGTCTTTGTTTACCTAAAATAACAACAATCTTTGCCCCTCCCCCTGCTCAGTAAAGGGAGTGAATACAAGTGCTGCTCTGAGTGACATGTCTGACTGCTGAGAGACTCAGCAGCATGTTATATGTGTAGGACTACAAATTACAGCGGTACAATGACACTGCTGATACACACAGGAACTTCCCCCTACCTTTCTTGTGCAATACTCTACAGGACTCCTCCAGCTTGTCAGCGTCTGTGCCGAGCATTTGTCTCCTCACTGCCTGCAGATACTCAGCAAAGCCTTCAGTCCTGAGTCTGTGCTGGCTGAAGGGGTAAAAATGTTATCGGAGAGTAGCAGCTCAGCCAGTGCGGGGGGTGAGGGGGTCAGCACAGTGACGTCTAGTGTACAGACTCTTATCTGCACTCTCAGTCCTGTGCACAAAACATCAGCAGAGCTGGGAGAATCTTGCATCACAGGTCATGTGACCCTCAGTGAAATCTGAGAAAGGGGCCACTGAAGTTAAAGTAAGGGCATTGAAAAAAACATTACATTTGCCTAGTTAGAAACATACAAAGGATAAAAAAATAACTTGGACAACCCATTTAAGCATTTTTCCCACTGCCCGAGCTCAGCTCAGTTGGGAATAATCGCGGGTAAAACCTGCTTTTACTTTCACTTTCAGCTGCATTCACTGCATCCCAATTTCTAACAGTGATATCCTCCCATGTACTGAAAATATTGCTGTCATTCTGGTATTGTCTGAAAGCTTGGAATGGTACCAAACCAAAAATATGAGCACATAAAGCCGCTACCCCCAGTCGGACCCACATAATATAATTACATTATTTTTACCACACAGTGAACACCGTAAATAAATCACACAAAATAATGTAAAAATGGCTGTTTTTTATCTTCCCCCCCAAAAAAAATAAAATAAGTTATTTAGTACACTATATTTACCCCAAAATGGTTCCTAAAAAAACTATAACTAATCTCGTAAAATAAAAAAAATTTTAGAAGAAAACATTAAAAAGTTATCACTGGTGGAACACAAAGGGGAAAAATATTATTGGTCCTTAAGGGTAAAATTAATGATGTCACTAAGAGGTTAAAAATGCAATAGTGTCCCCAAGTTGTGCTTCAACTAGATTTACTGCAGACACACATTAAAAATCTACTATACTACCATAAAAAGGTGACATTTTTGGGAGGGTTTTTCAAATTTTAACGGGACTGTTAGGAGATTAAAGGGAATGTGTCATCAGAAAATAACCTGTTTGTATCACATTTTTAAAGAATTTTTTATGTTATTTTTAATTTTTCATGTCAATATCATAAAAAAAAAAAAAACTAGGGACAAACCTTTGTGCTCCAATGGAATTCTTTTTTCAGAAGATTTAGATTCATGTTCCTTTTCTACCTCCTTGTGTAGACGTAAAATGTGTTCTGTCCTGAAAGAAAATGCATTGCTTACCTTAGAAATTAAGTCAGGTAAAGTAAATGACAGTAGATGTTCTTTTAGGGCATGTTCACACATCAGATTTTAATCTGTAGCAGAAATCCAATGTGCTGCAGACCTACATGGGTATTAGCCACCTCCCATCAATCTGCGTGGAAAATTTCCGACGTATGTGAACAAGGTGGCAGGAAACCTATTGAAGGTAGGTTGTCATTGGATTTGTATAGAATTTGCCACCTGTATGACTATGTACAGCCGGCCATACACATTAGGTGAGATAAGAGTCGTGCACAGTTGATTTTTTTGCCTGTTCTCAGAAGATAACCACTCTCACCATTCACTAAGCATGAATGCGCGGTCAAACCAAGCATGCATAGGAAGACAGCTGTCAGTGAAGGATAGCTATATGATATGTATTGATAAATTCATAATTTTGTATACTGGTTGCAAATGAACATCAACTCACACAATACGTTATACCTATTGGGATTGATTTATGAAGACTAGTGTACTCCTGAGCCCCTGGCCATCAGTACTGAACAATATGATATCGTACCCCGAGGTGTTCACAGCCACGCTTCTCTGGAGAAACGTGGTGGCAGATCAGTAAATTAGTCCTAGTCTGTGACACTGGGAGGACAAAAGCTAACATTTTCACAGAGAGCCACAAAAGCATAACACACTCAATGTATATACGTCAGAAAGCTGGTATACCTGCATTGATAAATCTTCCTCAATAGGAAAGGGACTGTAGGCCTCAATCTGCGGACCATGACCTAAGCAAAGACAGTGCTTAGGGTACTTGTCATTTTAACTAACTTTTGGCAAGTCAAAATTGGTACTGCCACAGACTGCTAAACGCTCAGCTGAGCACTCTGCCGCTTCACTTGTGCTTTGTTCTCCAAGCGAGCGGTATATAGGAACATAGAAAGGCTACAAAATCTCTGTACCATTCAATTCTCTGAGGAGAGCTGACCAGGATAAAAGAGCACAGCACATAGCCTCTTAGTTTATAGCAATCACTGAGGGTCTCAGCACCCTGACTCTCCAATAAACACGACATATCACTACCCAGCACAGTAGACATAGGTGTAGGTCCCAATGCATCCACTGGACATATATCACATATTCTGTGGATATGCCATAAAGGTCTAAGATGGGAATAAGCCTGTAAATAGGTCCAGGAGTCTCCAACTGCCATATTTTCTTACCCTGCCAACTGACACCGCTACATGGTGGAGTGTGACACAGTTTATCAGGCATTATAGAGACCACAGCTACAAGCTGCTGTAATAAAGAAACCATATTAAAGCAGTAAGCTGCACTTGATGGATCTGTGCCTTTTTTCAACCTGTGTTGTGGAAGATGCACAATAGCTACATGATAGACAATACATAAAATATTAGACTATAGTCACATCTTCCTTGTCAACTCCAGCAGCCTGTTCAAGCAGAGGAACAGAGTCTGGGAGTGCTCTGCCCCTTTGTTTCAGTTGGCCTCTTCTCAGAGAGCAGGTTATGAGGTGTATGTGTCTGTGGACTTTCTGTGAATCCATACACCGCTCAATGGCATAGCCGAGCAGAACAAAGGTGGACAGTCCTCATCGACTCCCACAGAGGAAAACTTCTGACATGTCACTTGACTATTACACATGACTTTGCATCACATAAAGGGAGAGATTCTTTACAAAAAAAAATGAGAATCTTAGATTTAGGAACACTGAACCTATAACATTGTATGGCATATTGGTTTAGAAACCAGGTGAATGCTGAGAAGCTTAGAACAAACACACACAGCGGAAAAGCTTCTCCACCACACGCTTTACGTCAATAGTTTTTAGTCAATAGGTTTTAATCAATAGAACATAACAAAATGGATTGCCCAAGATTTTGTAAAAAGTTAAAATTTGCTAAGCAGTCATTTCCTGTGTGTTGCGAGAAGTGATAGAAGCGAACAGGAGGGGAACTGGTGAAGTTATCACTTCTTTTAGGTGGTTTTTTATGCCATTCTGACCTTTTTTTAGGAAAAAAAAATATTTTGGTGACCAACCTTTTTAATACCCTGAATGAAATATTTCCTGCTTCATATACAGTATATAGCCTATTGATATAGGTGGGGAAACCATGGCATACATGCTGAAAGTGGTACATGTGAGAACGGGCAGACATTGGATCACTGTGTGATCAGGAGAGTGGTGAAAGAGTTGTGCAGCGACTGCACCAGCAAGTGACATTCAGAGCACCACTGCAATGACTGCTCCTTTCCTGCCGCTGTCCATTAGTTAGGTTGCATACTTCCTGCAAAGGACAGCATCCCTCAAGTTATTATTGTCATAGGAATCCTGTGCCAAGTACATTTTGGGGACCCTCTTGCTCCACTGCTATATTAGTCTTGTGGCTACCACAGTGGCAACTTTAGGTTATATTTAAGTCAAGCATCCATGGAAAACAAGGAAAATCACTGTAAATCATGTTAGAAAGTTTTGCATCTAGCAATCTACCTCAGCTTACTGTCACAATATTTATATGGGGAGATCCTGATTCTCCCTGACAGGAGATGTTGGGTGGAGAAGAAGATTGCACACTCCTGAATTTCGACACCCAATCCCTTTTCTCTCCAGAGAGATAAGCCATCACTAGAAGTGTCTGGCAGTGGCCATCTCCTCTCTCCCCATTGAGAACACAAAAAAGCCCAATAAAAAGGAGTTTGTAAGGTAACTGGTTCACTTTCCCAGAATAACTTAAAAGGGATTGTCCCATGAAAAATATTCTACAGTTTTCAAACCAGCACCTGGATCTGAATACTTCTGTAATTGCATGTAATTACAAATTTAGCATAGCCACAGAGTTATTCAATAAAATGTATCTGTATAGCGTCCCCTGAAGTTTGTTCTTTTTCTTATTTCTTTGTCCTGCTCACTGATAAGGCCGCACATGCTCAGTTTTATCCTTTAACTGCCTCCTGATCTGTGATAGGGAAAGAATGGACACACCCCCTTCGCTGCAGCAGATAAGACACTCCCCTTGAGCTGTCAGCAATGAAAGGGGAGATCTCTGGATCCATGTGAGGTACAGGGTTGGTTCTAGCTTTGTTAGAAAGGTATTGTCATACACTATATGATGTCTGATTTTCATTTTTTACATTAGTCATGAGATAGTTTCCTTTTAAAGGGGTTATCACCACAATTATGGACTACCATTCTGCAGTAACATGGGTAACATAGTTCTGCACATGAGGAGTCAAGATCTCCATTTTAATTTTTCCACTGCTTTAACTCAAAGCTGTGCTGAAATGCACAGTCTGGACTTCTGTGCTATGCTAACATAATGGAGAGGACTCCTGTGCGCATGCAATGTATTTCAGTGCAGCTTTGAGCATTGACAGAAGGGGAACATAGGGCGGTAGGAAAATAAAAAGGAGATATCTGGATTCCCTACCTGCATTTGCTACTCATGTATTAGGCTAGTTTCACACTAGTGGCAGCCTTACCTGGCACATGTTGTAGTTTTATTCTGGCTGGAACAATGTGGCCGGAGCGGAACTCTGGCAGCACGCATTCATTGGCGGCAACACGGATCCAGCAGGCTGTTCACCTGCCAGAACAGCCTGCCGGAGAAGGCTGCCGCTAGTCTGAAAGTAGCATTACAGCAGAGAATAGTAAGAGATCCTGGTGACAAATTCCCTATAAAGTGTAACCTATCGTTTCAGTTTATTCTTAATGTAGTGCAGGGACAGGGATGTTAAACATTTTGTAATAGACTTTTTTTTAGGGAAATATGTGTTTTGTACTTGAAAACAGGGTATAAAGAGTCTTCTTAGTAAAGCTCTAACTGAGCATTGCTAAGGAGAGTCTATCTTCAGTTTTCTAGTGAGTGTTGAAGATTCCTGCGTGTAACAAGTCAGACAGGCAGTGATATGAAGAGCACATATATACGCAGTCAGGGACAGGGGTGATAAGAATAGAACTGAAGACGGACTCTCCTCAGCTCACAGCTTTGCTAAGGAGACTCTTTACACCCTGTTTTCTAGTACAAAGAAACATCTTTGCCTAATAAAGTATATTACAGAAATGTTTAACATCCCTGACCCTACACTATATTAAAAATAACCAATAAGTTTACCCTAATTTTCTACTACAATGATATTCACACTAGACCAGCTAAATGTGTATAGTATACTGTACCTGGTAGGTGAGGATATGGAATTTATAGGATACGCTGAATCAATACAAGATTTGGAACCAGTTATATTACTTTGTGCAGACGGGCTTCCTGAAGCAGACCTGAGCACATCCGTCAACATAACTTTGGGTTCCCTGTTGTTTAGATATAACAGATACATATAAAGACAATTTCTGTTAAAATGTATTCCCATTGAGCGCCAGTGTCACACACGTGCTTTCTGATTTCACACTTGGCATACCAGTCTGCAGGGCCTGCAAAGCTGGCGACAACTACCAGGTCACTACAGCCATAATGACAAAGGACACGGAACAAAGCCAAAGTACCACAAAAAAGCTTCATCTAAAAGGTGTCTTTAGGGTATACTGAATCAGCCAGCGTGATGGCAAATCATCATTTCTGGGACTCTCACCATTCGGGAGAGCAGAGCTCACCTGACCTTCATTCTATTTCAAGTGGTAAGTCTTTCCATTGAAATCAATAGAGAGGAGGCAAAGCATGTTTAAGTATCAACGTGCATTTTATTCCAGAACCACCTGAAACTTTAGGAAAATAGCTGTAGAAATCCAAATGCTGGAAACGGTACAGAAGGTCTTCTAAAGAGTAAGAACGCATGAAACAAAATATAGAACACCTCAATTTGTAGGCTAGGGGGCTGCTGAGCGCCACTACACCAGACAATCAGAAATATCTTAAAACTGCAGAAGCATAAAGCAGATGTTTGTCCGTATGTAAAGACCTTTACATGTACTGAGTACCTTTTCCTATAATGATGGCCAGAGAATAGATAAAGGGGTTGTTTAGTTTAGAAAATGGATTCTGAAATACCCTATTAGGGCATTCTGCCTTCATGAAATATGATATGTAAGATGCTGTGCATCGGTCATGAAACTGTTCCTCGTTATTTCTATTTAAAAAATAAAAAAAAGACTGTACACTGAAGGTATTTTCTATCAGTAGGCCCAAAAACAGATCCTTTGGCGTTAGTGCAAAATAGAAATAAAATAAACACCAAAAAAAAAAGAGAGATGTAAGCAAATAAGAGAAAATGAACCCAACAATAGACATATAAGCACTGTAAATATTAGAGACTTGTTACTAGTAACTAACACATAGCAATGCTTGTAATGAGGCATCTCTAAACGTAAGATGAAAATGCACACACAAGCACACACATATCATTGCAAAGTAAGGTGTAGACACCACACTCTCAGATCCAATGAAGCTGACAGATACATTGACAGGTAAGTATCACTCTAAAATGATGCACTTTATGTCATTACTATACTTTTCTTGCCTGCACTAAAATACTGCAGTACTGAAATAGCAAGGTTAGGTATTGGGGTGCAGGCTTCCATGTTATAGGTACATCACTATCCAGTGCACCCCACCTTATTGCTCTTTAACGCATGAGAAGCAGGTACAATAAAAAAAAAAAAAAAAGAGGCATACTAGTGGACTTGGCTATGTCTCACCATCCATGAATGAAGGATGAAGCTAGAAGAGAAGGTGGTCAGTGGTCGTTCAGCTTCTGAATCCCATATGCACAATCCCCATCTGTCTGGGTCAGGACGGCATAAGCTGCAGGAGCGTGTGCAGACAATGCAGACAAAACTATGGCAGTTTTCTTGGCATAAAAAACTACAGTCCCAAAACCTATACATGAAGACAACTTTCCTGAAAGCGTGGAGTTTTTTTCATATTGCATTACAAAATGTGCAAACAATAATCGCAAGCAATGACTGGTGACGTGGTACAACCGAAATAACAGACACAGGCATTAGGTCAGATAGTGAGTCTGCTTTTCAGTGTCAATTATATTTTGATTAACTGTCCAGCCCAATGACTGATAAAAGATTAAAAAAAAAAACTCACTAATGGAGGAATATATGGATTGCCACTTGTGGAATGGGAGTAAGATGAGGGTAGACGAGGGATTTTTTTTTTTCTTTTGGGAGCAAGGTGTAGAGAAATGAGAATTTGCTACGTGATATATGTTAAAATGCCTAATAAGATATTTTTGCAGCCTTGGGTGGAGGGGCGCTTTGAAAGTTTTCGTGGCCAGGTAGCACTTACTTCTCAAGGCATCAACATGTGAATACCCTGCCAGGAATTTCTAGGCACTACCTAGGTTCTAAGATGAAAGACACTCAGCTAGACAGCAGAATCTGGATATGTAGACTGACCAGTGGGTTTTGCATAAATGCCGCACAAACGGGAATTTGATGCACATATAAATGTGCTGCGAGGTGTGAAGCTGAGTCAAATCCCCAAAGCACAAAATACAACAACCAGTTGGTTACTTTTTAGTATAATTTATTACAAAAACAAAACAAACAAACAAAAAAAAAAAAACATAGAAGAAAAATTACCTCATAAACTTGTAAGACCCTGGTGATGAATTGTACGCATGGGCCTCTTTATTCCGTGGCACATTATAGGATTCATAAGACGAAGCGTATGGTCTCTGAAAGATACATACAAGTCAATACATAGAGGAGAGAACCAAATTCCAAAGACAAAAAAGAATTCCCATCTTGTCCAGGTATAATTGTGTATGGCCCATTGTCACGAGTTCCCTTTACAGCAATCCATTATATTCCGAAGAAAAGCAAAAACTGCATCAGAGCATTGCCTACGGGTATCTTCTTCCTCCAAGTGACTGATAACTAGGCATTACCAGTAACCTACATCATCATTATCCAATAAATGCTGACAGTGAGGCACACCAGTGAAAACAGTAACACCCAGTTGTCAATGTATTCATAAATTTCTAGTAGTAATAACAGAGGAAAGGGGAAATTTAGATTTATGAGAAAAAAAATGTTCTGGAATTAACATCTCCTGGGAAATACAAGTATGTGGCCAGTAATTGGCTGCAGTAGTCACATAAATAATGAGTAAGCAGAGACCTGAAGGAACCATCGCTGCAGCAGAGGACTGCATCCCATATCCTTCTCTTATTTCCTGTAAATCCCCCCCCCCCAAAAAAAAACTCTTTTAACGTTGTGACCTTGAGCAAGCTACAATGATTCATGAATAAACCATTAAAAAACCTCTCATGACACTAGTCATCCATACCAAACATTTATATGCTACCGGTACAATGCTAGATTAACCAGCTCAAGACCAGGCCATTATTTTTTAATACATGGGTCTTTGGAAGCCTTAAAGGGGTTGTCCGGGTTCAGAGATATATCCAGACATAAGCACACATTTGGCTTGAATCAGTGGAGCATCGGAGCATTTCTAGCTCTGAGTCTCCCCCTTGCCCTGCGCAGTGGAGGGCAAGGACTGTCTATTTAATGGCGGTGACGTACCCAGTTTTTTTCCAATATGCTAGGAGGAGGTTTCCGCCTACCAGTGATCCCAGTGATGTAACTGGCACTAATAGACAGTCTACCTTGTGAAACAGCCTAGGGCAGTGCTAACTGCCAGCCATTTGTGCCGGTGACATCACCTGACTCACCGCTAGGTGGAAGCTTCCGCCTAGCATGCCCATGAGAAGCCTGGTACATCACCAAAGCTAGAAATCCTCCACCAGTTTCTGGTACTGAAGGAATTCCGCTACGGATTCCACGATAACAAATTCGATGAGAGAATGCAAAATGGAAGTCTTTAAGAGGCATTCCGCTTTGATCCATCATAATACAACGCAAGGCCAAGAATCCATCCCTGCCTTCTCTATGGGGAAGCTGCGATCTCTGCAAGTACACTTAGTAATGTCCGTGCAGAGGTAAATGCCATCTGGATGTATATAGTTAATGGGCAGTCGACAAGCAGTTAATCTTCTTCACCTGCATACAAATTAAACTGTACCTTCCGAATAGTGACATTTCCAAAATTACGATTGGCGAGCCTACTTAAAGGCGAACTTGTTTCAAAGTCTTCACACCAATCATCAGGCTTCTTTTTTGGAATTTTAAACTACAAAAAAAATAATAAAAAAAAAAATGTTAAAATAACAATCCTAAAGGGGTAGTCCGGGCTTTTCATACTGATGACCTATCCTCAGGACAGGTCATCAATATCAGATGGGGGGGGGGGGGTCTGACACCCGCCACTGTATGTGCGCACTTGCCATCTCCCTTCTTGCTCGCTGATGCGGTCTATAGCAAAGATCATAGGCAGCAGCAGCGGACAGGAAGAGAGACACTGCACGTGCCGTCTCCTCATACAGCTCATCGGCCAGGAAAGGGTCTGCAGTGAATACACATCAGGTGATAAGTACTATCTCACACACAATATATTAGACTGCAGCACAATACAGCATGTGTCACGTCTCTGTGCTTTATCACTTGGCAATAATTCCCTGCATTCACTGAAGACCACACCCCCCCTCCTCCCAGGGGCATGTTAACCCTAGTCACTCCAGGCCAGGGGTTTAGAAACTTTAGAGCTTTGTTATTGGATGTTTCAGGCACCAGCAGTATTGCTATGCTGCCTGTGCCGTTAACGCTCTACCAGTGCAGTCACATTGTAGTGAAGGGCTGATGAGGCTAAATCGTACATGCTGCCTGCGTTTCTGCTCCTGGAGCTAAGGAACAGACCCGGGGGGGTCCCACTATTGCACCCCCACTGATCAGCTGTTTGAAGGGGCTGTTGAACATGTGTGATCACCGTGGTCTCTTAACAGTTTACATCAGTTCATCTGCCTGTCTCTTTAATAGAGGTGGTACAGGGTGCTGCAGCTTCATTCAAATCAGATCCATAGGACGTATCTACAATACCCGGCACTGCCACTACTATGTAAGCCCAATCAGTACTGAAAACGATTCTGCTGTTTGGCCAATTAGAACTACTAAAGAATACAGTGGATTTTTGAACACGTGACCCATGTATAAATGCAAACACACAGTGGCCTTAAAGGCTATGTACACCTTTGGGGCAATTTATTCATTTATTTTTTTTGCACGGTACTCATTCTGAGCTAAAAATCATTTTTTAAATTGGTCTTTATTAAAAATATGCTCTAGTAACACCCTTTGGATTTTCTGTGTTTTCCATCAGACCATGAGCAGATGGACTCCTTATCTCTGCTCTGACATTATAAACACTTATTATAGCTCAGTTATTATCTTACTGATAAGAATGTGGCTTAAATAAGTGTTTATGATAAGGTTTAATAGATGACCAGCACAAAGTGATAGTGAAAGTATCAGTCACACAGCTAGAAAAACAGGTAACCCTTTGTGACAGAACAGCTCAATATTTTTAATAAAAGCCAATTTAAAAAAAATGATTTTTAGCCAAAAATAAATAAAAGCAATAATTAAAAAAAAAATTGCCTCCAAAGGTGTACATAGCCTTTAAAGAAATATTCCAGGATTTTAATAATGATGGCCAGTCCTCAGAACAGATCATCAACATATGATCATTTAAGCCCAGCACGCCCGCTCATCAGCTGTTCTGCAGTAGCTCTGGTGCTAAAATATAGAACTATTGTGTAGTGAAGCAGCGCTGCTCCCAGCAATGTCAATGTGTTGACTCCAACCACTGCTCAATGGACGGAGCTGTGAAATTCCAGCACTGAAGTAACTGCAGAACAATTAGGCTAGTTTCACACGAACGTTGTGTTTTGCAGCCCGCAAATTGCGGATCCGCAAAAAAAAAAAAAACGGATGCCGTCTGTATGGCATGCGTATTTTTTGCGGATCCATTGTAACATTGCCTATCCTTGTCCGCAAAACGGACAAGAATAGGACATGTTATATTTTTTTTGCGGGGCTACGGAACGGGCAAACGGATGCGGACAGCACACAGTATGTTCTCAGTATTTTTTGCGGACCCATAGAAATGAATGGGTCCGCATTTTTCATGTGAAAAATGCGGATCGGAGTCCGCAAAAAATACTGTCGTGTGAAAGGGGCCTTAGAAATTGATGGCCTACTCTGAGAATTGGCCATCAATACTAAATTCCTAGAACACCTCTTTAAACAGGAACTGTCACCTCTCCTGACATTTTGGAAATGTAGTAGTGTTCAGCACTTCACAAGTAGCGTGGTGCTCGTGGAGGGCGAGAAAATCTATAAAACTCACTTATTCAGAGCAAATAGCAATCTATGTAGACATTCTGCAAAACTACTATGTATGGTACATGCTCTGAACAAATAAGAAGTCATCATAATGAAGATGTGAGTGCTGGAGCTTGGTGAGCGACATTGACCTCCCCGGTTTTAGTAACTACGTAAAGGGGTTATTTTATTGTTCTTTGTTTGTTTTTAACTAATCAAATGTAAAGGATTTTCAATTCACTTCCTTCATCTACAGTTGCTGCTTTCTCAGATGTCACTGAGGGTCACATGACCTGTGATGTCAGCTTCTCTCGATGCTCTGACGACATTTGGTGCACAAGCCTGAGCAGCAGGTCTGTGTCTGTGCACGAGACGTCACTGTGCTGGCCACACCCCACTACATTTTCATCTGCCCTGTGTCTCCTTATCTCTGGAGGAAACTTTCTTCAGGAAACTTTAACCCCGTCTGCAGTAAACATTCAGGGCTCAAAGCTTTGCTGAGCAGCTACAGGCAGTAAAGAGACAAATACTGGGCACAGGATCTTCCCTCCTGCAAACATAAAGCTGACAGACTGGAAGAGATCTGGGGAGATCTGCACAGCATTGCAAAAGAACAGAGGGGGGGGGGGGGGCAAAATTCAGTTGGACTCTATTGCTGACTTGAACAATTCATTTATAAGCATCTAGAAGAAATAATAGTGGAATTGAGTTATATGAAAAGATGCTCCTGAATTTCCATTATATGAGGAATACATTAGTTACCAGACACATGTCAGGAGAGGTGAGGGGTCTTCTAAGTCACTGGTGAGCAGATTGGCACAAGGTGGGGGCTTCCCAGTATTTTTTGATTGCTTCCATTAGCCAAAAGGTAAAATATTTCTTTTGTCATTTGGTCTAATAATCCAGGGGACCTGTCACTATACTATACCGTCCTTACAGCATGGGCAGCATAGTATGATGACAGATACCCTTTAAACCAGGGAAGCCCAACCTGCGGCCCTCCAGCTGTTGCAAGACTACAACTCCCAGCATGCCCGGACAGCCTACAGCAGGGAATGATGGAAGTTGTAGTTTTACAACAGCTGGAGGGCCGCAGGTTGAGCATCCCTGCTTTAAATGATAGCTGCTGTCAGTCCAGGTGTCTGTAATATCAGTCTGAATAAGGTCAGCAGATAAGATCTGTCATGTGTTCTAACTACATATACTATCACATGAATGTCTGTACAATACCTACCCCATTACTTCTGCCACTTGGCGATGTGAATGGCGGGGACTCCCTTTTCTGTTTATCCATCATGGTTACTCACTCACTGAAATATAACCATTATAAAATGTTAGATGATGCTGACACAAAAATCCAAAGACATACTGAAAGGGAACTGTGAGCCCCAATGGGGGACAGGTTGATGCTAATGTCTGTAAAGTGCAGCAGAATATATCAGTGCTATAAAGTGCGTAAAATATAAGATAAAAACTAAAACGATATGGTTCTACTGGCAGATATTCGGTACAGTGTGTCGAAGCTAAGATACCACATATATTCCATCCTCCAACCCCTCCCTGTACAAGCAGGGAAGTCAGGAATAGAAAAAACCTTCAGCATATAGAATCTCATAGTAATTTTCAGCTTCTGCCATTAGTGGATCAGATTTTGAGGAAAAAAGGATATTTATGAATATGAAGTTATGAGAAGCACATTAGCACACGACCACTGACAAACAGGCAATATTCCCCTGAAACAACGATAACCCTCTGATCTTCATGTATCAAACCAGTGTCAGAAAAAAGGACGAGGACACTTACATGGGACTATATTGATAAATGCAACACAACAGTCCTTACAACCCCTCAGATACTGCACACACTGCTATAAACTCTCCAAATCAAGTACGCACTACAACCCCCCACAGGTAAATTACGCAGGCACACTGCAGATTTACTGCTGCCAGAATGCCTCCTGTAAGACACAGCACATACACACGTCAGAAGTAGTGCCCACCACCTCCCTCCAAGCGGTGCCTAAGAATCACACATAGCTCCAAACAGGGACATTTAAAGGGACAGCAGCAAAGGAAACCAGAACGATTTGTGACTACTTATTTCTCATATTCGGGGACTGCCATTACACCTAAGCCCCCCTAGACCTGTCACTTTTCTATGGTAGACAGTCCCAGAGACACCAGCCAGCACAGAAGCCGCAGAATACATACACAGCGTCCATTAAAGGTTTATTTGCAGCTCAGGACTGTTCACATTACTTCAACTGAGGTCGAAAACAAAAAGTGACGTCACGAGCCATGCGCCATTTCCAGGGACACAGCGACTACCTGTTCTCGGCGTACACTGACCATAAACCGTCACTGCCCACAACACAGCGGCGGCCAACCCCCTCCCCCAACACCCAGCCTCTGCCCCTTCTCGACCGCTGTACTCGCGGAAGTGACGTAGGAAGGCTACGTAATGAAACGTCATCATGTGACCTGCCAGGGCGCTCCTGTCACGTGACTGCAGGGCTGCCTGCCAGAGAAGTTAGCAGTACCATCTAGTGGCTGTAGGTAGGCAGTGTGTACTGTATAGTCCTAATGGGAGGTGTTCATCGCCTGCAGTGGCGTGCTATTTCCTGTATAGGTTTGCACCATAGGCATTGACGCCAGACCTGTCTGTTTTAATAGCTTGTATTCTTCAAAAGAGTTGCCCATTGCACTCTACCACTCTCTATGCCAAGGAGGGGTCTCAGCAGAAGGCATTGATGGCATATTTGAAGGGATTGTCCAGGTTTTATTAAGTGATGGCCTTAGGCCTAGTTAGGCAGTAACTAGTTGGTGGGGGTCTGACACTCCGCACCCCACTTATTACCTGTTTTAGGCTAAGTGTAGATCGAGGACTACACAGCACTGTCAACTGCGTAATGGAGGGAGATCATTACTACAGAGTCAATAGGAGCAGCTCTGCATTGAAAGTTCTGTCTACTAGCCGGGTGACAAAGCTGTGTAGTTCCAGCGCTGGGGTGCAGATGGCCTCAACACTAAATCCTAGACAACCTCTTTAAGGTACTAACTTTTCCATAAAACATTTGAAGTGTCTTAGAGACATCAAAAGTTTAGATCTGAGAGCTGAGACCTTCACGATCTCTAGAACGAAGTGCACACATGGCACTGTGTCTGTAGAGGACGGAATCAAGACAAGTCCTTAGACTTCTATGGAGTCCATCTCCAGTAGACTCAGACCCCCACCGATCTAAACTCTGAAAGTTTTTTGAAAAGTTAGTTAACCTTTAAGGATAGGACTACACGGCGACAAAAAGGGTACAACTACACTGCGTCATGTGTCACACAACATTTTTAGTAATAATAGTCAATGGTGTCATCCAACTTAGATGGCAGTCGCAGTGTGACACCATTGACTACCATTATAAAAAATGTCACGTGACTTTTCTGCGACAAGAAGTTGTGCGACACATGTTGCCGTGTAGCCCTAGCCTAAGGGTGCGGGATTGAAAAATATTAGTTCATTCGTGGCAGTAAAATCGTGGCCAAATCTGCATGTTTTATATTTTTGCAGATTTGCAGTGGATTTCAGCCTGCGCTATTTAAACGGGTGAACTTCCCTCAGGAATAGTTCACCTCCTATGGATTTAAAATCCGCACCACAGGTTATTTTTACGTGTTTTGTTTTTTTGCGTGTGCTGATGGTGTAATACGCTGCCGAATTTCCTTTCCCAAGAACCAAACAGGAAATCTGCAGCATTCCTCCACATGTGGACGCAGCCTAACAAGGCAAGGAGTTACCGGTACACGTCCTGTTTGGATTTCCTGTCTGAGGGCATCAGCTGCTGAACCATAGAAGGTAAAACGCACCTGTAGTGTCTCATCTATTCGTAGTTAAGACCACCTCAGATAATTCGAGTTTCCAACAATTTGGCTTATTATTGCGGATTCAGCACCAAAATCCCGATGGCTTCTGCATGGTATTCAACATTTTGAAGTCGCGACTGCGCCAAGAAAGGAAATGTCGTTTCTTGGTGCAGTGTCTGAATTGACACTGTTACAAGCTGCAACGGGTGTCCGTTCGCGGTTTAGCTCCATTCAGTGAGGCTAAACCACGATCACGTCCGAGGCATTGAAAGTGAACAACCAGTTTGAACATACCCTAAGGGCTCATTCAGACGACCACGCCGGGTTCTGCGGTCCACAAATTGTGGATCCACAAAACACGGTTCCGCCATTTACAGAATGGGCGTCCCATTATAGAAATGTCTGCAAAATGGACAAGAATAGGACATGGTCTATCTTTTTTGCGGGGCCACGGAACGGAACCACGGATGAGGACAGCACACAGTGTGTTGTCCGCATATTTTGTGGCCCCATTGAAATGAATTATGGAACGGATACAGACCCACTCATACGGTCGTGTGAATGAGCCCTAAGGGTGGTTTCACACACAACTTTTTTTGCCAGTTTTTGATGCTGTTTTTTGAGCCAAAGCCAGAAGTGAGTTGGAAGGAAATGAGAAAGACAAAGGAAGGACTTCTACTTCTTCGTCCTGCTGGATCCACCTCTGGATTTGGCACAAAAACAGTGCGACACTACCCCAATGGCGATGTATTAGGGAATTGCAGTTCATGCAGGGTTGTCCATCTGGAGAACCCCTCTTTAAAGGGGTTGGCCCATCTCCTACATTGCGGGCATATCACTAGGATATGCCACTAATGTATGATAGATGCGCGTCCCACCTCTGGGACCCGCACCTATCTCTAAAACGCAGTACACAAAGTGAAGGAGAGTGGACCATGCATGCGAGGCCGCCCTGCATTCATTTCTATGGGAGTGCTGAAAATAGTCAATCAGCATGCTCAGTTATTTTCGGAAGTCCCATAGAAATGGATGAGAAGCGCACCGTGCGGCTGGTGATCAACCTACAATGAATGCAGGATAAATGTGCTATTAGATCCAGTCATACAGATTAAATGGGGGACCACGTGAGTCTCCTGGAGCATGCCGTGTGCACCAAGAAAGTCTCTCTTTCGATGGATGACAAAAGAGTGGCTACCCTCTGTTGGGTTGATATACGTGGATATTGCTGGGCTATTCTGCCCAGTAATGATTACCACCGCCTGTCTATACACTCACATCCACTGGAGGTAGACATCTGACCGACGGTGTAAAATGCAGCAGGACAGAAGCCTGAGCATAGGGACCTGTTCCTCTTCCAGCTGCTTTGGTCTGTTGTAGAATAAGGAACCTGTATGACAGCCCGTCCCCTTCCCTGCCCATGTCACGCCTACTTTTTTAGACCTGGAGTGAGGGGGAGGAAAGTCACAGATTGCAGCGCAACTAATCATTGTGCCACAGTCTACACCTGAAATATGCCTAATATAGGCATATTTCAGCTTAATAAATGACCCCCATAGTGTCCATGTGCCATCTCTTTTTTTCCCGCAGATGTGGATTTTGTTGCAGATTCCTGTGTGGAATGCATCACCCACTGAAAGCAACAGAGACATTCTGGGGGTCATTTACAACGTTTTAAATGCTATTTTGCCGCATTGCGTTTTTGCTCCTTGGTCACCACTTAGGAGTGGCAAGGGAGTGACGAGGCACAGCAGGAGGAATAAATCCTGACACTTCGCTGTCTTGTTAATGAATATTTTTATTTTTCCATCACCATACAGGGACGCGTTTCGGCTCAACCGGAGCCTTTGTCAATCATGGTTGACAAAGGCTCCGGTTGAGCCGAAACGCGTCCCTGTATGGTGATGGAAAAATAAAAAAATATTCATTAACAAGACAGCGAAGTGCCGGGATTTATTCCTTCTACTATTACAAGCCTCGGCTTACCACGTGCACCGCTGCAAATCCCTTGGAGTGCCGACCAAACACCCCCCCCCCATCTGATCTTTGAGGCACAGAAAGGGCCGGGGCCAGGACTTTGGCCTCGACTCATTTACTGTCTTTTGACACCTAGAAACAGGCATAAAGTCAGGGCCTGGAGTAGTTTTCACTCTAGGTGCATGGACTGCCAGCAGTGCACCTAATTTATTCAATGAATTAGAATTAGAGGCTGAAGAAGGGGAACTGGTGATAAATGCAGGGTATTATATCTAAAGTTATATCTGGGACATTGCCTGACTTGATAATGGTCAGAGGGTGTTATTCCCTTATGTACACACGTGGTTGCTTATTCTGAAAAGTCACCTTGCTGTGATAGTTTTGCTTTATTATTTTATTTTATTTTTTACTTAGAAATGATGGAAGGACTGCTGAGATTCATACCAGGTCTTGAAATTCCTCATTGTCTCGAGGACTTACAGTACTCTTTCAATCAGCGCGGAGAGCTGAGGCATTTGGTTACCAAGGAACCATTTGTCTACAATTACTACAAAAATGAACACGATAGAAATCACAAACGCTACAAAATTCTTGGTGATATGATTACACTTCATGTATATGAGCTACTTGAGAAAGAATGCAATCTTGAACGAATTACCATTCCTATTGATGCCAGCGATGAAGAACCAAAGTCCTTCTTTTTCATGAGTAGGCAACCATTAAGTAAGCAGACAAACCTGGTCATTCTGCTTCAAGATAGTGGGGTAATCCGAGCTGGACAGTGGAGCCAAAAAGTGATAGTCCATTACTCTCTAGACAGAGGAACCCAGATCCCATACATTAACTCTGCCTTAAGGGACAATAGCTCAGTAATTGTCCTAAACCCCAATGACAATTTTGTGGAGATGAAAGAAGAGCCTCAAGCTCTGTTGAAAAAAGAAGATGAGGCCAGCTCACTTGGAACCAGGGATGCATCTGACTTACTTAGAACTGATGAGGAACTTATTCTTCCTAAAAGATGTAGCAGCTCCCCAGAAGAACACACCAGCTATGTCTGGGAGCACTTTATTTCGAAGAGTGCAGCTAGGAATGTGTCCTTTATTGCACACGGGTATGGTGGCTTAGTGTTTATGGATTTGCTTTGTAAGAAAACCCAAGAGGTCATGAGTAAAGTGAGCGCGGTGGCCTTCATAGATTCAAGGCATCATGCTCTGCATCAGGCAAGAACTGACCCAGAAATACAGACCTGGATGCACTTGCATTGCAGAAGCTGGGTATTAAGTAGCAAACCTTTAGACAGACCTACTGGCTCCTTAAGAAAACGGGACTGCAGCAAGGTATCTGCTGGAACAGAAAAACATGAACTCGCACCTTCTTTTGCTCTTCAGTCTATTTTCCGATTTCTTAGTAGATCTTCAAAGAGTCGTCGAAATTCAGTTCCACCTGTACGCACAATGGCAACTAGAAGTTCTACAAGGAAGTCTGTGTGAAAAGCACATCTGAAAATTGTACAAAAAGCATAAAAAATACATTTCTGTCTGTGTGCACCTACAACACAGCATATTGTGAACACTACAGTACTCCAAAAAAGGTGCTGGCTGACAGACGTAACCTGTCATTAATGTATTCAGTTTACAATTGTGTCTTCTCTATAATGGATTCATATTTAAGAGGTATTCCCATCTCACAAATGTAGTTTGTATAGTTAGATATGGCCATACCAATATTATTACTAATAGAATGTATTTATATAAAATGTACCGTTTAGAAGATTTGCCTATTTGTATATCCATTGTCCCACACACATCAGTCAGGCCGTTGCCCCTGGTTACGGCCACTGTGGCCATGTAGTTGTGGTGGCCGGCTTGCTTCTTTTCAAACCTGCTCTGAGGTAACTGCTGTATTGTGAACGCACATTGCAGGAGCATGAGGAGACACATCTTAGGGTACTTTCACATCTGGTTAGGATCCGTCCAAAATGCAGACTTCATAAACGGATCCTGCTCCATAGAGATGAATTGATCTTGGAACAGGATCCGTTTCTCTGCATTTTGGAAGCGCAGACAAAAATGCTACAACCCTAAGATGTGTCTCCGCATGCTCATGTAATGTGCGTCCACAATACAGCAGTTACCTCAGAGCGAGTATGAACAAGAGGAAGCCGACCACCACAACTACATGGCCCCGGTGGCCGTAACTAGGGGCAATGGCCTGACTGATGTGTGTGGGACAATACCTATACAAATAGGGAAATCTTCTAAACGGTACATTTTATATAAATACATTCTATTAGTAATAATATTGGTATGGCTATATCTAACTATACAAACTACATTTGTGAGATGGGAATACCCCTTTAAGGCTGGAGCTACATAGCGATCTTGGGCGTGATAGGTGTTGTGTGGCCAAGGATCGCAGTGTAGCACTGTAGCCATAGGAATAAATGGGTCACAGCACAATTTGCATGAGGGTTGGATTTTTACGATTCTGGGGTCGCAGTCGTGGCGAGCCCTAGTCGTGCTGCAGCCTCATTCATTTCTATGGCTGCAATGCCATTCTGCGATCCTTGGCCATCCAACACCTGTCACGTCCAAGATCGCCGAGTAGCCCCAGCCTAAAGGTCCCTTTACACGGGACGACGATCTAGCAGAAGCGTTCCTTCCTGACAATCTGATGATTGTAAATGCACCAATCTACTCCACCAGCAATCTATTCCAGAGTATGGGGAGGAGCAATCTCTAATGCCATCACTCTTCCCCATATTGTCTCATTGTTTTCTGGCAGCAGATATTGTTTACACGGCACGATCTGCCACCGGGAAGTGATGATCTTTTGTGTGGCACAAAACATACAATTACCTGATGAATTAGAGTTTTGATCATTCATCTGGTAATCGGCAGTGCACTTACACTGCCAGATCATTGCTAATGAGCGTTACTAGTAATGCTGGTTAGCGATGATCTGTTCAATGTTCGGCCTGTGTAAAGGGCCCTTAACATCACACCTATGCTCTTATTTGGGGGAAATCCTAATGTATTATCAAGTTGAGTTTACAACAGAAGTAGAATGCTGAGATTGGTGACCTTGTAGTTTCAAATTAATATTTAAAGTGATTGTCCAGAAGGAAAAGTTATTTACAAAAGAACAAGTTAAAGAAAAAGAAACACGTTGCTTCTTGATCCCCCATCGGCCTCTTCTTCCTGGTGTCTGTCAATACATAGGAAATGACTGCTTGGCTAGTCACTGGCCTCAGCGTGGCCCGTCACTCATTTCCTGTTAGGAAACTGGGATGTGTTTGAACAGGAGTGGTGGGAGTGAGGTATGATTATTTTTTATCACATTTTCTAACAAAAAAATAAAAATTGCCCAAGCAACCCCATTAAAGGGGTTATCCAATGTCTAAAACATGTCCTCAAATGCCCGGGCACCTCATATAGATTATACTTACCGGCTCTCCGGCATCCACATCACTCCTGCTCCTTGCACGGGCACTGCATCTCCCAGTTGCGCGGATCAAACAAGCCTCCCTAGCATCGCGGGTGACTCCAGGGAGGCTCGTCCCTGTTGTGACCTGCTATTGGCCGCTCCCTGTTGATCCATGCTACGGGGAGATGCAGTGGCGGCCGTGCAGGGGTCATGAGCCACATGGGTGCTGGGGAACGGGGTAAGTATAAGCATTTGGGGACATGTTTTAGACATTGGTTAACCCCTTTAACAGTTTTTTTTTTGTTATGGAAGACAAAAGTACCAAATAAATCTGCATATTGTCGGTGCCAAAATGCTGGAGTGTTATACTGCGTTAATCCCTGCATCAGGCTTGTGACAGGTCATGCAGTGAGTTTGAAGATGCGGTTGCCATATTACGTTTTTGGCCAGGTCTTACAAGAAAACAACCACTAGATGTCAGACTTAAACCAAAAAAGAAAAACCTGATTTATTGAGGGATAAAAAAGGCAAATTGAAGACTGGCATTTGCAATACGCAGTTTGTTTTTTTACTCCAAAAAAAAAGCAAGCTTGACTGGCGACACATCTCCTTTAGGTCTACTTCACACTTCAGTGATTTGGTCAGGGATTTCCATCAGCGTTTATGAGCCAAAACCAGAGGTGAAGCCTACAGAAAGAGAAGATATAATGGAAAAATCTGCACCTGTTCTATGTTTTTGACTCGTACCTGGTTTTGGCTCATACTCCTGAGGGAAATCACTGAAGTGTGAACTAGGCCTTAGGCTACGTCCACATGTGGCTGAAATGCTGCAGATTTTCTGCAGCAGAAAAGGTGCAGTGTTCATGCTTAAAGAAGCACTCCCACAATTTTTCAATTTTTTTTATTCTCTGACCTGTTAGGCAGATGATGTAAACCAGGGATAGCCAACTGTAGCAAAACTACAACTCGCAACATTCCCTGATAGCTGTAGGCTGTCCAGGTATGCTGGGAGTTGTAGTTTTGCAACAGCTTGAGGGCTGCAGGTTGGTCATCCCTGATGTAAACTGTAGTGAAGGTAATCTTCCAACCAGTGTATCTATTTTTTGAGTTATAATCTTCCTTCTGATCCTCAGCTGTGTCACGTGACCAACACTCTCCAAATAACAAGCATCTTATGTGTGGACAGGAAACCAGTATGGCAGCCTCAATGTCAGTCTCATAGGAAGGAATAGAGAAGTACGGTTACTTGGTCACATGACACAGCTGAGGATCAGAAGAGAGGTTTTAACTCACAAATACAGTTGAGGGTAAGAAGATTACCTTCACTACAGTTTTTACTTCATGTATCTTTCTAACTCACAGATTAAAAATATTTGTGGGAGTGCTTCTTTAAACTCTACAGCAGAAAAAAATGCATAAAATTACGCTTTTTTGCGTGGATTTTGTTGCAGAAATGCTGTTGATTTGAGGCACATTGCACTCTTTGTATTGCAGAGGGTTAAATCTGCAGCATAAATAAACGTGTAGATTTAAAATCTGCACCATGGTCAATTTCCGCTGTGGATTCTTTCGGCAGTGTGTGGTGGATGAGAATTGCTAAAAACTCCTTGGGGGGAATTTATCATTAGGATAATATTTGAAGTCAGTTTTGCTTCAGTCTGCGTTGGAGTACTTTGTGCCACATTTATCAAACGTCACAGGTTGTTTGATAAATGTGGCTTGTCCTTAAACCTAACACTTCTGTCTAGAGAAGCTACTCCACTTTTCCTACTCCACCCTCCTCCTGGAGTGAGATTGCGACTATTTTGCGACTTTTTTAAAAAAGTCGCAATGATAAATCTGGAGTGAAAGTCATTAACATGGCTAACCACACCCACTTTTCCACCCATATTACAAACTGGAGTGAGTGGTGTACACATGCAAAAAGTCGCAAAAAAATGCGCAAAAAAGTCGCAAAAGCCCTATCGTGCGACTTTTTGAAGACTGAATTCTGGAGTGAAGGTATGATAAATCAGGGCCCTTAACTTTGCAAAGCTGCGGCTTTACCTCACATAAATCCAGAGCATTTCAGTCATGTGTGGACATTCCCTTAGGCCTTTTTCACATGAGCATCACAAGCTGTTCAGGGAAAAACTGATGGTTTTGAATGCAAGTTCTATCAAATTTTTCTACGATTGTTTGAAATATGTGTGTTTTTCACAAAACTGATGCCTTTCATGTTTCACGCAAGCCCCTTTCACTTCTATGGAGACAGAGCTGTGTAAAAAACGCAGAATATAGAACAAGCTGTGATTTTTCCTGAACGCAAAGATGATCATGTGCACAGACCCATCAAAATGAATGGTTCAGGATTCAGACCAAATGGAAAACTCGCTTGTGTGAAAGAGGCCTTAAAGTGCACCTACATGGATGCTATCCTACCCGATCGGATACCGGGCATGGAGAAACATAGCTTATAGAAGAACTCCTGCAAAAAATATTATTCCATGTCCTGCTAGACATGTACATGATGTAATCTGTAGTGAATGTCATTTTCTTACCAGTAGCTGAATTTTTGACTTCTATCATCCTGAAGTTTCTTATCTGTGTCATGTGACCAGCAATTAGACCCACCAACTCACACAGAGACTTATGTGTGGACAGGAAGTCTAATTCTCTATGTATTCCTATGGGAGCCTCACTTTCAGTCTCATAGGAATGAATAGAGCAGTGACTGGCTTCCTGTCCTGGGTCAGTTGGAGGTCAGGGAGTTGGTCACGTGACCCAGCTACAATAAGAAGAGAGTGGAAACTCTCAATTTCAGCCTCTGATAAGAAAGTGACAATCACTACAGATTATATCATGCACCTTTCACAGGTCAGAGAATAAAAACGTTTGCGGGAGTTCTTCTTTAACACTGAGTGGTTTCGATAAGTCTGGCAAGTATCTTAGGGTACAGATAACGCTCCAGATAATGCTCTTCCTGCTCTGTGGCAGAACAGTGTCCCTGGAGGAACACTTTAACCACTTCCCGTCCGCCCATTGCATATAAACGTCCGGGAAGTGGTTAATTATCTCTGAATGGACGTTTTAAAACGTCCATTCAGAGATAGCAGCTGCACGCTACACAGGGTACCCCATAGAGAAGGCAGGGACCATTCCCAGGAGTCCCTGCCTTCTAGATCGCTATATACACAGCGCTCAACGAGCCCTGGCGTATCCCCAAATAACAGTTTACAACCACAATTGGGGTGTTACTGTATTCAGGAGAAAATGGGGAGCAAATTGTGGAGGGATATTATCTTGTTATCTTTTGTGAAAAAGAAAGTTTGGCCTAACGCAGCATTTTCTTGTAAAACAAAAAAATCTAATTTTTCATTTTCACAGCCAAGGGTTATAAATTGTATGAAACACCTGTAGGGTCAAGTGCTTGCTTCACCCCTTAAAGATTCCCTGGGTGGTGTAGTTTATAAAATGTGGTCACTTTTTGGGGGTTTCCGCTGAGGGGTACTTCAGGGTCTCTTCAAATGCAACATTGTGCCCAAAAACCATTCCAACAAAATCTGCCCTCCAAAAACCATATGGCGCTCCTCCCCTTCTGAGCCCCGCTGTGTCCCCATACAGCTGTATACGACCACATGTGGGGTGTTTCTGCAAACTGCAGAATCGGGGTAGTAAATATTGAGTTTTGTTTTGTTGTTAACCCTTTATGTGTTACAGGAAAAAATTGATTAAAATGGAAAATCTGCAAAAAAAGTTAAATTTTACATCTATTTTGCTTTAATTCCTGTGGAATACTTAAAGGGTTAACAACATTTCTAAAACCAATTTTGAATAGTTTAAGGGGTGTAGTTTCCAAAATGTGTCATTTATAGTGGTTTCTATTATGTAAGCCTCACAAAGTGACTTGAGAACTGAACTGGTCCTTAAAAAAGTTGATTTTGCAAATTTTCAAAAATTGCTTCTAAAATTCTAAACCTTCTAACGTCCTAAAAAAATAAAATGACACTACCAAAATGATGCCAACATAAAGTAGACATATGGGGAATGTCAATTAATGAGTATTTTATAGGGTATCACTATCTGTCTTAAAAACAGAGAGATTCAAATTTAGAAAACAGTGAATTTTTTCAAGTTTTCGTTAACTTTTGGATTTTTTTTATAAATAAAATTAAAACTTATTGACTCAAATTTACCATTAACATGAAGTACAATGTGTCACGAGAAAACATTCTCTAAATGACTTGGATAAGTAAAAGTGTTCCAAAGTTATTACCACATGAAGTGACACATGTCAGATTTGCAAAATTAGGCCTGGTCAGGAAGGGGGTAAATGGCCCGGTCTGGAAGTGGTTAAAGGGAATTTTACTTTAGATTTCATTATCGCTTTTCTGCTCAGCGTTTTGGTTTCCTCAGATCCCTCTGTAGCATAGTATCATATATGGGATCAGTTACTCTACATAGTTTAATGCAATGTGCACACTTTATGCCCGAGTCTAAGCAACTAAACAAATGAAACATTAAGGCTAGGGCGACACTGGTCACGACCAGGATTGCTGAGTAGCGGGGATCCCATAGAAATGAATGGGATCGCCGGGGCAGTCGCAAGAAATCCAACACGCCTGGATTTCTTGCGACTACGGCGGGGATCCCATTCATTTCTATGGAATCCCTGCTACTCAGCAATCCTGGCCGCCATAGGTGTCGCTGTGTAGCCCTAGCCTAAGGCCCCTTGCAGACGAGCGTGTGTGTCGCACCAGGCCCCTTTCACACGAGCGAGTTTTCTGCGCGGGTGCAATGCATGACGTGAACGCATAGCACCCGCACTGAATCCTGACCCATTCATTTCAATGGGTCTGTGTACATTAGTGTTTTTTTTTTTCACGCATCAGATCTGTGTTGCGTGAAAAATGCAGCATGTTCTATATTCAGTGTTTTTCACACAGCCCTGGTGCCATAGAAGTGAATGGGGCTTCAGTGAAAAACGCATTACATCCTGAAGCAAGTGCGGATGCAGAGCCTTTTTCACTGATGGTTGTTAAGAGATGTTGTTTGTAAACCTTCAGTTTTTTATCACGCGCGTGAAAAACGCATCGCACCCGCGCGGAAAAAACTGAACAACTGAATGCAATCGCAGACAAAACTGACTGAACTTGCTTGCAAAATGGTGCGAGTTTTCCTGAATGCACCCTGAATGCATCCGGACCTAATCCGTCACGCTCGTGTGAAAGAGGCCTCACAGCTCCCGGCCTGAACTCCCGGCACTTCTGGGGTCACATGGCATTATATTGATTTATGATGCTATGTAACCCTTACAGTTCTGGAATGTATTGGATAACACTAACAGCATTATGTCAGTGTTATCCAATACATTCCAGAACTGTAAGGGTTACATAGCATCATAAATCAGTATAATGCTATGTGACCCCGTCAGTGCTGGTAGGTCAGGCCGGGAGCTGCGTTGCGGACACACACTCGTCTGCAAGGGGCCTAAAGCACGTGGATGACACGTCCGGATCTTCACATGAACAGCCGCAGTAATAATACACATTTACACTATATACAAATCTGGTCATGTACATTTATTATCAAAGTAATTCATGAAATATAATACATTGTATTCTTATTTATCTCCATAAACAATCCAAACAAAAAAACACAATATACAAAAAAATAAATAAATAAGTGTGTATTTATTTGACCGCATCACAGTTGTTGTGTAGGCACTCCTCTACATCAAACCCCCTGATACAACAGGTCATACTTTGGAATGTTCTTCGGGTCTATTGGACTTCGTACAATCAGTTTTCCTCGCATCGCTCCCCTGTAAATGACTTCAATGAGGTCAATAAAATCCTGTTTTGTCTTGAAGCTTCCCACAAACTTGGTGTGATCTGGTGACCTAGAAAAACAAGTTGTTCCATTAGTGGCCTTGTATAACCATGACCGGAATCCATTGTAACACCTCAGCTTTTCTAGTGACTGTTCAGACCCTGGGGAATGCAATAAAATATCAGCTAGTCCAGTTTCACATCGCCATAAGGGCATCTGTATTACAGTCGCAACACTCAGACCCACCGCAGCATTTGCTTCAGTAGCAGTATGGCGGCTCATAATATGGATGGAGAAGTATGACAGGGTTTTTTTTCCTGAATTTTTTTTTTACCAATGCTTATTCCTCATCCAGCTCTACAGGGGATGTGACATTACAGAGGGTACATATATTACTCTAAAAAATGCTAGGCATGCAAGGAAAGTCGTGGTAAAACACACTACCGTACATGTGCACTATATTTCGCAAAAAAACAATCAAGTCAGGAGTTTTTTTAAGGCTTTTTCAGTGGAGGAGACCACTGTTATTACATGCAGCTATCTCCTCCACAGTATGGGGAGGAGTGATCACTAATGCCATTGCTCATTGACATCATGACTAGTTGTTTGCTGGGAGCAGAAGCTTTTTACACAGCACGATCTGCTGCCTGTAAACGATAGTTTTTGTGACCACATGAATGATCTATTACCTGATGAACAAGCATTTCGCTTGTTCATTGGGTAATTGGCGGCACATTTACACCACCAGCATTCCTATGATAAGGTATAATTGAAAGATCTGTTCTGTTTTTGACTCACAATAAGGGCTCATGCACATGGCCCACATACGCCAGGTCAGGCCATGTGCAACCCGCATCACGGACCCATTCACTTGAATGGGTCCACAATTCCGGAGATGTGGGACGGAGGCACGGATTGGAACACCACGGAAGCACTGTGGAGTGCTTCTGTGGTGTTTCTGGCCGTGCCTCCGCACCGCAAAAAAATAGCGCATACACTACTTTTTTGCAGTGTGGATCGCGGCAATCCAAATGCGGCCGCCCCACTGTCAGTGCCCGTGCGCTGTGGACCGCAAATTGCGGTCCACAGCACAGGCACTGACCGTACACGTTCGTGGGCATGAGCCCTAACTGATGGAAATCGCTGATCAAACACTCACTGTGTGAAAGCAGCCTTAGGGCTCATGCATACAAACTTATTTTCTTTCCGTTACTCCATGTGCATTCAGTTTCTGTATGTCCGCATGTCCGTTCCGCAAAAAAATAGAACTTGTCCTATTATTGTCCACGTTACGGACAAGGATAGGACTGTTCTATTAGGGACGAGCTGTTCCGTTCCGCAAAATACGTTATGCACATGAAGTTCATCCGTATTTTTTGCGGACCGCAAAATACATACAGTCGTGTGCATGAGCCCTCATGCTGCATTTTTTCTGCAAAAGTACCCGCACCGTGTGCAGGTAGCCTTGGGCCTCTTTCACACGAACCATACGGATTGCGTCAAGATTCATTCAGTGAAAAAAAACTGAAGATCTACAAACAACATCTCCTGGCAACCATCAGTGAAAAACACATTGCATCCAGGTTACATTCAGATGCAATGCGTTTTTCACTGAAGCCCCACTCACTTCTATGGAGCCAGGGCTGCGTGAGATAGAACATGCTGTGATACTCATGAAACGCAGGAATGATGCGTGAAAAACAAGTGCGGATGCGATGCCTTTTTCACTGCTGGTTGCTAAGAGATGTTGTTTGTAAACCTTCAGTTTTTTATCATGTGCATATGAAAAGCACATCAAAACGCATCTCACCTGCACGGAAAAAACGGAATGAACTTGCTTGCAAAACGATGCCAGTTTCATTGAACGCACCCTGATCGCATCCAGAGCCAATCCGTATCGTTCGTGTGAAAGAGGCCTTAGGGTTCTGTCAAATGTGCCAAACCGCACCGTCTTTTTGCTGTGTAGCCAATTACTGCCTGCCAAAACTATGCTTGTTTTACTGCCAACTGCCAGGTTAAAAATGTGATTTGTGACCACATTGCTTCTACAAGTGCTTTCACCTTGTTTCACCATTTATGGCAATTCACTTCAAAATACATACCATTTTGCTGAGTGGTATTTGTGCACATTGTTGGGTAATTTATCAAACTGGTGTAAAGTAAAACTGGCTTAGTTGCTCATAGCAACCAATCAGATTCCACCTTTCATTTTTCACAGCTCCTTTGGAAAATGAAAGGTGAAATCTGATTGGTTGCTATGGGCAACTAAACCAGTTCTACTTTACACCAGTAAAGCCATTGAGAAACTAAACCTGAGCCTATATCTATCAGGGCATGCTGGGAATTGTAGTGTTTCATCACCGGGACAGTCACAGCTTCCATGTTTCAATACAATAACATATAACTTTATACAATATTGTATGAACAGATCCAATCTACTATGAAAGGCCTAAAGAGACACTAAACACAGAAGTGAAAAGAAAGCGAACACTGTGTCAGTGGTTTTGCTGGTGAAGTATTTGCCGTTCTGATTTAAAAAAAAATTACCCATAATCCACTTTCATATGTTGTCCATTGAAGAAAAAGACAGTAGATGGGATATAGCTGATATCAAAGTATTGGCGGTAGACCGGCACTTTATCCACATCAACAAGATAGATGGCAGCCATTTTACTTAGGTCATGTGATGTTTTTGCAAGCTGAAAGGACAAGAACACACTGAAATATTAAAGTGTTGAAGATATGAGTGAAAAAATGTGCACATATACCGGTAGTACACAAGCCACAAAAATGAGCTTTGACCGTTTTTTGTTTTTTTTAAATGTGTGGCCTCCCTAGGCCTTAGAGGTTTAATGGGGTTTACCCCTTTTCTGCAGACCCCCCTGTGTCCAGACTGGCAGTGGGAATCATACTTGCTTGATCCCTGCCACTGGTCACGTGGCCACTACAGCCCATAATGCCTGGCTTTTAAGAGACAGAGTGGTGGAGACTCAGCACACTGCACTGCTACGGAGTCCAATTGAGGGGCAGCCATAACGGATATGTGACTGAACTGTACCACATAAAAGGTTAGTATATAAAACACAGGGGTCAGTATTGGACCCTATTCTCATCAATATATTTATTAATGATCTTGTAGAAGACTTGCACAGTAAAATATACATTTTTGCAGATTACTTTACACACTAAACTGTGTAAAGTAATTAACACAGAAGAGGACAGTACACTGCTACAGATGGATCTGGATAGACTGGAGGCTTCGGCAGAGAAGTGGCAGATGAGGTTTAACACTGACAAATGTAAGGTTATGCATATAGGAAGGAATAATGCAAGTCACCAGTACATACTAAATGGTAAAACATTGGGTAACTCTGACATGGAAAAGGACCTAGGAATTTTAGTGAACAGCAAACTAAGCTGCAGAAACCAGTGTCAGACAGCTGCTGCCAAGGCCAATAAGATAATGGGTTGCATCAAAAGAGGCATAGATGCCCTTGATGAGAACATAGTCCTGCCACTTTACAAATCACTAGTCAGACCACATATGGAGTACTGTGTACAGTTCTGGGCTCCTGTGAACAAGGCAGACATAGCAGAGCTAGAGAGGGATCAAAGGAGGGCAACTAAAGTAATAACTGGAATGGGTGGACTACAGTACCCAGAAAGATTATCAAAATTAGGGTTATTCACTTTAGAAAAAAGACGACTGAGGGGAGATCTAATAACTATGTATAAATATATCAGAGGTCAGTACAGAGATCTCTCCCATGATCTATTTATCCCCAGGACTGTGACTGTGATGAGGGGACATCCTCTGCGTCTGGAGGAAAGAAGGTTTGTACATAAACATAGAAGAGGATTCTTTATGGTAAGAGCAGTGAGACTATGGAACTCTCTGCCTGAGGAGGAGGTGATGGTAAGTTCACTAAAAGAGCTCAAGAAGGGCCTGGATGTATTTCTGGAGGGTAATAATATTACAGGTTATAGTTACTAGAGATGGGTCGTTGATCCAGGGAGTTATTCTGATTGCCTGATTGGAGTCGGGAAGGAATTTTTTCCCCTAAAGTGAGGAACATTGGCTTCTACCTCACAGAGTGTTTTTTTTTGCCTTCCTCTGGATCAACTTGTAGGAAAACAGGCCGAACTGGATGGACAGATGTCTTTTTTCAGCCTTATAAACTATGTTACTTAACTGCCGCCCCTCACACTGCAGAGTATTCACATATTCCTATGTGATGCAGCTACAGTATGTGTGCACCCTCGTCCCTGTCAGCTCTTACATGCAGAGTCAGCACACACATATAGTACAGTCAGGAGGATTATATAACTGCAGCTAATCACTGTATACAGTCACCTACTATATATCTGCACTTTTGGTCTATGAGAGAGGGGAGACATTTCAGCAGCATTCTATGTGTACTGGGATATACAGAGGAATAATAAAGGGAGGAGTTTAAGAGCTGTCAAGAGGGATTTGATTGATGATGATGTCATCTTGCAGATAGCGGTGGTCAGTCTCCCAGCAGTCTGATTAAACATTAGAGCAAGCTCTGGGCTGGTGGTCAAACTTGAGATCTCATAGGATCCCGTAATGAAAAGGCTGAAAATGTATGGGTGCCACCGCCTCTTAATAATTCTGGCACGTGAAGGGAATCTATCACCAGTTTTATGATGCCCTGTACGAGGACAACATAAACTGTTGACAGATCCCTTAGAGCTCATGAATATGAGGACTTTCCATTCAGCGTGTCCTGGACCTGTTCAATAAAGATTTTGCAAAACGGCTTGGTCAATTCAAGTGACTCAGTGTTTTGTTAAGTGGATTTGTCACCAGGTTATGCTGCCCTTAGTGAGGACACCACAAAACTGCTGACAGATGCCATTTAAGCCTAGTATACGAAACATCAGTCCTAATAAATTCCCTCCATTGCTTTAGGTTTTAAGAAATAATGCACTTACAATATCATCAAGCTGCAGACAAACGGAGTCATCATCTCTTCCAAAGCGGAGAACCAAGACCACCTCAGCTGTCGTCTTTATCACATGATCTACGTCACGTTTACTACTCAATTTTGGCAGAAGAAAACTCATGATCTTTGAGGTTCAGCTGAAAATAATTTCTAAAAGAAAGAGAAGAATATTTACTAGATAACTGATCTGGTCTCCTTTTGCCATATAGATTTTTAAATGGCATCTGAGAAAAATGATGTTTTATTATATGCAAATGAGCCTCTAGGAGCAACGGAGCCTAGAGGCTGTGCACCCCCTGCACTTCGATTGACAGGGCCAGACATGATGACATTTTCACTGCCTGGCCCTATCAATCAAAGTGCAGGGGGTGCAGCAGTTGTAGAAAGAGCTGAGCCTCTAAGTGTAACGGCAACGCCCCTGTTGCTCTTAGAGGCTCATTTGCATATATTAAAATTTCACATTTCAGGTGATGGACCCCCGCCAATCTGATATTGATGACCCTGAGGATAGGTCATAAATATTAAAAGGCCAGAGAACCCCTTCAACCCTTTCGCTACACCATAGGCAAACATGGCGCTCATGCAACGGGTGTCATGGCTGGCAGGTCTGTGCTGTTTCCAACTGCTGCAATGTTTGCAATAATGCAGATTGCGGTAATTAAAACTTTTAGATGCTGTGATCAAGTTAGATAACAGCATCTAAAGGGTCAAAAACCCTTTGTTACCGGCATCCTATGTTGCCAATGATTTAAATGCCCTCAGCCTCGCTCTCTTACCCAAAAAAAATTAATGTGATCAAAAAGTCACACACACTCCAAAATGGTATCAATAAAAACTACAGCTTGTACCGCAAAAATCAGCCCCCACACAGCTAAGTAGATATAACTATAAAATAGTTATGCAGGCCCATAGGCTTCTATTATGACAGATCAAAATGGAATGACTATAAAGGTTTCAGTTTTGATTTCCGTCTTATGGATTCCGTTATTTTCCGTTAGAACCATGTTATAACGGAAAGCCATAACGGAATACATAACACTGATGTGAACAAGCCCTTAGACATAATAAACCTATACATATGGGGTATCATTGTAATCATACTGATCGAAAGAATGAAGGGCATGGGCCAGTTTTGCCACAAACGGAATGTCGTGAGAAGAAAATCCATAAAACAGTTTTTTCCAATTCCAACCCATTTGGAATTTCTTTTTACTGCTTTCCACTACATTGTATGCCATATTAAATGGTGGCATTAGAAAGTACAACTTGCCCTGCAAAAAAAAAAACCCTCATACAGCTATGTGAATGGAGATATAAAAAAAGTTATGGCTCAAGGAGGATAGGGAGGAAGAATGAAAACGAAAAAAACCTAAGGGTTAACTTTCTGTACATGATAAACGTCATTTTCTAAAGTGAGACAACCCTACAGTACATTGCTACATAATGTATGCTGCAAATCAGAGGACTGTTGACAATGTGCAGAGTCCCAAAGCAAAACGGGAATCAGCAGTGACATCCCATAGGATAACCATATTCTTTATAGACGTGCGGAGACCCGCAAGTGTACAAGACTGTATAGAACCGCTCTGCTGACTGGACCACCGGCCGCCGCTTTACCTGCGCATAGCACTCAGCTGCGGGGAAGGAATAGAGCGTTACACCGGAAGAGGAAGTGTTGCCTGTAGTGCTGCGGCGGCATGTGTGGAGGAGGTAAGTGCGTCCGGCCCCGATAGCTGAGGCAGTCCTAGGCTCTCACCATTTCCATAAGTGACCTCTATGGTGGGGACATATAGTGACCATAGGGCTGACACAGGGAGAAGACATCACAGTCACTGATACATTGCAGCAGGGAGGATTGTGCATACTACAGGGAGAAGACATAACAGTCACTGATACATTGTTGTAGCAGAGAGGATTGTGCATACTACAGGGAGAAGACATAACAGTCACTGATACATTGCAGCAGGGAGGATTGTGCATAATACAGGGAGAAGACATAACAGTCACTGCTACATTGTTGCAGCAAAGAGGATTGTGCATACCTCCCAACTTTTTGAAGGGTCCAAGAGGGACAATTTTGGGTCATTGTGTGAAAGATCCGTTTTCCCTGCATATTTATACACTTCAATACCTTTCTTTTACACAATAGTGCATAAATTATCAAAATATAGAGGTTTCTACAATCCAAATTGCATCTAATACTAAATTAAAGGGGTTATCCAACCCCTATATTGCCCCCCCCCCCCCCCAAATGCTCGGGCCACTCATACTAGTTATACTTACCCCGCTCCCTTCTTCACTTTCGATGCCTACATGGCCGCCACTGCATCCCCCAAGCAATTATCCCTAGTGTCACCCGCGATACTAGGGAACTCCTGCTATTGGTTGCTCCACTTGGCATCTCCAACAGATACCAGCCCAAAAGGGCCCCCGTTTGGTGAAGGGGGGGCCTAGCTCCATCTAAGGTATGCCCTGGGAGTTTTACCAGCACAAACTGCATGCTGCTGTGGCGATGTGAAAATACCCTTAAAGCGATTGGGTCATAGGTTATCAATATCCGATCGGTGGGGTCCAGCACTTATCTTCAAACAACTGGTCGACAACTCCCTCCAATCAGATATTCATGACCTATCCTGAGGTCATTAGTATCAAAATCTCAGGCATCCCCTTTAAGTTTTTGACAGTGGGGGATAAAGGGCCTGGATCATTGTTCTCTCTGATCCCGGCCACTTAAGGCAGATTAGGCTACTTTCACACTAGTGGCAGGCCTGATCCGGCAGGTGAAGGGTGCTGCCGGATCAGGACTGCCGCAGTGACATGTGTGGAGCCGGAACCGCGCTCCGGCCCCACACATGTCACACAGTACATACATACACACAGACACACACACATATACACAGACAAATACACATACATACTTGCATGCTCCCCGGCAGGTCTCCAGAGCGTCGGAGGGACAGGACGGCTCGAACAGGTGACGATTCCCCACAGCGCCCTCTGCTGGTCGCCTGGTGGAATCGTTATCTGTGCGCGCCGTCCCGTCCCTCCGACGCTCTGGAGACCTGCCGGGGAGCATGTAAGTATGTACGTGTATTTGTATGTCTATATGTGTGTGTATGTCTATGTCTGTATGTGTGTATGTGTAGCCAGATCCGTCATGAACTCCATTGAAAGTCAATGGAGGGCGGATCCGGTTACCATTATGGTCACACCAGACGGATCCGTCCCCATTGACTTGCATTGGGGGTCATTCCGGATCCGTCTTGGTGCGGATGCCTGCGGTTTGTTCTTCGGTCTGAAGACGGGACGGAATGCTTTCAGGAGCATTCCGTTGTCTTCAGTTCAGTTTTGTCCCCATTGACAATGAATGGGGACAAAACTGAAGCGTTTTATTCCGGTATTGAGCCCCTAGGATGGAACTCAATACCGGAATTTTAAAACGCTAGTGTGAAAGTAGCCTTATCAGCTATGTAGCACGACCAGAGCAGATTCAGCTCCTGAGCTCACTTCATACATTCCCTTGCCTTATATCTAGACCAGGGATGCTCAACCTGCAGCCCTCTAGCTGTTGGAAAACGACAACCCCCAGCATGCCTGGACAGCCTACAGCTATTAGGGCATGCTGGGAGTTGTAGTTTTGTAACAGCTGGAGGCCCGCAGGTTGAACATCCCTCATCTAGACCATAGCTAAGGAGTTAACCGGGTTGTCCCACAGCATAGGTGATAAGTGGCTGATCGGCCAGTACACCCTCTCATCACAAGAACAGGGCTTCTGGCCCCCTGCCGTGTAAATGGAGCCATAGTCAAGCCTCTCTGCTGCCCATTCATTCAGCTCTATGGGACTTACAGAGATAGCGCTGTACTTGCTTCCCTTTGGAAGTCCCATAGAGATGTCTGTATTTAACCACATTGTAAAGGATCTTCTTCCCAGCAATATCCATACTTGTAGATGCTTAAAGGGTTATTCCCATCTTAGACAATGGGGGCATATAGCTAGGATATACCCATTGTCTTATAGGTGCAGGTCCCACCGCTGGGACCCGCACCTATATCGAGAACGGAGCCCCAAAAGTGAAGGAGGGCGCATATGCAACCTCCCAACATTCATTTCTATGGGGATGCCAAAAATAGCCGACTGCTGGCTCGGCTATTTCCGTCGGCTCCATAGAAATGAATGGGAGCAGTGGCCGCACATGCGCGGTGCGCTCCCATTCATTTGTATGGGAGAAGCGGGGAGCTGCGCCTGGTGGTGGCCGGACCCTGGGAAACCCGGGGTCCTTCAGGTGCAGCACTCCCCGCTCTGTTCTCAATATAGTGATATGCCCACATTGTCTAAGATGGGAATACCCCTTTAAAGAAGGCAACTAAATACAGGGTGGGCCATTTATATTGATACACCTAAATAAAATGGGAATGGTTGGTGATTAGAGATGAGCGAACATGCTCGTAACGAGCACTGTAGCGCTCGGCTCCCCTGCGCTCGCATTGGCGCAGGCATCCGGATCCGTCCTCCTCACCCGACGGATCCGGATGCCTGCGCCTATGCGAGCGCAGGGGAGCCGAGCGCTACAGTGCTCGTTACGAGCATGTTCGCTCATCTCTATTGGTGATATTAGCTTCCTGTTTGTGGCACATTAGTATATGGGAGGGGGAAAACTTTTTAAGATGGGTAGTGAACATGGCGTCCATTTTGGATCCAGCTTTAGTTTTTTCAATGGGAAGAGGGTCATGTGACACATCAAACTTATTAACAATTTCACAAGAAAATGGTGTGCTTGGTTTTAACGTAACCTTATTCTTTCATGAGTTATTTACAAGTTTCTGACCACTTATAAAATGTATTCAAAGTGCTGCCCATTGTGTTGGATTGTCAATGCAACCCTCTTCTCCCATTTTTCACACACTGATAGCAACACCGCAGAAGAAATGCTAGCACAGGCTTCCAGTATCCATAGTTTCAGGTGCTGCACATCTCGTATCTTCACAGCATAGACAATTGCCTTCAGATGACCCCAAAGATAAAAGTCTAAGGGGGTCAGATCGGGAGACCTTGGGGGCCATTCAACTGGCCCACGATGACCAATCCACTTTCCAGGAAACTGTTCATCTAGGAATGCTCGGACCTTACACCCATAATGTGGTGGTGCACCATCTTACTGGAAAAACTCAGGGAACGTGCCAGCTTCAGTGCATAAAGAAGGAAACACATCATCATGTAGCAATTTCACATATCCAGTGGTCTTGAGGTTTCCAATGATGAAGAATGGCCCCACTATCTTTGTACCCCATATACCACTCCATACCATCAATTTTTGTGTTCCAACAGTCTTGGAGGGATCTATCCAATGTGGGTTAGTGTCAGACCAATAGCGGTGGTTTTCTTTGTTAACTTCACCATTCACATAAAAGTTTGCCTCATCATTGAACAAAATGTTCTGTGTAAACTGAAGGTCCTGTTCCAATTTTTGTTTTGCCCATTCTGCAAATTCAGTACACCGATCTGGGTCATCCTCGTTGAGATGCTGCAGCAGCTGGAGTTTGTAAGGGTGCAATTTGTGAGTAGCTAATATCCGCCGAAGGGATGTTCGACTGATGCCACTCTCCAGTGACATGCGGCGAGTGCTACGCTGTGGGCTCTTGCTGAATGAAGCTTGGACAGCCACTGATGTTTCTTCATTAGTGACAGTTTTCATGCGTCCACATTTTGGCAAATCCAACACTGAACCAGTTTCACGAAACTTGGCAAACAGTTTGCTAACTGTAGCATGGGAGATGGGAGGTCTCGTAGGGTGTCTTGCATTGAAATCTGCTGCAATGACCTGGGTACTGCGTTCACCAGACATCAACACAATTTCTATCCGCTCCTCACGTGTTAACTTCCGCGGCATGTCAATGGCTGTAAACAAAGAGAAGCTTGTAAATAACTCATGAAAGAATAAAGTTACGTTAAAACCAAGCACATCATTGTTTTTCTTGTGAAATTCTCACTAAGTTTGATGTGTCACATGACCCTCTTCCCATTGAAAAAACTAAAGTTGGATCCAAAATGGCCAACTTCAAAATGGCCGCCATGGTCACCACCCATCTTGAAAAGTTTCCCCCTCACATATACTAATGTGCCACAAACAGGAAGTTAATATCACCAACCATTCCCATTTTATTTAGGTGTATCCATATAAATGGCCCACCCTGTAGAATAAAAATCCATTAGTCTGGCACAGTCAGAGTCAGTTGCAAACCTGCAGCGAAACAGGCTCATGCTACACAAGATGGTAAATCGCTCCAGTGTTAGACTCTGGTCAGGGGTCTTCTGGGTTGGTCATCAGAAGATGGGCCTCCATTCAAACATATATAAGCCTGCTCTACTATGGTATTTGGATGCACTTGAACTTTTTGTTAGAATAATTGAAATAAGGTTTTCTACGTGTAAAATAATTTTTCTTTATTCCTTGCAGTCTAATTTCCACAAAAATGGGATTCCTGAACGCGTTCCTACGTGCTGTTCAGGGTACTGCCTTTCATATTGTGAATAAGGGACAGTTCCCCGTGAGAATTTCTCAGCCACTCTTGCAGTGTAGGATGTTGATGCTAACTCACTGCTTGAAGAACCAGGAGAAGCCAAGTCCTTCCGAAAAATTGGATCTAGACACATGGAAAACTATTTTAAGGAGTGGAGCTCCAAAGCCTGAAAGTGAAGAATGTGAGGAGGAAACGCAAGAGGAGTCCACCATAGAAAGTATGCAGAAACTTGTTGACATGTGGAGACTGGCAGGAAAGGCTGTACCTGATTCTATTAGCACAGAGGAACTACAGGTCCTCCTGAAGCTGGCCACAAAGTCTTCCAGAAGAAAATACCTGAAACTACTCCTACTTAAAGAACTAAAAAAGAAAAACAGGCAAAAAAAGAAATTGGAAAAGGAGCAGTCAAAGAGTGATATCGAGATAGAAATGAACACTGAAAAACAAAGTTCCTACTTCTTAAAGTTCTGGAGTAGGTCAGAGGATTGCTTTGATGCATGGCGAGGTGCCCAAGCAATGATATTTGGCCAGCCTCTAGTATTTGATATGGTTTATGACCGTTACATGTCACAGAGGGAATTGGAAAATACAGTGAGCCAGCTTCAGATGTCTGAAGGTTTCAACAGAAAGTCCATGGAGCCCTTTCATATCCACTTCTGTAATTTAAAGCCCAATGGTCCATACCATGAAGAATTAGTGAAACGTTACCAAGGTGCCTGGGATAATCTCTTAATAACTGCCACTGAAAAGTCTCATGTGGACATCTTCCCCAAGGATCGGCTGGTTTACCTGACCGCTGACTCTCCAAATGTGCTAAAGACCTTCGACCATGATAAAATTTACATCATTGGTGCTTTCGTTGACAAAAGCCAGAAGACTGGAGTGTCTTTAGGAAATGCCAAGCGGCTGCAGTTACCCACAGCTCGACTACCATTGGACAGGTTTCTGAAGTGGAACTGTGGAGCAAAAAACCTCACCTTGAACAATGTGATTGAAATCCTGATGACTCTAAGGGACACTGGGGACTGGACGAAAGGACTGTCATCTGTACCGACAAGAAAGCACCATGGATTTAGGGAAAGATGTGACTCTTCTGAACCAGTTTTGTCAAATAATGCTAAAATATATGAGCTACTGAAAAAGAAGTCCACAGACCAGAAAAAGGAGTCTCAGATGAGTTCTGCCCAGCAGGGGCCTAAAGACTGGTGGCAAGAGAGGGACTAATGTAAAGCAATGTATCTCAAGCGTAGTAAAGCAAATTTTTAGAAGTTTTATACTTGTGGAATTTACTTTATAGCATGAATATAGACATAATGAATACTGAAATAAAACACATAAGGATAGCCTCCACAGCAGTACAATACCCTTATCCGTATTACAGGTACGGTAGAAGTTGCCACTTTGACCCTTAGGATAGTTTTTTTTTTTTTCGTTTTTGCGTTTTCAATTTTCTTTCCTATCTTGCTTGAGCTTATTTTTTGTGGGACAAGTTGAAAAAACGGCAAATTGGTCGTTTTGACCCTTTTTCCGTTACGTAATTCACTATATTGGAAAATATTTTTATATATCTTTTAGACCCATGATGAAAGGAGAATTGCTCATTTGTTGGCCTGCTGGCCAAAATAAGAATTGCAGCTTCAATACCTTGGTTCTCTTCAGAGAGACCCAACATATTGAATTCAATTACCGGCATCCTCATTGGCTATTTAATTGGCTATTAAAGGGTTTGTGTCATCATGGACAATGGGGGCATATCGCTAGGATATGCCCCCATTGTCTTATAGGTGCGGGTCCCACCGCTTGGACCCGCACCTATATCCAGAACTGAGCCCCCAAGGTGGTGGCTGGAGGACTCCGGTCCAGCCACCACCAAGTCAGCTCCCAATAGAAATGAATGGGAGCGTACCGCACAGGCGTGGCCCCCCCCTCCTATTAATTTCTATGGAGCCGACGGAAATAGCCGAGCGCTGCCTTTTTCGCTGGCCCCATAGAAAATGAATGGAGGGTGGCTGCACATGCGCAGTGCGCCGTCCTTCACTTCCGGGGCTCCATTCTGGATATAGGTGTGGGTCCCAGTGGTTGGACCTGCGCCTATAAGACAATGGGGGCGTATCCTAGATATAAGCCCCATTGTCCATGATGACACAAACCCTTTAAAACTGGAATATACCAATCCAGGCCAGCAGGTGGCAGCACTGAATTGTTATATAGTAAAGTGCATGCTCTATGAATCTATATAGCCATCACAAATCTAATGATTGCCAGTTAGTCACTCAGTGTGACTTTAAAAAAGTAAAAAAAATGTTTTTATAAATATTAAAAAAATATAAAAGTTCAAATCACCCCCCTTTCCCCAAAATCTAAATTCACCAATTTGCCACTTTTTGTCACTTTTCCTACCCCAAAAAAATTAATAAAAGTGATCAAAAAGTCACACACACTTCAAAATGGTATCACTGAAAAGTACAGATCACCCCACAAAAAATAAGGCCTCGCACAGCTCCATACACAACTGCAAAAAAGTTATAAGGGTCAGAATAAGGTGATAAAAAGAAAAAAAATTAAAGATTAAGATAAAGATTTTTTTTTTTTCAGTAAAAAAAAACAAACAAAAACTGTACAAGAGTGACAGCGTTGTAATCGTACTGACCTGGAGAATGAAGGTAACAGGTCAATTTTTCCGCATAGGGAACACCATAAAAAAAGCAAAACCTAAAACTCATTAAAAAAAAATTTTTTTCCAATTCCAACCCATTCGGAATTTTGTCCACCTCCTCACTACATCATACGCAATATTAAATTGGCCATTAGAAAGTACAACTTGTCCCGCAAAAAATAAGCTCTCTTATAAGGCTATGTAAAGGGAAAAATAAAAAAAAGTTATGGCTCTAGGAAAGCGAGGAGTGGAAAACAAGGTCAAAGGGTGTGTACCAAGATCAGCTGTTTGGAGAGGAGGAGGCGCTCCGTGAAAGCGATTGCTCCATCTTCATTATGCTACACGTCTTCTCCCTTGTGGCGGAGGGGTAGAGTGAATGGAGCGAGTAGTAATTACACTCGCTACCGAGACGATGGGCAGTATAACGAACAGGAAGCGGCGCTCCCATAGACTGGTGGGTGCTGGACCCTGCAGATCAGATGATGACCTATCCTGAGGATATCCCTTCAATGCTGCCATCTACTTTTAGAGCAATATACACAGGAATGCCAATAGAAAAAAATATAGCCTGAAAGAGGGTTGTCCTATCTCACTGATTCCACAGTGAGATGGGACCAAACAGTGGGTCAGCGTTCTACTGTTTGCACAACTTCTATTGTGAATTGGGGCTACGCAACAGCATAGCAGAACAGGCCACGCTCCTGGGCTTGCTGAAGCTGTGTAGCTTATTCTGCCATGCTAAATGCATAGCTACAATTCACTACAATGGAGGGTTAAAGAAAAAGTGGGTGTGGAAACTGCAAGATAGGACAACCCCTTTAAGATAGACATAATGTAGAGCAGTAGAACCTAAGGAAAAGAAGGGTAATGGCTCAGTGCCCGTTCTGCAGTCTGTAATGGAGGGGCCGTGTGCACTCCGTTTGCGGACCACATTGACTTGAATAGGTCCGCGATCTGCAACATACAGCCAAAGATATAATGTTCTATCTTTTTGTGGTGCGGAGGCATTGACTGAAAGCCCACGAAAGCTATTCGTAGTTCTTCTGTGGGCTTCCGATCCGTGCCTCTGGACCGCAAAAGACAGGTAAAGTCCTATCTTCAGTTGTATCATGCAGATTGCAGACCCATTTAAGTCAATGCAGTTCGCAAATACTGGGGTCATAAGTTTGAATCCGACCAAAGAACAACATCTGCATGGAGTTTGTATGTTCTCCTTGTGTTTGTGTGGGTTTCTTCCAGGTGCTCCGGTTTCCTCCCATACTCCAAAGACATACTGATAGGGAACTTAGATTGTGAGCCCCATGGGTACAGCATCATGATAATGTCTGTAAAGCGCTGCAGAACATAACAGCGCTATATAAGGCCTAATTCAGACATTCTTCTGAGGGCAGGAGCGCACGGCATCATTGGTTGCTATGACGCCGTGTGCTTCGTGAGGCCGCCGCTGTACAGTAATACACTCGTATCTAGTGTATCACTGTACAGCGGCGGCGTCATAGCAACCAATGATGCTGTGCGCTCCTGCCCTCAGAAGGAGCATGATCCGGGTTTTCACGGACCATGCTCCACGGATGTCTGAATTAGGCCTAAGTGCGTAAATTAAATGAATAAATAAATACGGGCACTGAGCCAGTACAGTTCTGTGCAGGAGCCCTAAGGCAGTTGGATTTAAACATGCCTGATACTGTTGTTCCCCTCCCCCTATTGGGACACATGTAGCTCAGATTATATGCATATGGTAGACTGACATTAAGATGTATGGTCAGCTGTCGTCTCTGAGATCCTCTAATGTGCATGGACACGTTTAGTGGCCATGTTGAGAATTCTTACTGAGAAACTACCCTTTTACAATACAATGCCATGGCCACACTGCGCATGCAATGCTAGAAGGAGAGACAGTTCTCCATACAGGGGTGTCTGACGGTTTAGTGACAGAACTCCCATCAGTGGCACCAATGAAAGAGAGCCATTAGCTTACCAGGCTCCACTCCTATAGTGCTGCATGCACACCCTTTCCAAAAGTAATGTGGGACTGAACAGTGCACCCCTGTATTTTCTTCTTATAGGGGTCGTATGAAAGAACTCCTGGTTTTGGCTAACCGTCATGGATGTGAAACAGTGACAGTGTGAATAAAGCCTAAGTCAGTGGGATACGTTGCTCCCTACTGTATACATTGTGGCATCCAATATTGAATAGAAGCAATGACGATGATGCGGTATAGCAATACTATCTAGAGAGGATACAGGGATATATTGAAGAGGCTGCAGTACTCTCAAAAGTGCCACAGTCCCTTTAACCCTTAGATGACTGCCGCTGTACAGGTAACCACATTTAACCCTTCATATGCAGCGGGCACTAAAGCCGCTAGTTGCCTGCTGTTTCCTACAGCAGACACCCACAGCTAAAGTACGCGACCGGCGGTAATGCCGATCACCGACACTTAACCATTCCGATGACATGGTCAAATGTGTCCACGGCATCTGAGTGTGCTAAAACCCGGAAGCCAGATGCATTGTGCGGCAGCTTCAGTCTTCCGGAATGAACTGAAGCTTCCTATGGAGCTTGCAAAAACACCCGTACTATTAAAATATAAAAATATTTTTCCCATACAGCGAAACGGGAAAAAAGCAGATTTACTGTTTTTGGTAGCTTCTCCTCCCACAAAAAAATTTATAAAAAAGTGATCAAAAGTCTTACACACCCCTGAATGGTATCAGTGAAAAGTACAGTTTGCCCTGCAAAAAATGAGCCCTCACACAGCTCTATACACATAACTACAAAAAAGTTATAGGGGGTCGGAATATGGTGATGAATAAAAAAACTGATTTTTTTTCAAAGTTTTTATTTTATATTCAGTATTAAAATGCAAGAAAAACTATACATATGTGGTATCACAGTAATCGTACTGACCCGGAGGATGAAAGTAACAGGTCAATTTTACTGTATAGGGAACGCCGTAAATAAACCCCACAAAACTGTTGTGGAATTGCATTTTTTTTCCCAATTTCACCCATTTGGATTTTTTTTCCAGCTCTCCACTACATCGTATGCAATATTAAATGATAGAATTAGAAAGTTCAACTTGTGCCGCAAAAAACAAGAGGCTATGTAAAATGGAAAAATAAAAAAGTTATCACAACAGAAATGCAGGGAGTGAAAAACAAAAATGAAAAACCCTCCATGGCTGAAGGGGTGAAGATCCGTAGGTGTCCTACTGCTGGGACTGGAACTTCCATAGAAATGAATGCAGCGTCTGCATACATGTGCGACTGGCTGCTCTGGTCTGCTTTTAGGAGAGCTGAAAGGAGTCTGTAGGGAGTATGGGCCCCCGTTCTTGAGGTAGGTGGGGGTCCCAGTGGTAGGATAACATGTACCAACTGGAATTCTCCTAAAACCAGTAAGGAAATAAAAACTGAGGAGGTAAAAACATATGCAACCATGACTAACTGATCCGTCACCCATTGACTTACATTGTTTTTAGTGACTGATCCAGTTTGTTCAATTTCCATTTAACACAACTGCATCCTAACGGAACGTAATGTGTTAAATCAAACAGAACGGTTTTGGTCCAGTTTTGAGATCCTCTGCTGGATCTCAAAACCGGAAACCAAAGCGCAGATGTGAAAGTAGCCTGCAGGTGCCAAGGAGATGATGACCCTTTTTATGCCCAGTGACCCAAGGTATTCTAAATAATATATATATATATATTTCTGGTAAAATGAAAACTGAAATCTAATTGGTTGCAACACCACCACATGGATTAGTTAGACTGGCTGTGGCAGACTTAAGACTACAGTAAGCTTTATAGGGGGGATTTATCAAAACTGGTGTAAAGTAGAACTTTCTTAGTTGCCTATAGCAACTAATCAGATTCCACCTTTCATTTTTCAGAGCTCCTTTCGAAAATGAAAGGTGGAATCTGATTGGTTGCTATGGGCAACTAAAACAGTTTTCCTTTACACCAGTTTTGTTAACTCTCCCTCTATGTGTCAAGAAGTGCGCAATGTTATAACGCGCTTTCCTGCTGTAGACTAATGCTCCTGTGAGACTCGCATGTCTCCCGCAACGCATCTACAGGGCTGGACTCTGCACCGACAGGGATCGCAGAGCATTATATGCGATCCCAGTCAGTGCCGGAGTCCAGCCCTGTAGATGCGTTGCGGGAAATATGCGAGTCTCCCGCTCGTGTGAAAAGGGCATAAAGTAAAAATGCATTCACTGTTTGCTCCTGTCTGTTTACAATAAAGCTTTTAGATGGAAAAGAAAAGAAAAAACACACGTCAAAACATAACAATAGAGGGTAGTCCTCCTGAATGTTCTCCTGCGACTGTCTAGCCTGCCACTCCAGCTCTATGGTTAGACGGCTGGATGGAGGCTCGGCTTGTGGAGGCCGTGACGTCTTGGCTGTCTAGTTAGCGTCGAGAAAGATGGCGGATAAGAAGGAGCAACAAGGAGGTGATATGGAGAGATTGTGATTATGATAGCCGCTCTGTACCGCATCGTTCGCTTGTGTGTGAATATGCAGCATGCGTGTAATGTTCGGGTATAGCCGTGTTTGTGGAGCCCGTAGTATGCGTTCTGGTCCAGAGACAAGAGAAGCGTATGCTTGTAAATGGTCGGGTATAACGCTGCGTTGTACGTGTTAGTAAATACCGCGCTGTTTGGTGTGGGTTTCTGCCTACACTATTAATAAGGTGAATTTTGGTATTTCTTGTGGTTGCTGTTCCCATCATTCAGCTCAGTAACAAAAATGCTCATCTTGGTAAGTTGTTTCAACTTCACCAGGACCAGAAGAAGACGCAGAAAACACAGTGAACACTAAGCCTGTTTCTTCCAGCAATGGAGGGGAGAGCTCAAGCCGAGGAGGAGCGGAGAAGAGGTCAGCATCCCCAGAAGAGGCCCATCCCTGCCCATCCAAAGTCTCCAAGTTCGGCTTTGGGATAGGAGGTCAGACTGGGAAGAAGGCGCCTTCCATATCCATAAAGCTCGGCTCTGCTGTACGTAACCAGTCTTTGTTTAGGTTGTGGTGTCTGATGAGCGCTGTGAAATGTAGAAGTGGCCATTAAAGGGGGTCTGCTTAGAAGTGGATATTATAGAGTAATATGAAATGAAATATTGGCTAGGAATGTTGTGCAACCACGTCTGTTCTGACACACTGTAAGAGGACCAGACCGGGAAATCCTCACCTTGGGCTGTTGGTTTTAGATAGAATTTCTTTTTTTGAATTTTATAATTGACTAACTTGCAGTGTCGGACTGCTTTGCCTAGGGCCCTCCAGTAAAATTCATTCTGGCGGCCCACTGTATAACTACGTGCAAATATTTTCAGCTCACATTGTGGCAGACAGAATTTATCACATAATCTATCCAGTTTTGGATGCATATCTACAGTGTATGTAGTGGCGTCAGTCTATTGTGCCATGTGCCACTTGTGCATGGGGTCTAGGGGCCCACTGGGGGATTCTCCTGTCCCCCTGTGGGCCAGTCCCAACCTGCTAACTCGTATGCAATGGTATTTCACGCTGATAGTACAGTTAAGGCCTTGTGCACACAACTGTAGTTTTGGTGACCATTTTTGGGGACAGATTGACATATTTATTTTTTGTTGCAGAAACCGAAGGATCCACCGCCTGCTGTAGTGCCAAAAAAGAGCTCAGTAGCAGCAGTATTTAATGATGAGGATGATGTAAGTCCATCCATTTTTATATATAAAGATTTGAATTTGGTTGCGATACTGCAATACTTTGTTTATAGCAGTGATCTGGGGTAGGGTACACATTTGCTCAAAGGGGAAATAAAGAGGGCCTCAGGAACTTCAGCATGGTCTCTGAAAATAACCTGCTCTGTGCTATAGATGATGTCTAACATCAGACCATGACTGATTTCCAGGACAAAGAGCCCTGGAGAACTGTTAATTCCTGGTCCGTTCAAATGATTTTCAGTAATTGGCCCCTTTTGTGATGTGCGTGTTAAGATATTTTATATTTTACTTTTCCCTCCTCAGCTGTTTTGTGGCTGCCAGTTGTGTCTGTACAGGCTCACAGCAAACAACCAATGTCTGCTGATGGCAGGCTTTTTATGTGGTTTAATTAAAAGTATTGACGCCCCGGCTTTGTACTGTACGGTAGATTTCATGCTCTCATGTTTTGACAATAAGTTTCTGTTCACATTAGTACCAGATCCATCACATGACTGATACCACCTGTAATGGAGTCAATTTCCATCAAACTGTCTGTGGTTTCAAAATTACTATGGAATCTGCAGCAGGGGCTCCTAACAGAGCTTTCAATACAGGTGTGCTGATAGCTTAAAGGGGTTGTCCAGTTTCACGATGCAGTGTAGTTACTGATGTTCGTCTTATTCAATTGAATAGGAGAGGAAGGTATAATTACACTGTACCGCCCCTACGAGGGAGACAGCATGCAGGTAAACCTTGTAGAGGACGCAGCGCTCACAGGACTGCCATGGCTTCTTCAAAAAGCTGATCAACGGTGAGGAGCCAAGTGTCGGACCCCCACCGATCTGATATTGATGACCTATCCTGAGGATTGGTGGCCAGTATCCTTCTGACAAGTTGCATGATGAGCCTCTAGATTCATACAGTGTTCACAATCTCCATTCCTGTAGGCGTATAGGCTTATAGGACATGTCCTTTCTATGGGGAGGTGCACGGAATTAGCGTAGAGGAGTACAGTAGTAGTCGCCTATAGAGCCCGATCATACCAGAGCGTGTATTCCAGTGCCAAATATATATATATCTCCACTCTTAAATGGCGGCTGACACATGTAATTCACTTTATTATTTGCAGAGTGAACCTGAAGAAATGCCTCCGGAGGCAAAGATGAGGATGAAAAATATCGGAAGGTACTGTTCATTATACATTAATAGTTCAGAGTCTCTTTCTTTGTGATTACTCTGACGCTGATTATATTCATTTCTCTATTCTTTCTGATTTGTAAATATGTTTTGGCAAAAAACACCATCCCTAAGGTTAATTTGACGTCTGCGTTGACTTTTCCACCATTCAATTTTGTCAGAGGAAAAAAAAACAAAACTATCTGTTAAACAGATTGAATGATGCGCACAGAACACCTTCCTTTTCCGTCCATCCATAGAAAAAACGATGCGGACACTAACTGCGCAGCATACCTGATGCGGAAAAGTACTAATTTACAGAGAACGAGATTAAAACGGACAATTTTTTTTCTTTTTTGTTTGTAACATGCTGTCTCTGCATATAAGGGAGGTAGAATGCGACTTTTGCGGGTATTTGCGTGACAATGTAAACTAGGTAACGCCTCTTAGCACTTGCCAGATAGTCGCACAGTATCAGGTTGTTGGTGTCAGCAGGCATTGTGTGGCCTGCGCTCTATTAGATGCCTTACTTCACCCACTGATCCCTGCACAGCTGATCGGCATGGGTGCTGGGAGTTGGACCCTGCTCATCTGCCATTGATGACCTGTCATAAGTCCTGAAAACCCCTCGATCCTCCTTTTTATTAATGTCTATGACTTCTCCCTATAGAACTGGTCTGTCAGCGGAGATCTCTGCTGATCACTAAAGGGGCTCACATAAGTAGTTTCACAGGGACACGTTGAGCGAAGGATTGTGGCTTATATTAGTTATTAGACAAATAGAGCACTATATACCAAATTACACTTGGTGTTTGCCTTAGGAAAGGTAAAATTGAAAAGTTTTCCCAGTAGATTGGTAAATAGACTGTAACATATTGTATTCAGGCTGGGTTCACACATGCTGGGCTCTCGTGGAAAATTCTTCAGCCTTTACATACAAGCAATATCGATGCGATTTTAGAAATCCCATCCACAATGTTTGCTGCGCATTTACCCATGGCATCATCTGCAATGCAAATGTTAAAGGGAAAGTCTGGACATATCCCCATTTTCACCCAGACAGCCCCCCCTGATATGACCATTGGATCATGATGCCTGCGCTGCATCGTGCTGGTGACGTACCACACTCTCCATGGGGAAAGCTAGGCAGAAGCTTCCTCCTAGCAGTGAGCCTGGTGATGTCACCAGCACTAATGGGCAGGTTTTATCACTGTCCTAGCCTGTAAAATGGCTAGGAAATTGCTAAAAAATAGGAGGCAGCAGCCACATGTGAACCCACCTTAAAGCCCAGTTCACAATTTGCTGCAGCTTTTCAGTTCAACAGTGCGATACTGGATCCAAAAAAAAAGACATACCCGGCCTCTCCACAGACTGCATGCTTGGCCTACAGTCATATTTATTTCAGCGAGGAGTGAGAGAGAAGCCGCTGGCAGATCCTTCTTCCAACAGCTTATCTCCTAGCACAACGAGGGATCAATCATGTTGAGATCCAGCTTGCTTGCTTTGTGCGTGAGAATACTCCCATATTAATCATGGCGACAGCTTGTGGAAGGAATTCCCTGGCATTCCCTGCCTGCGTCTGCTGAAGTGAGAATGGAAAAAAATGTTTAGTTTTGTGATATCTCATAAAGGGTGAGACTCACTTTACAATTCTCAGTCTTTCATTCTATGTCATGTAAGTTAAGCACTGAAATGGTGGTGGGCCTGATGAAGGTAATAGACTGGGCTTTTCAGTATACTGTCTTTCTGGCAGATGCAAGTTTGAGAAACCAGAATCCATTGATATGAAAGTGTATCCAGACATCATCTGGCAGAATGTAGACAAACGATATTTTCCAGTTCTTGTGGCTGGGATTTGTTTTATTAATCCATATACTTGTCATGTTTAAATGGGATTGGTCAGCTCTTTGAATCTGTATTGTACATGATACATGTTTGAGCAAATACCATAAAGGAAAAGATGAAAAATTGATTTCTGTGAAGCACTGTTTTTTTTAAAGGCCCAGTGAATGGTGGCTGTCAAAAAAATAGCACGTCATGTCCAGGTGGACCTTATTGAAAACAATGGGACAGTTGTTAATGGCTGTATAGACAGGAGTGCACGCTTTTAACAGTCTTGGCTACAACGTCCTTTCAGGGGTTAAAATAAAATTAAAAAACGCATCTACTTGAACGCACCAGGACACTCTCTTCTCACTGGATGTAGCAGGACCTGAGTTCCCAGCTTGACAAGCTCTGGCATCACGCTCTGAGAGTGCAGGTCCTGCAGCATCCAGTGAGGAGCTGGTGTCTCTGTGCGTTCGAATGAATGAGGGTTTTCTTTCTTATATTTAATTTTAAATTTTTATTTTTTTTTTTGCACTATACTGGGATACGCTAAGAGGGGCCTTATATATAATGAGGGTACGGCAGAGGTTGGGATTTAAAAAAAAAAAAAAAAAAAAAAAACCCTATGAAATGCATCAGTGTTAACAAAACCAGGAAATGGATGCACACACTGATACAAAATCGCCATAAAAAACTGTTTTGAACGTATGAACACCACATTGGCTTTTCCCTACCTAATGTTTATTTGGTATTCTAGGGATACCCCGACTTCAGCCGGACCAAACTCCTTCAATAAAGGCAAGCATGGATTTTCAGACAGCCAGAAGCTCTGGGAGAGGAATCTTAAGTCACAGATAGAGCGTATCTCAGATGACTGAATTGTGAGGAGGGTCTGGGGGTCGCCAGGCGTTCAAGCCCTCCTTTTCTTTTTTTTGGACGGATGCCCCTACAATTGTACTGCAGGGTGTTTTGTTTATTTGATGTCTCTGAAGGAACGGATGGGAATTATGTAATTATGTTTTGTACTCAGTTGTTCTGCTGTGTGTGTAGAGTTTTCACTTACTGTCAGTGGGAATAAACATTGTTTTGTCCACGTGTGTCTGAATGGCTTCTACCTGCACAGGGTCTTGTTTTTCTGTGTGGATTTTCATAAGGAAAACCACAGTGTAATACAGTACCAGCAAAATGAGTGCGTATATTTTCCACGTGGATCTGCTGTACAGTTATTTCTGCGGATTCTGATGCAGAAGTCTGCCATGTGAACTAGGCCTAACACAGACATAATGGATAGTTAGGAAACTCACAAGCATCATAACCATCATGCGATGACTGCTTCCTTCTACACTAGGCCGTAAATTCCTGGAACGTGAAGTAGGTTTGAGCACAGTATAGCTTCTACACAAACAGCTGTGTAGGCATCATACAGGCTAGGGCAGTGATGGCTAACCTCTCGCACTCCAGCTGTGGTGAAACTACGACTCCCAGCATGCTCCATTCAGTTCTGAGAACAGCTATGCAAGTGTGCAACTTGGGAGTCAGTTTTACCACAGCTGGTGCCGGAGGTTAGCCATCACAAGTCTATAACCTACCACTTTAATTCTTTTCAGTTAAAGGGGGTCTACTCCTTTTTATATTGATAGCCTTTCTACAGGATAGACCATCAATATCTGATTCCCAGACCCCTTCCAATGATCTGTTCGGTAGTAGCTTCAGTGCCGGAACTATGTAGTGGACTGAGCCGGTTACTACAGCGCTGCAGTTACTGGCTACATCTACTACACAATGAATGGAGCGGTCTAGTTCTGTTGTCGTCTTAGGCAAACCGTGACGTTACTAATGGCCTATGCTAAGGACAGGCTATGGCTAGATTTATGTTTTTTGCACAAGGATTTGAAGCAGATCTGCCTGCATGATTTGAAAGGAATCAAATATAAAGGAAGGATTTATACTTCTCCTTCCTGGTGGATCCAGTTCTTGTTTTGGGTGAAAATCCTACAGGCAGATCTGCTTCAAGTCGATGACAAAAAAAAAAAAAAAAAAATTGTGTGAAAATCTAGCCCATCAATATCAAAGTAGCGGACAACCCCTTTAAAGCATACCTGGATAGTGCCTGTGCTTTTTTTTTTTTTTTTGTACAATCATAACTATAAAAGAACAGTTATGGATGGACGTCCCTAATTTTTATTTCAGCGATATTATTCCGTTTCAGCTGGAAACAGTTCTCTCAGAAGCATGGGGTGTCTCCCTTCTGCTGCCTCTGTACTACTGTGACCTCCTTTCCTTTACTTCCCACTAGGTTTTTTTCAGCTCTGGAACTCATATAACAGATAAGGAGGGAATAATCACACTTAGGCCCCATTCACACGACCGTATGTATTCCGTGTCTGTATAAAAACGGAACGGAAGACATACGGAATGTCTTCCGTAGTGTTCCGCATTTTTGTGGACCCATTGACTTTTAATGGGGCTACGGACGTGTTTTGCGGCCAAGTATAGGACATGTTTCTTTTTTGTTTTGCGGGAGAACTTCCATAATATACGGCTGCGTAATGCACACGGTGTGCATTCCGCATTTTTTTTCTCCTATAGAAAAATGAATGGGTCCGTATGGTTCCACATCTTATGCCCAAAAATGCGGATAAGATACGGAAATAAACACACGGTCGTGTGAATGGGGCCTTAGGCTACACTCGCGAACGTGGCGTTTTACAGATACCAGCCCATGTACGTTCTGCAATTTGCGGACTGCACATGCCACGGCTATCATAGAAAATGCCTATTCTTGCCTGCAATTGCGGCACGGAGCAACTGATGCGGATAGCACCATAGAATGAATGGGTCCCCATCTGAGCCGCAAAATATGCCGCTTGGATGCTGGGGAAAAACCGCCTGTGTGAATGTAGCCTTAGGCCTCTTTCACACGAGCGTGTCCGGATTTGGTCCGGATGCGTTCAGGAAAATCCGCACGCATCCGCAGTCAGTTTTGACTGCGATTGCGTACGTTTGTTCAGTTTTTTCCGCGCGGGTGCGAAGCGTTTCAATGCGTTTTTCACGCGCGTGAAAAAAAACTGAATGTTTACAAACAACATCTATTAGCAACCATCAGTGAATCACGCATTGCATCCGCACTTGCGTTCGGATGCAATGCGTGATTCACGCAGACCCATTCACTTCAATGGGGCCAGGGCTGCGTGAAAAACGCAGAATATAGAACATGCTGCGATTTTCACGCAACGGCGAACTGCTGCGTGAAAAACATCACTCATGTGAAAAGCCCCATTGAAATTAATGGGTCAGGATTCAGTGCGGGTGCAATGCGTTCGCATCACGCATTGCACCCGCGCGGAAACATCGCCCGTGTGAAAGGGGCCTTATAGAAAGGCAGGAGGCTCCTGTGTTTTTTTTTCAGGATCTGTTAGCTCTGACACTTTCTCTCCGCTGGACTTTCAAACTATTTCATTTAATAGAGAATCGTGTAGTACAGTACAGTGACTTCTTAATATTGCCAAGGCTGAGATTCACATAAGGTTCTGTTCATACCATGCCAATGACGTGCTGTTTTTTAGGGGAAAAAAAAACACCTGTGCCAATACAGTTGCATTTGTTGACTTTGTGAAAAGGTATGTAGTTGCCCATTACCTGCAGTCCAATTCCACCTAATTTTTCAGAAGCTGCTTGCACCAGTTATCATTTATAAAGTGAATCTTTGATCTCCTTTTCAGCCATTTGGCCCAAGCCAGGTGTGAAGAAATGTATGAAAGTGAGATTTTTCATCTCTACCTAACAAATATTCCTTCAGATGGAGCCCATAAACATGGTGTGAATAAAGCCTAAGGGGCACATTTATAAAGACCGGCGTTTCCGACCCTGCACTGGCGGTAGATCCTCCAAAGTTATGAAGAGGGTGCCGGCCTCTCCATAACTTTGGTGCATCCAGCGCCAGTTCTAAATGTAAGACAGCTTCCTTCCTTCCTGTCTATTTAGGCCATTTTCTACGCCTGTTTTAGGTGATAAATGAGGTGGACCTCCCAGCAGGTCCCCACCCACAATTTTTGACCTGGCGTTAGGTTAGTTAGGCAACTAACTTAATTTAAGCTTATTTCAGATTAGTAAATGACCCCTAAGTTTTGATTTAACTTTTTAATGAAATCACATTTATATTTTAGCCATGTTTATTGTAGTTTTAGAATATTTTAGTTGATAAATGTGGTTAAAGGATCATTTTACTGGAAGGTTGGTGAATGTCCAACCACTGTGCTCTTTGGTTTTAGCACCATAGACCTGAACCGGAACAGCAGGGCACGTGTCCTACCACCACTGCATTCACACTCCTAGCCGCAGACTTGTAGGTAGGGAGAACAACGTCACCCGTTATATGGAACAGTGAGGGTCCAGTGATCACCCCCTATTGGGATGAACCCTTTAATTGCATGACATGGTCTTGGGTGATGTTCTAAATTGTACAGATGGCACTTTTTTATTGCGGAAATCCTTCCTTAGATGATATACTAGGGATCAGCAACTTCCAGCACTCCAGCTGTTCTGACACTACAACTCCCGGAATCCTCCTCCTTTCACTTCTATGGGAGCTAAAAAAAAAAGGCAAATATGTAAGCTGGAGGTTGTAGTTTCACAGCAGCTGGAGTGCCGATGGTTGCTGACCACTGTGATATACATTGCTCCCAACTGTGTTGTCGGACTACAACCTATTAACATCCAGCATGTAAAGGATTACATGGCTTTATAAGTACTTACAGTGTGAAAGAAAATGCTACCCAGTCTCCATTTCTAGTGCTTTATTGTTAGCATATCATTTTGTATAATCACCAGCAGGGAAGATGCTCAGAAAAGAAAAATTCTCACATAAATCAGAAGGAAAGTAAAAATGTAAAGAGGACCTGTCAGCCCAAAATGCAGTATAATCTGCAGACAGCATGCTATAGAGCAGGAGGAGCTGAGCAGATGGATATAGAGTTTTATAGGATAGATCCAGTAAAACTTGTATTTTATACATTTACATCTGTGTCCTTTCTGACCAGTTGTTCATCAGGGAGACGTTATAAGTGTGTATAGAGATAGCTGTCAGTCACGGATAGCCCCTCTGCCATGAACAATGAAATCAGAAAGAGTTTTAGGATGCCTTCACATGCGGCAGAACATTCTGCAACTGAAATTTTCAGTCACAGAATTTTCTGCCACAAAATCTGCAGTGTGTGAAGGCAACCTTAATAAATTCCAAGTTTTACTGACCCTTTTCTCACAAGAGTATGTATCACACTGCTCTGCTCCTCCTGCTCTATAACATGTGCCTGCAGATTGTGCTTTCTGGTGCCAGGTTCTCTTTAATCCAGTCATAACTTTTAAATCTATAAGGTACAAGTAGCAGGAAGGGTTGGGCTACATGGCGAACCTGGTCACGCGCAAGAACTGAGGTAGCGGTAGCACAGAAATGAAGGAGGTCACAGCATGACTTTCAAGTTGAATTTTTTTTGATTCTGTGGTTAGAGTCACTGCGACCACATTCATTTCTATGCCAGTATCACTACACTGCAGTCCTTGGGCGTGACAGCCATAGCCATGTAGCCAATCTTGGTCTTATGACATTTCATGTAACTTTTGCCAATAGTGTTGCAATGTGACACACTGGGATGTGACAGTTGCCAAAAATCCAGACATGGAATGGAAGTCGTACGTGACTCGTCTGTGTTTTCACAGCCAAGAACTAGTTGCACAGCAGCAAGCTGCAGACAAGTGGCACATTTTTGTGACAGGTCACCGTGTAGATGAACCCTTAGGCCCCTTTCAGATGAGCGAGTGTCATGCTGCGGACTCGCTACGCAGCACCCAGCCTGAACTGCCAGCACTGCTGGGGTCGCATAGTATTATAATGATTTATGATGCTATGTAACCCTTACAGTTCTGGAATGTTTCGGATAACACTGACCAATACATTCCAGACCTTTAAAGGTTACATAGCATCATAAATCAATGTAATGCTATGCGACCCCAGCAGTGCTGGCAGTTCAGGCCAGGAATATATTGTGAATATAGCCTGAAAGGACCTCTCAGGGCTTTGACAGATGTTTAACTGAACTAGGCACAGGATGTACGCCTGTCGAGCAGTAAGGCTATGTTCACATGACAAAATACGGGTGGTCTATCAGAAGCTAAGCTGCCTCTGTGTAAACTCCACCAAACACAATTTATTGTAGCTCCCATTGAATGGGGAATGTTAAAATTCAAAGTAGGTAAATGCCACTTAGGGCACATTCACACAAATGCTCCGTGTTTTGCGGCCCATGTGCCTTCCGAAATTTGCAGAACAGGCGACCCAATACAGAAATGCCTATTCTCGTCTGCAAAACGGACAAGAATAGGACATAATCTAGCATTTTTGCGGGGCCACGGAATGGAGCAACGAATGCGGATAGCACATGGAGTGGCCCCATTGAAGTAAATGGGTCCTCATCAGCTCGGATGCGGAACTAAACCATGTTGGTGTGAAGATTTTTATAAAAATGGGAAGCCGTTTAAGGCTACCTGGGCACGTTCCAGCGTAATGCAGTACCAGCAAAGTGTATGACATTGGACAAATCTCATGTACACACTGCTTTTTCTTTCCGTGCAGATTTTGAAATCTGTTGCATGTCAATTTGTTTCAATGCAAAGGTGGGATCTACAGCCAAACCGCAATTAGCGCGTGCAGTTTTTGGTTTGGAAATGTACGGAAATTCGTGCAAATCTTCTACATGTTTAGCAGCTCTTTGTGCAGGTACCCCAGTATCTTTGTGGACATGTAGTATGACCTTTTTATGTGACAGAATACTACTCAGCTGTACTGTAAGTTTATGTCATGAATAAATCCACGTCTGCATGGGGTTTAGAGTTGCTGATGACTAGCCGTGGATTTCAACCTCTGCTTCAAAATTCCACATGCAAGACGTGGATTTATCTGTGGTGTAAAATTACCCCGAAGACTCATTCAGACTGCCGCAATGTGGGCACGTTTTAGCATCTGTATTGACCACGGCTCTAATGGATTCCATAATGCTGGAAGTACGGGCCATTAGACCTGCAGTCGGACCGGGATTTGCAGCTGTAATACTGACACTGAAACGTGCCCACGTTGAGGTCGCCGTAAATAGTATTATATAACAATTAGTGAGTGTATCCTGTGCACAGTCACACAGAACCCCACCAATGTGTGGTGGTACACCCATTATGATGGACACTGCAAGCTGCGCTGATACTCAACTCATTAGACACAGATTGCTTTTTCACTGTGAATTTTGAAAGATATGAAGGAACCCATAAAACCGTGCCACGTGGCCATAGCCTTAATGTAGCAATTAACGCATACACTGCATGGTCAAAGTATGTGGACACCCCCTTTAATTGTCAGTTTAGGCATTTCAGCCCATACATTGTATGGCTGTGTGCTGGATTTTATACACCTGTTTAGCTGTAGAATGGGAAATGGCACGCTATTACAGGATCTCCTGTTATGAAGTGATCTGCAAACTGCTAAACCATAAAAGTTCAACCGGACCCAAAATACTGAATCTCCGAGCAGAAAAACAAAACTGGCCCACTTTCATTATTGTGTCTGCAGCCGAATCTGTGCTCCACAATCTAAAAACTAATAATCCACTGCGCCTTGCTTGAAAGGGGTGTAGCTCATGATACAACATTTTGTGCCAAAACATATGGCAGGAAACTGAGTATGTGCTATAGTTAGACAATCGTCTAGTCATGCAGTACTGTGACGTGTCTGGATTCAGCCACTCAGTGCTGTTTTGACAACAGCAATGAAAATTTGGTGTGGACGCTGCTAAGCCAGGGCTTATGAGCTGATAATAAAGGGGTTTGCTCAGAATAGATGATAAATGGATAATCACTAGGGTTCTGACTGCTAGGAACCCCAGAAATCATGTCAACACGAGACCAGTATCCCATCTGAATGCAACGGTGGTCACGCAAGGTAGGTGAGAAGTGTGGGTCAACCCCTTTAATGGCATCTGTCACCAGTTTTAAATCCCCCTCCCAGAATGCTGGGCCACTTTCTTTAATTGACCCAGTCACTTTGATAAAATCTTGAATTGAACGCAAGCTCTTGATTTTCTTCGCCCCTTGCTGCTAATTTAGTTTGGCAGTGGCAGGAGGCGTAGAGAGCCAGAAGCTCATGAATATGGGGGCTCATTGAGATGTGCTGGAGCGGTTAGGACCTAGCGGCATAAAACTGCTGACAGATTCCCTTCAATGCTTTATCTTGCTAATGCTTTTGTGACTGAATGCAAATGCATATCCCAAATTCACAAATTTGAGCACACATTTGGTGGGTCTGCTGCCGATTTTTAGCAGTGAAAAATCTGTGGTGTAACTGGCCGAAATCCACTGCAAAAACCGTCTCAAATAGGCGGATTTTCACAGTGGCATGGCTGACACAATCGTAATGGGTCTTCTGCTGCTTTCAACCTCCGCACTGCATTGTAAAACCCACAGCACAAATGACATGGTGAGGATTGAAAGCCTGCAATGCAAGGCCATGTACACAGCACGCGGGTAAGATTTCTGAAATCTCATCCACTTTGCTGGTACTGGAAATGCTGTTAGTATTCTGCATGTAAATCCACAGCATGTGCATGTGGTACCCTAAACACTTGGACAGGCCAGAATTGGCTTCTCAACAAGCTGATATGGATAGGACTTGTGGAGGTTGACATACTTCTGACCATGTGGTATGAACTAAACATGAATTCTTTATCTTACTTGTAAAATCATTCTATATAAAGCTCTATAAATGACATTTCCCCACATGATGCCTCTGTGAACTAAAACTGGAATGTAGATTCTGTAAAAATAGAGAGTTAGGTTTATACGTTTATTCTGTAGTTCTGACAAATTCACTATTAGCAAATAGTGCATATATCCCTTTATTTGTACAAAGGGCTTGACGGTTATAAAGAGCGACACCCCTGCTTAGATTAGCCCTCAGACAATCAATGACTTCAGGGCTCACATCATATCCCCAGCACCCGCCTGGACAAGCCCTCGGATCTACACCGAATTTAAAAAGGGTAGATCACCCCATGATTCTCCAGCTAATTACAATTGGTTTCATACAATTTATAGGGGTTGAATCATCTCAGACATTGGGGGCATATCACCCAGTGTCTGATAGGTGTGGGTCCCACCATGCACAGCTGCCCTCCATTTATTCCTATAGGAGAGCAGAAAGTAGCCGAGCGGCAAGGTTGTGGTGTCAATTCTTACAAGTAAAATAGTTTACTTTTTTTTTTTCAGTCTGAAATACTTTTCTAGTTCAGTTTTTCTCCATTCTCAAAAAACCCTCAACAGGTTATGTGATGAATAGTTCCCACAGGTTGATAGCTGATAAACTAATGTCCGACTGCCCCAGCAAAATTGGATTTTCAGCAATTGCTGATTTGATGCTGGGTTTGGGGTCTGTCGCTCCTGGGCCAGATCTTCCTCTCCCTCACAACTAGGGGAGCAGGTCACCGCTGCTGCCTGTGATTGCCTGCAGCAGTTTCATGTCCTCCTGTCAACGGATGTTGTTTCCAGTGCTGCGGGGAGAGGAAGAGCCAACCCAGGAATGACAAACACCAGACAGCCGACCAAGTCTGGGAGGTCTGTATTAGTCCTAGACAACCCCTTTAACAATACAGACCAACTAAACAGTACAGTCCTAATTAGTTCAATTAGAGCGCACTGAAGCTCATACGGCTGCTTGGTATTTGACCGCATCATGTGGTCATACCCTGGGCTCAGAGATAAGTCTACAGCTACTTCCGGGCTTTACAAATTTAAATTGCACTGTTGGTGCAAACTATACACCCCTCACATTGACTGAGCCAGGTGAAGTCTAACCAAAGAGAAAAAAGGAATTCATTTGTGCTACTGAAAGCCTAAAGCTGGACATACATGGAGATTTCAAGCATCTGTTTTCTTAAAAATGGTCGGTATGTGAAGGTTGTGGTCTTGGATGATAATGCCAGAAGTTAAAAAAAAACCCACAATTCTGACAAAACGACCAACAGATCTCTGCTGGGATCTGTGGCCTGGCCTTCAACTGATGAGATGCAGATCTGTCATTAGGCAGGAATGACTTTTCAGCTACAGCCCTGACAACAACAGATATCAGCCTTGATTTAGCAAGTCACTCAGGCACGTCCTGAAAAAGTGCAGAGGTTGTGACAAAATGGTCTGTATCTGCCTTTTCAGCCATTCAAAATCTCTAGAGTATGGCCAGCTGTAGGGTTCTGAGTACTAGGTTATGAGCTGCAGATATTATTCACTGTAGAATAGGTGAATCAATCACAGCAAATCCAGAACAAATCTTCAGTCTTTTCAGTATGCTCTCAAGTCCTCATCATGGCTTCCTTCTGCAGCACATGACAGGTTCTCTAAACCCCATTCACATGTATCTGAACCTTGTTGTAGATTTTTTGACTCAAATCAAGGTTTGCATGTAGTTAGGTCTCTCAGCCGCCACCTACCACTGAAGACCCCTTTACACTTCCCAATGTTCGGGCGATTTTCGCAAACAAGAGTTCATATGAATGCTGGTGTAAACGAGCTGTCGATTACCCACTGAATGAGTGTTCTGCGTAGTAAGATAGTCGGTGCAGACACCTAAATCATTTGCCAGCAGCAGATTGTGCAGTCTAAACTGTGCTCCGCTGCCCGCAACCAATGATTCAGCATGATGATGAGCAATGGCATTAAAAGGGGTATTCTAGTTACCATAAATATAACTTATGTCTTAGACTAATTCATCATCAATAATTACCTCATATAATGTAAATTTCACATATTTACCGTTCAGTAGTAATAAGAGATGTTTCTTCCTCTGCTACCCACTGTGTTTCCTCATAAGTTATCATGGCATCGACCTCTAGTTCTGAGCCTTTGTTAGGTCGAGCATGCTCAGTGTGTCGCTATCAGTTCTCTAGCTAAATGTCAGTATGCTGGTGATTGGTGAATAGAGGGGGTGTGGCCGGACTGGAATATCAAGCAGCCAATCAATAAACATCAACACTCACAGCAGGAAATCTAGGCATTGTGGGAATTGTAGTTTTGTGAGGGAAGATCAAGAGCCATGATACTGTCAGTGTGCTGCAGCCTCACACAGAAGCTAGACAAATGGATTGCAAGGTAAAATGAAACTCTGGTTATATGTATAGGTATGGGTTCCGGTTGGGTCACAGCTTGAGCTTGCAGCCTTAATGCAGTTTTTCAAAAATTAAGTTACTTTACCAGAATACCCCTTTAATGATCGCTTGTTCCCATACTGTGGAGGAGATTGCTCCATGTAAATGCAGACTTTTCCTCCACTGACGAGCAGGCGATTCCCGACAATAGTCTACTCAACTGAGTAGTGTAAAGGGGCCTTAAGTCATACTAACATGATTCCAGGGCGCTCAGATCTATACTGCTGTTTGCAGCGATTAGTATTAGCGTGCACGACCACTGCAAACGCACAGTGTACCTGCAGAACGATATTGTACAGAAATAAAAGCCAGTTGACCCTGAACCTACAGAAACTGCAGCATAGAACAGAACCTCCTGGACCCAGCAAGACACATTTGGCTCAGATTCTGCACAGAAGCTGCCTCCCATGGTCCTTTCTTGGCGTACTCACAGCCATAAACCGCGACCTCCAATGGTGAACAATGGGAGGCAGATTCCACGCGGCTGCCCAGCAGTTTGCGGCACCTGTCTCCTTACATAGGTGCAGATACTGTAACTTGTGCCGGTTTCTGATAGCAGTAAGTAGACCATATTAAAGGTGTTAGTAAATTAACCTCTATAACACATATATACAAAACGGAGGTTACAGTACCAAATAGTGGACTTTTCTGCCAACAGCAAGTTAAACGGTCCAGCACGTATACAAAGCTGAAAACAGATGGCAGAGGGGAGTTTCTAAAGGTCATGTGAATGGTATGCTGCCAATATATCCTACTGTTATGACTGCACATAAATAAATGGGGGCATGAGGTGTAATCTTTAGGAGACGTGTCTCGCGCATTTACAATAAGACTTGTTAGTTACATTAATACACATATTATTCGGAGTAAGCGGCATAGCATCTGTGATATATTTCCTCCCACCATGAGTGATAGCTCTTATTAGGTCTATGGCTTCTCCATAAAAGTGGTTTTAATAGAATTATTAATGAAACTCCAGTGTGATTCCCTGGTTTGCTTCTTTTCGAGCGGGCCTTGCAGGATGAATGGCTCCACCAGATGCAATACCTATTGTGTGTCAACAGCATGATGAGCTGGACTTGGGTTTTCTATGTAGATTAACTGTATCATTGTGCATCAGTTGGTCCGATCTGTCTTCAATAGCCAAAACCCTTCGGACAGCTTCTTCAAATGCTGCTGCCACATTGGTGGCATCTTTTGCGCTGGTCTCAAAGTATGGATGGTTCCCATTGTCTCTGCACCAAGCCTGAGCTTCTTCCGTGGACACTTGACGTTCACTGATGTCAACTTTGTTTCCCAAAACCACAAATGGAAAACTGTCTGGGTCTTTGACATCTGCATAGTAGATGAATTCTTTCTTCCAGTTGTTTAAGTTCTGAAAGCTCTGCAAGTCATCTACACTAAATGTTAGTAGACAACAGTCAGATCCCCTGTAAAAAGGGGTCCTCAAGCTCCTGAACCGTTCCTGACCTGCAGTGTCCCAGATCTGCATGGTGACCATGTGATTGTCCACTTCAAGCTCCTTGTTCAAGAACTCAACGCCTATGGTGTGAAACAGCTGAGTGTCAAACTTGTTGGTAACGTATCGATTCATCAGAGAACTCTTTCCCACACCTCCATCTCCCAAAAGTATTACTTTCAGTAAGGAAGACTTTGATGCCATTGTGAAAGCGATACTAATTTTATGTCTTCAATATCGTGTTCTAGAGAGAAAAAATAAATAAAAAATTTTTTAGCATGAAAATGAATTATGCCATGGAGAACCAGTGAAGAAATAGCTAGTGATTGAATCAGGACAATACCCTGGCCTTGTGCAACATCATCAAATGGAAACTAACCGGACAAATACTAAACGGCATGTAGCCAACATATTGCACCGCAGTAATTATCTGCTTCTAGATGCACAGTAGAGTCTCAACCTGTATCTCGAGTCCCCCCATGTCTTCTTTTAGGCTTCAGCTAAGGCTTATGATAAAAGCTACACAGCATAACTGCTCTACAGCAGAGGTGGTGAACCTTTTAGAGGCCAAGTACCCAAACTGCAACCCAAAAATTCACATATTTATCGCAAAGTGCCAACACAGCAATATAACTGAATTCTACAGTCCAATATAGTATATCTTCCATGTACTTTATCATTTAGCTATAATAGCCTGCCTTCAGTGCGCTGCTTGTGCCGTACATACAGTAGCACGTCCTGCGCTAATGAATGGCAGGAAAAGTCTAAGGCATATTGGTACACCATAGACTTGTTCCAGGGAGCTGGTGCCCACAGAGAGGGCTCTGAGTGCCCCCTCTGGCACCCATGCCATAGGTTCGCCCCACTGCTATAGAGTCCACATATAAAATAAAGCTCAACAACCCTATTCAGGAGCCGCTGCCCAGCACAGGCTTCAGCTAGAACCTAGTGGATGGCGACATATGCCATACAAGCTACATTTTTAGTTTTTCTGGCTAGGAAGCTGCTTGAAGTAGTAAAAACCTTTCCGCTTTTTGCAATAGATTACTATATACTTTGCACGGCTTGGTTTCTCCAACAGCAGCTGTCTGATGGTTTGTTCTCAAGTTTCTCTCTCTAACCTCTTTTGCACAACCTTCTACAATTTTACACTGTGTGCACAAGGTCGAGTTTTTAACATTAAAGAAGAACTCCCGACAAAAATTTTATTCGCTGTCCTGCTAGAAATGTACATGATATAATCTGTAGTGAATGTCATTTTCTTACCAGTGTCTGAATTTTTGACTTATATCATCCTGAAGTTTCTTATCTGTGTCATGTGACCAGCAATTAGACCCACCAACTCACACAGAGACTTATGTGTGGACAGGAAGTCTAATTCTCTATGTATTCCTATGAGACTGAAAGTGAGGCTCCCATAGGAATGAATAGAGCAGTTACTGGCTTCCTGTCCTGGGTCAGTTGGAGGTCAGGGAGTTGGTCACATGACCCAGCTACAATAAGAAGAGAGGTTTTTACTCACAGAAACAGTCACTGATAAGAAAATGACATTCACTACAGATTATATCATGCACCTTTCTAACAGGTCAGAGAATAAAAATTTTTGCGGGAGTTCTTCTTTAAGTCCCCGTAAGTAAAAGGGGAAACTGTTGAACTTGATGGTGGATTTCATAGAAGTCAATGGGGAAGCTGGAAAACCTCAAACTCTTCTAAAAACTCCTCTAAAACCACCAACAAATTAGAAATCTGTCACCAAAAACAATGGGTTTTCAGCTACTGATTCTTCTATCTTGAATGCAGGGTGGTTACAACACTCTCCTATTTGCTGGCTGGGTGGGTGCACATCTGAATTAGGCCCTAGCTCCACCTCTGGGCCAATCTTTTCCAGTGTACAAAAAAATTAGACAGCACTCCTGGAGTTTATAGTGAAAGTAGTGGATTTATTTGTCACCCGGACATATTAAGGTCGGTAGAAAGACAACGTTTCAGGCTTACAGTACGCCCTTCATCAGCCAATATGGAGGTAGCACATGTTGAAGCCGGCATCAACATGTGCTACCTCCATATTGGCCTGATGAAGGGTGTACTGTAAGCCCGAAACGTTGCCTTTCTACCGACCTTAATATGTCCGGGTGACTAATAAATAAATTCACTACTTTCACTATAAACTTCAGGAGTGCTGTCTATTTGTTTGTACACTGATTCTTCTGCCATGGATTTTAGCCATGTGAAAATACCATGAAGGTGTCCATAGCATGTAAACCAAATCCCACCCATCTCCCAAAAGGTCTTCTCACTCAATACAAGGTTTAGGAATAAAACAATAGTAGAGCTGTGTTCATACCTTCCAACTTCACTGTCTGACATCACTCAGTAACTAAAAGGAAAGAAAAAGAAAACATAAGCGCAATTGGTTTACAAGAATTACACTGACAAAGTCTCTTGAGGTCATAAAACCAAAAAGTGGTTGCCATACGAACATCTGTTAGGCTACTTTCACACTAGTGTTTCTATTTTCCGGTATTGAGATCAGTCATAGCGTCTCAATACCAGAAAAAAATGCTTCCACCTTGTCCCCATTGACAACTGAACAGAACTGAGTGCTCCAAAAAGCATTCTGTTCCGTTCTCATACCGGAGAGCAGAAGCACGCTGCGGTTTGCTTTCCGTCCTGGGATGCAGAGCAAGACGGATCCATCATGACCCACAATGCAAGTCAATGGGGATGGATCCCTTTTCTCTGACACAATTGAAAACGGATCCGTCCCCCATTGACTTTCAATAGAGTTCATGACAAATCCGTTTTGGCTACGTTACAGATAATACAACCAGATCCGTTCATAACAGAGGCACATGGTTGTATTATTAGTAACTGAAGCGTTATTGCTGATCCCTGCCGGATCCAGCAAAAACGCAAGTGTCAAAGTAGCCTAACCATGGAAACGAGCAGTGTATAATGTGATGGAAAAACGAATCAAGCCAAGGCACTTACATTAGTAAGTGCCTTGTATTAACTTTCTCTACATGATAAAGGCCACTTACTGAAGTGACACAACCCCTTTAAAGGGCTTCTTCGGGAATTAAGAAAATTAAAACACATAACTATTACCCTATTACAAATAGATTCATAAATACCTTCCATTAGTTATAATGGCTTGTTTTGTCTGAGGAGCAATCATTAGGAGAAAAAAATGGCCGCCGTCCTATTAGTACACACAAAACCTGTCCTAATCACACAGGAGGACAAGTTACTTCACAACACTGAGGTAAAGAGCTGCCTCATCCTCCTCTCTGCTCTGCTTATCAGTAATTATAATCCTGAATACAGCTGATAACACCTTGAGCTGAATCTCTGTGGGAATGGAGTCCACGAAGAGACATGAAGTACAAAGAGGACGGACAGGACAGACTGTGGTAATAGAGACTGCAGGCAAGAGCTGTTGCTCATTACCCCCACCCTCCTCTCTGTACTTCATGTCTCCTCATAAACTCCTTTCCTAGAGATTAATTTTACCATCTGTATTCAGGGCCATAATCCCTGACAAGCAGAGCAGAGAGGAGGATGAGGCAGCTCTTCACCTCAGTGTTGTGAAGTAACTTATCCTCCTGTGTGATTAGGACAGGTTCTGTGTGTACTCACAGGACAGCGGATATTTTGTTTCCCCTGATGATTGTTCCCCAGACAAAATGAGCCATTATAACTAATGAAAGGTATTTGGGAATATATTTATAATACAGTAATATTTAAGTATTTTCATTTTCTTCATTCCTGGAGAACCCCTTTAATGATCACATAGGTTAAATACTTAGTCACAGAAAAGAAATGTAATACATTAATGTGCATTTCAATGCAAGCTCTTCCTAGAATATGAATAGTTAATAACTGTAAATGCACTCATCCTTCCATCGCATGCAGTAAAAGGGGTTTTATTTTTTTAAATGGTTGAGGAAAACCCCTTTAATACAATGCTGGAGCCAGAAAAATCATTCTGAATCTTTCATAGTGGACTTAAAGGGGTATTCTGGATATATAATGTTATCCCCAATCCAAAGGATAAGGGATAACTATTAGACCGGTGGGGTCCTACCACTGGGTCCCCCACCAACGGGGCATATGGACAAAGGTTGTCTTCATGCGAGTTTCCATTTTCAGGTTTTTTATGTAGTTTTTTTTAAGCCAAAGCCAGGAGTGAATGTAAAAGAGGAGACTCAGGCTTTCCTTTGTATGTGTCCTCAGTAATGACCAGTTCTTGGCTTTGTCTTCAAAAACCGCTTACCGAACCTGGAAGTGGAAACCCAGCTTTAATGGGGTATTCTCATCTGGTTATTAAAGACACAAGCTTTTTTGCTACCAGCATTTGTTAATTGGAAAGTTTTTTGGTTATGGTATTTTTTTGAGAAAACACAGCATGCTGAATATTTTGGCTTTTTTTTTTTCTTTCGACAGCTCCTCTATGGGGGGAAAAACGTGGTTCACACAGTCACCACAAAAACAGCATGCTGTATGGAGCAGTTTCTATGGTGTTTTTTTCTATTTTTTTGTATATAAAAAAAAAAAAGCCAGAGCACATTCATATGTGTACAAACGACGGAAAAAGTTCCAGCACTCCCAATAAAATTATGTTGTTTTTTAATTTTTCTTTTGCAACGAATACACTTATGGACATGACCCCCCCACCTCAGCAAACATTGACGCATTTCGAACACAGGTATGTTCTTAATCGAATCAGTTACAACTAAGAACACATCTGTAGATGATCCAGATAGAAACAAGGATGGCACTGCACCCACTCCCCTTTTTTTTTTACAAGCTGTAGACACTTGCCTTATACCAGGTCCATGCTGATACACGATTCTGGCGGTGCGCCGCCTCATGAACAGTCCAGTAACATTTTCAAAATGAAGCGAATACAAGTGAAGCGCATGTTTTAGCTGCGGCACCCCCATCAGACCTCAGATCAGCCCACCCAGCCCCATAACAATAAAATAAAAACCTCTCTTACCTGTCCTGCGCCGTGGTTCCGCTCCAGGTCTGGCGCTCCTCTGGCTTCCCGGGCAGGCGCTGCACTGTCCTGACTGTGTACAGCGTCAGGACGTAGTGCGCGCACTATGACCTGACGCTGCACGCAGTCAGGTGACAGTGCAGCGCTGGCCTTAGAAGCCAGAGGGGCGCCGGACCCAGAGCGGAGCAGCGGCGCAGGAGAGGTAAGAGAGGTTTTTATTTTATTGTTATGGGGCTGGGTGGGCTGATCTGAGGTCTGATGGGGGCACAATGGGCTGATCTGAGGTCCGATGGGGGCACATTCTGCTGATATGAGGTCTGATGGGGGCACATTCTGCTGATATGAGGTCTGATGGGGACACACTGGGCTGATCTGAGATCTGATGGGGGTCTGATGTGATGTCCTGAAATTTATGGGGGGTCTGATATGAGGTCTGATGAGAAATATTTTTTTTCTCATTTTCCTACTCTAAAATCTGGGGTGCGTCTTATCTTCGGGTGCGTCTTATAAAGCGAAAAATACAGTAAGCGGCACTCACCATAAAATCGACAACCTTTATTCATGTAGCGGGTACACACTTTTCTTCATAGTGTATGGGGGCGGACAACATATCTTACCAAGGCAAGGCGTCAGGCGACGGCTGTTTCGCGCTACGTTGTCTCTTACCACCTGTTTTATTTTCTCAGCCATAGGACTAAACTTAAACTCGAGGGGTCAACATATGGGTTTATTTTCCTGTCTTTCTCCTGCCTTTACATCATTGCGGAGTATATCTCTCCTCTGGATGTTCGAAGCCCTTTTTAGGGCCTCATTCAGCATCATCAAGGGATACCCCCTTGCCAACCTCTTTTTTAAAGGGAACCTGTCATCACCGAAACACCCCCTGAACTAGAGTAAGTGTTGTATAGTGTAAGTGATACTGAATCCGAATATGTAAGTTTTATCTTCATACTCACTTCCATTCCGACGCTGTGCTCCCACAAACTTGCAGTAAAATGCACTCACTGGACTCTTCTTTGAGTCCTCTCCATTATGTGAGTGAGCACCGGAGTCCAGTGAGTGCATTTTACTGCTGATTTGTGGGAGCACAACATCAGAATGCAAGTGAGTACGAAGATAAAAATTACATGTTCGGATTCAGCATCACTTACACTATACAACGCTTACTCTAGTTCAGGGGGTGTTTCGGAGATGACAGGTTCCCTTTAAGTCCTCCGCCTGTTCCAGAAACTCTGTGGTATTGTTAATAGAGGGTTTTTGTTAATAGAAATTTTAAGAAAGTACGGTAGTTCATCATCACACCCCAAGGTGGCAGGACGAAGAAAAATAACAGTCCACAATCCACAATGAAACAAGACTCTGTTTAAGTGCTAAAGTCCTCTTGGAAAATAACCTGCTGACAACCAGTATGGGACTGGCAGAACCACGAGAGCCTTGTTTTCATGCTCCAGTCATATGACACATCACCGATAAGGAGGCAATCAGACAGACAAGGAAAAGATTTTACAACTGAACACTGCCCATAATTATGGGGGAAATTACTGACATTGATCCTGCTCTTATCAAGAGGAACACCATCCACAACAAGGACTGCAAGCCCCTAACTTGGCCATGATGCCAGAAAGAGACAATAAGATCAGAAACCCTGAAAAAAACATCAAAAAGCAAACAAACACACTTTATACTAGCTGATTAGGGGCGGACTGGGAATTCAAAGTGGCCCTGGAAAAAATACTAAAAGTGGCCCTGTTTTGTAGTAGAGTCCAAATTGATAGAAGGCAGGGCCAGGGATACCATATTTTGGCACATTATACCGCCCCAGAGCCAAATACCACAGTCCATCACAAAATACTGCCAGCAGCACAAAATACATCCCCAAAAACTTCTACTGGCCGGCTGTGAGGAGGGCTCATGCGGCCTCCTGGGCATTGGCCCACCAGGAAATTTCCCTGTAAGGTCTACTACCAATCTGCACCTGATCATACCATAAACTGCACATTATGGACAACTAATGGCCGAAAAAGCGTTGACAACTTTTTAGTTTTTGATTAGTTATTTGCACAACAGAATGTGGCCGGGTTGGATAATTTTCATTAGTTTGGATAACTTCTGGCCTTAAAAACATTTGTCCAGCCGATAAATGGCACAAGAAAACAAAAGAAACAATAGTCACCGATCCCCTGCCGCACCCGTTCTGATGATTCTTGGAATTTGCGTTGGTCTCTACATCATGATACCTTTTGACATACAGGAAATGCCCACTCAGAAAACCACCGGCAGCAGCAGGGACTCATGCCAGTGCTTGTCAAGAGGGACTATAAACTGGAGACCAGCAGGGAGGACAGGATCACCAAGGGATCAATGGAGAATTGCTACATTCATTTTCTTACGTTATTCTAAACTTATTTTTTTTTTAATTACACCCCTGTGTGAATGAGGACTTATGCTTTGAGATGTTTTGGAGCATGACATCATAGTATCATGAGGTGGCAAATACACTTGGGGTCATTTATAAAATTGGTGTAAAGTAGGACTGGCTTAGTTGCCCATGGCAACCAATTAGATTTCACCTTTCATTTTGACAGCTCCTTTGGAATGAAAGGTGGAATCTGATTGGTTGCTATGGGCAACTAAGCCAGTTCTACTTTACACCAGTTTGAAAAATGACCCCAACTGTTTCTAAATAAGAAGGCAAGGTGGTCATGATTTTCCCTTTTTAAAAACAAAATAAATTCAAATACATATTAACAGCAAATCAGACACCTCTGACATCAGGTTTTGGAGATGGGCATTCCTGTAAATCTCTCTGGATCAAAGCAAGGATTAGATCTCAACATAAGAGAATCAGGTGACTGTGGTAGCCAATCATTGGCCATAATGGTGATGTCGCTATGGAAAGAATGTCTTTATTTCACTCATTAATTTCAGTCACCAAAAAACACCCTTTAAATGGAGTCTGTCACCAGGAAATCCACTGCTTTGTAGGGCTAGCGGAAATCAATGTCATGATACCTTTAAAAGGGGTTGTCTGGGTTCAGAGCTGATGCTCTCCTTTGCCCTGCGCTAAATCGCCCAGTTCCAGTGACGAACCCGGCTCTGCCACGCAGAGGCTTCCGCCCATCAGAGCCGGTGACGTCACCAAACACACTGGACGCCCGGCAGTGTGTGTTAGTAAACAAAAGAGCCCTTGCCCTGCGTGATCCAGCGCAGGGCAAGGGAGTGCATCGGAGCATGAACTACTTTTTTGAGGTGTGGACCATGGGATGCGGATTGCGGACCCCATTCAAGTGAAGGGGTCCGCAATCCGAATGAGGCGGCCCCACTGTCAGTGCCCGTGCATTGTGGACGGAAATTGAAATGATCTTTTGTGTGAACACCTCAATCATCGTTTCTGGGCAGAAGATCATACTGTGTGAATCTCTATGAGTCCGAATGATAGCAGTAACCATCACTTGTCCTCATACAGCGAAGGTCATTGCTGCATGTAAAGGCAGCTCTCAACTCCATTGGCAAGCATGCAATTGTCAGGAAGGAACACTTCCTTCCCAATAATTGTCTGCTTGTCAGCGCGGTGTAAATGCACCTTAAAAAAGCACAGTACATAAAAAAAGTTTCTAAAAAGATAAAAAGCACAGCATATTAAAAATTCTAATCAAATCGCCCCCTTTCCCAAATTTTACACATAAAAATAAAATAATTTTTAATCTCCGAAAATTCCTAAATTATCAAAATATAAAAATAATTATTGTTTTTAGTGAATGCTGTAACGGAAAAAAAAACCAATTTGCAGTTTTTGTTCATGTTGCTCCACCAAAAAAATTGAATATAAAAGTGATCAAAAACTCATATGTACCCCCCTACACACACAAAAAAATAAAATAAATTAATTAATTAATAAATTGCCTTCACACAGCTCTGTAGAAGAAAAAAAAAAAGTCATGGCTGTCAGAATATGCCTATAAAAGTACGATTAAAATACAATTATCATATGACTACACAAGCAGATAAATTAAAAACATTACAGGAAATCACCCTTAAAGGGGTATTCCCATCTCACAAATGTAGTTTGTATAGTTAGATATAGCCATAGCAATATTATTACTAATAGAATGTATTTATATAAAATGTACCGTTTAGAAGATTTACCTATTTGTATTTCCATTGTCCCACACACATCAGTCAGGCCGTTGCCCCTAGTTACAACCACCGCAGCCATGTAGTAGTGGTGGTCAGCTTGCTTTTGTTCAAACCCGCTCTGAGGTAACTGCTGTATTGTGGACGCACATTGCATAAGCATGCGGAGATACATCTTAGGGTACTTTCACATCTGCGTTTTGGACACTACCAGTCCAAAACGCAATGGTCAGGATCCATCCAAACTGCAGACTTTATAAACGGATCCTGCTCCATAGAGAAGAATTGATCTTGGAACAGGATCCGTTTCTCTGTGTTTTGAAAGCGCAGACAAAAATGCTACAACCCTAAGATGTGTCTCCGCATGCTCATGCAATGTGCGTTCACAATACAGCAGTTACCTCAGAGCAGGTTTGAACAAAAGCAAGCTGACCACCACTACTACATGGCTGTGGTGGCCGTAACTAGGGGCAACGGCCTGACTGATGTGTGTGGGACAATGGAAATACAAATAGGGAAATCTTCTAAACGGTACATTTTATATAAATACATTCTATTAGTAATAATATTGGTATGGCTATGTCTAACTATACAAACTACATTTGTGAGATGGGAATACCCCTTTAAGGCTACTTTCACACTTGCGTTTGCAGGATCCGTTTGTGAGATCCGTCCAGGCTCTCACAAACGGATCCGTCATGATAATACAACCGTCTGCATCCGTTCTGAATGGATCCGTTTGTATTATCTTTTTCATAGCAAAGACGGATCCGTCTTGAACTCCATTGAAAGTCAGTGGAGGACGGATCCGTTTTCTATTGTGTCAGACAAAACTGATCCGTCCCCATTGACTTACATTGTGAGTCATGACGGATCCGTTTGCATCAGTTTCTTCATGCGGACACCAAAACGCAGCAAGCAGCGTTTTAGTGTCCGCCTCCAAAACGGAATGGAGACTGAACTGAAGCAAAACTGATGCATTCTGAACGGATCCTTTTCCATTCAGAATGCATTAGGACAAAACTGATCAGTTCAGGACCGTTTGTGAGAACCTGTGACGCAGATGCAAGTGTGAAAGTAGCCTAAGGGCTCAGGCAGGCATATTTCGTCAGTTTGTCTGTACTGTTGCATCCACATCCTCTTACAGTCCTTCTGACTCATACCATCAAAAGATGAGCAGTTAAATCATTTTTACAAGTCACAAGATCCAAGTGATGTCCCAACTTTTAAGTGGCAATAGTTTCTTCTAGTCTGCACGTTAAGGCTGCTTTGCACATGTAGCTTTTTAGAGTAGGTTTTTCTTTGGCTTTCTTAGCAGTAAAAATGCTATTTCCAAGTTGTTCTCTGAAGGTCTAGGGGAAATATGATACATGGGGACATGAAGGTGCTTTTTGCTCCTTTTAATAAGGTGGAGGTTTTATCCTTTCTGGCTTTCTTTAAAAAAACACAGCATGTTGAAGCTCTGGGAATTTGTTCCAAGTTTGTTAGCATTTAAAAAAAAAAGTGCACGAGGCTGTTTTGCCATTTTAAGGCAATTTCACACGAGCATACTCCGTGTGGGAAATAGTGAACACTTGTTTTGCTGATAAGAGCAAGACTCCTGCAAAAATTTTTATTCTCTGACCTGTTAGAAAGGTGCATGATATAATCTATAGTGAATGTCATCTTCTTATCACAGAATGTAATTGTGAGTAATAACCTCTCTTCTTATTGTAGCTGGGTCATGTGACCAACTCCCTGACCTCCAACTGACTCTTTCCTATCTGTGGGTGAGGGAAGTGGTAGCCATTCACATATGACAGTCAAGCACCTGCATCTGCCCAGGATGCATTGCAATTAGATCTCGTAAATTCCGTCCTCCCCACCATAGCAAAGAGTCTCTCACATATAGCCTCAGATATGCATATAATATGTAATGCCCCCACAATGTCCTTCTCCACTGTCCAGAGAGATATATAGCTGTACACGTCTATGTATCTAGTAGTCGTGATGAATGAAAGGGTATCTGGGTGCTTGACCTGCTACTCTATGAGATCTCTATGCCAACACTGAGGGGAAGGGAGGAGGGAAGCCACTGAGCATGTCCGTCCACCACTGAATATAAGAGAAGGTGGACCAGAAGTAAACAGCAGGGGGTGTTACCAGAGAGGAAACTGTAATGTACATAAAAAAGAACAATATTTTTATTGCAATACTACTTCATTTGACATGTTCTATTGATTGCGTAGTCATACTTTTCCTGGAATAACACCAGCAATTCCTACTTAAAGGGGTTATCTGACTATCTGTGACTGATGATAGGTTATCAGTTATAAAAAGTCAGATAAAACCCTCAAAATGACTGCAGTGTCAAATGAGTCATGAGGCTAACATATAATGAGAGTGATCATGCTCCACATGATCAAAAGTCATGTGCCTCCACCTCGGAAGAAACTGAAAATGAGGAGGAAAAGGAGATTACAGCACATGAGGAAAAGGCCATAAATGATGGGGCAGCTGAATCCAGTGCATTGTCCCCATAGTGACAGGAACGAGGACAGAAGACTGCTGGAACGAACCCGCTTTAATGAGATAAATGGAACTTTGCTCTCGCTCATTACTTCATTAACATGTTCCAGCCAGAAGCAACCGCCAGTCCTACTTCATATCTACAAGCTTGAACACCAGCCACACCACACATAAATTCCCCTAAAAAACCAGTGCACCCAACTGTGACCCAAAGCTTGGTCTCCATAGTGACGATGCATCCTCCCACAATTTCCACCATGGAGCCCTAACCTCATAGTGCTTGGTGCATCCACAGTTAAAGTTTAGTCATTTTTGACGGGCGATAAAGTACAACAGACGGGAAATTTTCTCCCATCAAAAAATAACCCATCCAAACAAATGAAGATCAAAACAGGTTTATCTCCATTTTTCAGTTTTTTTCCGTTGTAACAGAAATATAGAAAACACAATGATGATGTGAATTCAGGCTTTTTTTTTTCGCGCGGGTGCAATGCGTGATGCGAACGCATTGCACCCGCACTGAATCCTGACTCATTCATTTCAATGGGGCTTTTCACATGAGTGATGTTTTTCACGCATCAGTTCGCCGTTGCGTGAAAATCACAGCATGTTCTATATTCTGCGTTTTTCACGCAGCCCTGGCCCCATTGAAGTGAATGGGTCTGCGTGAATCACGCATTGCATCCGCACACAAGTGATTTACTGATGGTTGCTAAGAGATGTTGTTTGTAAACATTGTTTTTTATCACGCGTGCGGGAAATGCATCCATACACATCGCACCCGCGCGGAAAAAACTGAACGAACGTACGCAATCACAGTCAAAACTGACTCCGATTGCGTGCGGATTGGTGCGAGTTTTCCAGAATGCACCCTGAACGCATCCGGACTGAATCCGTGACGCTCGTGTGAAAGGGGCCTTAGGGTAAGGACTAGGGTGTCTGGACATTTGGGAGGTTTGGGTCATGCGATGCAGATATGCGGAAAATCCAAATGAAATCCACACCAAACTACATAAAAAACATAGTAAAGCCACGCTATTTATTGCAGATTTGGTGGAGTTTTATGCACTTTTATGCATTTTTGCTGCAAGGGCTCCTTAGAAAATGAAAGACAGAATCTGACTGGTTGCTATGGGCAACTAAGCCAATTTTCCTTCACACCAGTTTTGGTAAATCTCCCGCATAAATAGGTCAGGTGATGGGGCTCCTGTCCACGGCTAGCCTCCTCCTACCTCCTCCAGCTAAAAAGTCACAAATGTTATTGCAAAACGGCCCTTCCAACAAAATCTGCTGTATTTTATCACTTTTTAACGTTTTCCACCTTGTTGGCAAACCACCTGAAAAATTGCCAAGAGCTACAGCATTCTGTGTTTTTGAAAAGAAACCAGAAAGACAAAAAACATTTTTTTGGAAATGTAATTAGCAGACCTGAACCACCCGCCATCCAAAGAAGGTGTGCAGTTGTTGAGGAATTAAATGTGAACACAGACCGGGCTCATGCACACAGCCGTAGCCTGTTCTGCGATGCACAGAACGCAAATACAGGCCATGTACGTTCCGCCAAATTTTGTGGAATGGAACGTCTGGCCCCTAATAGAACAGTCCTATCCTTGTCCGAAATGCGTACAAGAATAGGACATGTTCTATATTTTTGTGGATGCACGGAATGGACAAATGGATGCAGAAAGCACACAGGTGCAATGTCCGCATTTTCTGCGGCCCCATTAAAGTGAAGGGGTCCACATCCGACCAGCAAAATATGTGGATCAGATGCGGACAAAAATTACGTTTGTGTACATGAGACCTAACACATGCTAAAGGAACCGTCTGCATCAATAATAGAAGAAAAGCTCCAGTGTTCATTGTTATTCAGCAAGATGCAAACCCCGATTACAACAAATTCACTTCCCACAGTATATCACTGAACGGGCAAGCATTTCATCACTTCTCAGAGAAGATTTGGGGTCATTTATCAAACTGGTATAAAGTAGAACTGGCTTAGTTGCCCATAGCAATCAGATTCCACTTTTCATAGCTCCTTTGGAAAATGAAAGGAGAAATCTGATTGGTTGCTATGGGTAACTAAGCCAGTTCTACTTTACACCGGTTTGATAATCTCCCCCATTGTGTCCATGGAGTACAGTAGTGCTGTCCACATAAGATAGAACCCGTCCTATACTTGTCTGCACAATGTGGTTCACAGATCCACTGAAGTCAGGGAGGTCTCACAGATGTCATCCGTATTTTGCAGATTACAAAAAACATCCAATTGTGTGACTGTACCTGCACGTATTACGTACCGTGGGCATTTAGCCTCTGGATGCCTTCACGCATGGCGATTTTGTTGCAGAAAATTTCTATAACTGGATATCAGTTCCGTTCATCTGAATGGGGTTGTTCTGGCAGGAAGCACATGGATTTAATAATAATCTTTATAGCACCACCATATTCCGCAGCGCTTTACAATTTAGAGGGTACATGTATAACCCAAAATAGACACCACAGAGTTACAAGCTAATAACCAATAGAAATGCTGGGAGTGATCGCCTGCTCACAAGAGCTTACAATCACCATCCAAATGGATGAAACTGAAATCTTCTGCAGCAAAATCTGTCAAGTGTAAAGACGTCTTTAGCACCGGGACATGGAGATTTTCACTTCCTAATGCAGCAACTGCTGACACGTCAGTCGGACATGTTATATGGGTCACATATAACCCATGAACACAGGCTAATAACCCCTTCACGTAAGGGCTCATGAACGTATATATTTTGCAGTCCACAAAAAACGGATCCCAGAAAAAATATGGATGACGTATTTTGCAGAAGGGAAAAGCTGGCCCCTAACGGAATAGTTCTATCCTTGTCCGTAATGCGGACAATAATAGGACAAGTTCTATTACTTTGTGGAATGGACATACGGAAACAAACTGCACACAGAGTAACTTCCGTTTTTTTCCATTGACCCATTGAAATGAATGGTTCTGAAAAAAAAAAAAAAAAGTTGTTGTGCATGAACACTAAAGGACATCGACTACACACATACAAATATAAGGTTTACTGAGATAATGAAACAAATAACATATAGGTGAGACAACTAGGGCAAGATGGAAGTCCACCTGGTAGATTATTTGGACCCCAATTGTATAAACCTACATGTTTATATAACTAAAATGTGAATAGAGAACTATATGCAGCATATGTTTCCCCAGAAAATGTTGTGAGTAAAACAACTTTTAGGCCACTTTCACATGAACGAGTTGGTGCAAGTCGTGAAGTGACCGCATAGCACTCGCAGTGAATCCTGGCCCGTTCCTTTCACGCATCAGAGAAGTGAATGGGGCTTCAGTGAAAAACACGTTATATATCAGAACACAACGCGGTTTTCAGTGACGGTTGCTAGGAGATGTTGTTTGTAAACCTTCAGTCTTTTATAAAACGCAGAAATCTGTGAAGAGGTGGCTAATCCTCTGTAACAGGCTGCTCCAGTGCCCATTCATTCCTATCAGTGCCATACCTATGTAAAGTGCACCAAACTACCCCCCACAGGTGTGCCTAGTGCACGTCACAATGGCTTCCCATGGGGTGCCATTACCACTCTGTAACACATACTCAGGACATTTTTACCGCCCCCCCATGGCATCTTTTTGTTGTGTAACTTATCAATTACAGAGCAGCAATCCCATCTCATAAAATGATGGCATGTCTCTGGGATATGACTGAGGTCTAACCTCTGGGCCCCCTACTGCATGGCAGAGCGCCGCCACCCGCTGTGCAGGGGGAACCGTAGCACAGCCCCATTCAATCAACCGCAAAAAAATAAATTAAAAATTGCGTCATGCATCGGTGTTTTGCAGATCCATGATTTTGGACCGCAAGACACTTCTGGCTGTGCGCAAGAGCCCCAAATAATGCTGGCTGCAGTTCCCTGCCCAGCCAGATCGTCAGAAGTGCAATGAAGGGGCCACAGAGCTGAACCGGCCCTCTGGCCCCTGCATTCTCAGGATCGGTGGCGGTCCCTGAAGTGAAGGCCCGTCCAGCCTTGTCATCACTCATGAGCTGGAAACAAGTGCAGTTATCAGAGTTACAAGCAGCGCACAGTAGTCCTGTACTTTACTGCTGGAAAGTCACCATGAAGCCCCCTACCCTAAAGCCTCAGGATGTGAACAATAAGGGGAGATTTATCAAAACTGGTGGAAAAGAAAACTGGCATTGTTGCCCATAGCAACCAATCATTTTCAGAAAGAGGACTCAGATTGGTTTCTATGAGCAACTAAGCGAGTTCTACTTTACAATAGTTTTAATAAGTCTCCCCCTAAATGTTTCCATTCACTAAAGCAAGCAGATCTAGGTATAGGAGTTCCAGAACTTTTCATCATGCAATAGATATACTGCTCTGGAAAACTCCCATCATCTCGAGAACAGTCTCAGTGCAGATCTTCAGGTCTGATGAGTTTTGCACCCAGATCACAGGACACATGATCATGGAGGTGTCACCAGCACTGGGCAGGGTCATGAAGCTCCACTTCAGAGCAGGTTCCACAGGATCTGTAAGTCTATGGAAGAGACAGAGTGCTGCAGTGCCTGTCAGGACTAGACCACAGTCCTACCACCACCTGTGCACTGCACCACTGCCTGCCTGGGCTCACACTGCGATATCCCTCACCAGTCCATAGACACGAGAGCTGCAGTAACTAAAATGACATCACAGACCACAGTGCAGAGCCCCTCATGACGTCAGCTCCCGCGGATTACAAACCTGTTCTGGGAACGCTGCTCATAAAGTTTCCCTCCTCAGGATGAAGAACGCGGCAGTCTACGTGGTGCTGCTCCTGTGTCTCTATCCCCGGCTCTTCTCCGCCGCCGCCAGGGCAAACAACATGGCGAGAGTCAGCAGCCCGTCACGTCTCTAGCGGTGGGCGGGTCCTGCAGCCAGGAGCGTCGGACAGGTCAGCCAATCAGAGAGCGCGCCGCACACGTGACTGCTGTTGACAGTAGTGTAGTGTCAGCAGCCAGTGTGGGTGGGGAGGGTCATGTGACTGGCTCAGTCCCTGTCATGTGTGTACTTAGGACAGCTCCCAGTCTATTACACAGCTCCAGACCCGGAAAGTTCTGCCTCTGCGACAGTTCATACATTGTACTCCCAGAAAATGTCTCTGTAGTGTTACTCATGCTGGCCTAGCTGTTAGAGAGTGCTTCTGAGGGAAGGGTGACACTAATGGGGTTGAAGTAGGCCAGCACAGGACCAGCCTCTGTGGTGTAGGTCCCCATTAATAAGAAAACTATAGCGCCTGATATATATCGCATGGTGAGTGCAACTACATTATTCCATAGGGTAAAGTGTGCCAATGCATACCCCCCCCCCTTTTCCAAACATCTGCCTATCCATGAGGGTTGCGCCTAGAATGTATGCTATTATTTGTGTTCATCCTGGCAGCACATACATTCTAGCCATTTCAATACTGAAGCACCTAGAATGTATGTGCTCCTTGGAGGTCTATATAAACCTATGTATGTGCTCCTTGGAGGTCTATATAAACCTATGTATGTGCTCCTTGGAGGTCTGTATAAACCTATGTATGTGCTCCTTGGAGGTCTGTATAATCCTATGTATGTGCTCCTTGGAGGTCTATATAAACCTATGTATGTCCTATGAAGAGCACCACGTGACCGTGTGACGTCACACCCGCAAATTATAGCATACAGTCTAGGCTTTACCATCCATGAGGCCCTATGGATAAGTTCTTCATATGGGCCAAGAAGGCTTCAGACGCATACACTGAAGGTATTATTTATTTAAAGGGAGTATTAAAAGCTGATACACAGCGTAAAAGGGTTATGTGCAATTTCTTTTTAAATCCCCATCACAACCTGTGGACAGACCTATAAATGTCTTCTCCCTTTTCCTTGGTTCTGGTTCCATGGTCCCGGGCTCTCTTTACTACACTTCTGGTCCTGCATGTAAACTTCCATTTTGTACAGGGTCATGTGCACTGCTGCAGCCAATGTGTGGCCTCAGCAGTCACGTGTCCCCAACAGACATGTGACCCATCGGTGACGTCACTGCCAGTCATTGTCTGCAGAGACGCACGTAACCCCATCCATGCAGAAAGTTTACATGTGGGGACTGGAAATGCAGTGAAGACAGCCTGGGACCCGGAACTGAGCAGTGGCAAGCGGGTAAGTATAGTTCTCTTCACAGGTCCTGCTGGGGGGAAAATAAAAACAAACAAGGAAACCCCTTTAGCTTCTAAGTAACCTAAAATACAGTATAAACAGAATACCCCACCTTCTCAACACAAACTCCCCATCATGTAACCCTAATGCTGTGCTGCCCAGTGTCCCCAAAGATAAGTGTCATACATAGAGGCTCATTTCTCCTCCGTTCCCGAGTTATGACACTTTTTCTAATAAGCAAATTAGCTCTTTGATGCAATGAGGGCGTCACCATTGCTCTTGTTGCACCCAAGCTCCACTCCTTTCTGTGGCCAGCCCTTCCAGTTGATTGACAAGGCCACGGCAAAGCAGCCAGGGAGGTGCTGACCACAAAAAGGAGCAGGGCTTGGGTGCAACAGGAGCAAGGGTGACATCCTCACTGAACCAAATGCCTAATTAGCATATTAAGATATAAAAGTATAATAACTCGGGAACAGATTGACAAAAGAAAAACTGTGTTTTAATAAACCTATGGAACGCTGGGGACAGATTCCAATAAATTGATGCCTGATCTACTCGGGGGCCTTTGTAGAAAGACCTTATGACGATGGGGTTTCCGCCCCCTGCAGTACACCACAGTCCTCGTACAGGGAGCTATACATTGTATTAGCCTACATAACAAAATGTGATAAATAGGGTTTAGTGCGCCTGTTCTTTCAATACGGCAACTTACAGTATGTTAGGAGAATATCAGGACACCGCCAGCAGTAATCACACTACCCATGTCACAGACATATCCATCCACTATGATACCACTGTTCTCCACACTCATTACAGATGGCGAACGTCATCATCTCTTCATCAGGGTTCCCAGAACGCACCCAGCCGGGAAGAAACAGCGTCCCTCGGGAAATCATGGTTATTGTACAATTAAACCTCTCACATTTCCTGCATTTAATTTTACTAGTCTGGACTCCATCAGCGCGCTGGGGAAGCTGATGCTCCTGGACACCAGCCTGAGTGTAGCTAGCTCTGAGGTCTCGGAGCTCCTCACTTGCCATCTCCAGAGCGCTCATTCCGGCAAATGCCTTGGGGGACAGTCTTTCAGAATAAATGAGCTTTTTCAGGTGCATGTTTTTAGGATTTTTCAGATTGGAGATTTTACTACGTATGCAGCTTCTGTACTTCTTTTCATTCCCAGTATAGAGAGTATAGATGCTTTCTTCAAGGTCCTTCCCATACTCCTGGACTTTGTCTTGGCACTGTGAAGGATCAGCTAAAGCCTGGTACAGAAGGTCTCTGCACTTCATCCTCAGGTCCTCAATGCTCACTTGCTGTTGATCTTGTTTCCCTGCACTGAGCTGGTTGACACTTGTCACTTGTACGCCTGACTGTTGATTTTCTTCTACTTTTTCGGTTTCAGTAGAGGAATGACTGCTTGGACTCTCCAGATCTGTCAGGTCTTGAGGTTTGGTCACAGTAGTACTGTCAGCCATTGCTTGTTCCCCTGTAAAGCTCTCCTGAGCCGCGCTGGTTTGAAGACAGCTGTCTTTGTACAAGAGTTTCCATTTAGAGAGCAAGCACTTGGCTTTCTTCTTCAGCGCTCCTGGTGGACAGCTTTTAAGTACTCGGTACACAACTCTGACGGCATCAGTCTGCTGTAGGTTTTCCCAGATGACTTTTGCTTCTTCAAAGTAAGAGAAGTGGTATGCGATGTCTTCATACATTCTGTCACTTAGAAGACTCTCCACTTGTAAAGCTCTGAAGGTCAGCTCCTTAATACCCGCCGAGTCTAACATTCCTATGGTAGGCAGAAACAAACAAAAAAAATACCATCACTTAAGGATTCAAGCGCTACAAACCATGTAGGTTTCTCTTTATCAGATCTTTACCCAGGTTGTACTTACACTATGTTGTCGCCTTTGTTAAAGAAGAACTCCCTGTTAGAAAGGTGCTTGATATAATCTATAGTGAATGTCATCTTCTTATCAAAAAATGTAATTGTGAGTAATAACCTCTCTTCTTATTGTAGCTGTGTCATGTGACCAACTCCCTGACCTCCAACTGACCCAGGACAGGAAGCCAGTCACTGCTCTATTCATTCCTATGAAACTGAAAGTGAGGCTCCCATAGGAATACATAGAGAATTAGACTTCCTGTCCACACATAAGCTCTGTGTGTCTAATTCCTAGTCACATGACACAGATAAGAAACTTCAGGATGATATAAGTCAAAAATTCAGCTACTGGTAAGAAAATGACATTCACTACAGATTACATCATGTACATTTCTTGCAGGACATGGAATACATTTTTTTGCAGGAGTTCTTCTTTAAATCCTCACGTATGTATCAGAGAAATGCATTTCCAGTAAGGGTGCCCATATATGTAGTTGTAGTGTGCTACAACTAATGCTACATGTATGGATACCCTTACTCTAAACACAATTCTCCAATATATACATGAGGATTTAACAAAGGTGAAGTCTGGTGCTACGAGCCACATGTACACTGCAAACTGTAGCCATCCATGGGAAAACCGCATACGGTGCACTACTGCTATTTACAGCAGCCCCTAACCAATATTTGCTAATTTATGTAGTACAATTTCTGCAGCTGCACCCTATAGCAGCACAGTAAGAGTGAGAATTCAGAAATGCTGAAAGAAGTTACATTGCGCCGGTGCCAGGAAGTTGATTTCTCATGCCTGCACTTACCCATTAGGCTTAGGGCTCAGCCACAAAACCATGGACCGTCCTTGCTTGTGCTGCAGACTGCAATTCACCGTCACCGGCCGCAATATAAAGCAAAAGATAGGACATGTCCTATCTTTCGTGGTGCCAAGGCACAGACCCAAAGGCCTACGAAAGCGATTTGTGGACTTCCGATCTGTGCCTCCCCACCCACATGGCTCCGCATCCATGATATGAGATTTACATGGCCGATGCCTGTATATTATGGACCTGCCCTTTGCAGTTTGCAATACGGGCACGGTTGGCCTATGGTCATGTGAATGAGCCCTCAGGGTATACTGCAAAATACCAGCATTAGGGCTCATGCACCGTGCCAAATAGCGGTCCACAATCCATGGGCACCAGCCCTATGTTTCCTTTGTTCTTGCTTCCTTCTTGAGATCGCGTGCAAGCAGGCCAGAGAACAATATCATGTAGCACACACACAATATCACCAGAAGGAATTGCGCATGAAGGAAAGGAAAAAGCCTATCATTCAAATGGGAAGGGGGTGTGACAAGCTTGACTTCAAGTGTGAAAGCCTCCGACAGAATAAAAGTTGTTTTACAGCAATTATGCCCATCAGACGACTTAGGAAAACGCATCATTAAACCAGATGACATAGCTGATGTCCTGCGGGCAGGTTCCCTTTAATTCCCATACAGATACACTTATAGGGATTATCCGGGTACATATTTTTCCCTTTCCCTGTGCTTCCCCCACCAGGCCCTGCAACTATGACACTTTTTAGGATTCTACACAACCCTTTTAAAGGGGTATTCCCATCTCACAAATGTAGTTTGTATAGTTAGATATAGCCATACCAATATTATTACTAATAGAATGTATTTATATAAAATGTACCGTTTAGAAGATTTGCCTATTTGTATTTCCATTGTCCCACACACATCAGTCAGGCCGTTGCCCCTGGTTACGGCCACTGTGGCCATGTAGTAGTGGTGGCCGGCTTGCTCCTGTTCAAACCTGCTCTGAGGTAACTGCTGTATTGTGAACGCACATAGCATGATCATGCGGAGACACATCTTAGGGTACTTTCACATCTGGTCAGGATCCTTCCAAAACGCAGACTTTATAAACGGATCCTGCTCCATAGAGATGAATTGATCTTGGAACAGGATCCATTTCTCTGCGTTTCTCTAACGGAGCAGAACAACGGAAAAAAATAGCAGTCATATGAACCCAGTCTTGAAGGTCAGCTCTGAACCCAGACATATCCTCATCTTCCCCCACTCTGCCCCTCTGACATGTGTCACAGCATTTCATGAGTAAACCCGGAAATATCACAGTTTTACCCAGACGGGTCCTCTGATATGAGAAGTGAGCCTGGTGATGTCACCGGTATTAATGGGCAGGCTTTAGTGCTGCTCTAACCTGAAAAACAGCTAGGGCAGCACTAAAGGACGCCAATTAGTGACGGAGATGTCACCAGAAACACTGCTAGGTGGAAACAGGCTTTTTACTCGGCGCAGACACTATAGTAAATGGTCCCCCATCTCTTTTTTTGTGCGAGTTTCCCCTCAAAACAGTCATGGGAAAATAAGCCTTGTCAGGAATGGAGTAGAAATAAGACTGTTTATGTGTCTAAGGTCTCTTTCACATTAGCGGCAGCACGGATCCGGCAGGTGAAGGGTGCTGCTGGATCCGTGCTGCCGCAGGGACATGTGTGGGGCCGGAACCGCGCTCCGGCCCCACACATGTCACACAGTACATACACACATACAAATACACATACATACTTACATGCTCCCGGCAGGTCTCCACAGCGCAGGAGGAGCAGGACGGCGCACACATAGGACGATTCCCCACATTGCCCTCTGCTGGGCGCCGGGTGGAATCGTCCTATGTGTGCGCCGTCCTGCTCCTCCTGCGCTGTGGAGACCTGCCGGGAGCATGTAAGTATGTATGTGTATTTGTATGTGTATATGTCTGTCTGTATGTATGTATGTGTGCAGGTAACGGATCCGTCATGAACTCCATTGAAAGTCAATGGAGGACGGATCCGTTCACCATTGTGTCACACCAAACGGATCTGTCCCCATTGACTTTCATTGGGGGTCATGACGGATCCGTCTTGGTGCGGATGCCTGGACCGGAGAGCAAACCACAGCATGCTTTTAGGAGCATTCCGTTGTCTTCAGTTCAGTTTTGTCCCCATTGACAATGAATGGGGACAAAACTGAAGCGTTTTATTCTGGTATTGAGCCCCTATGACGGAACTCAATACCGGAATTATAAAACGCAAGTGTGAAAGTAACCTAATTCAGGCGCAAAAAATGTGCACCAACATAAATACATTGGAAATAAGGCACAAAACAAAGACAACTCCAAAGGTAGTCTCAAAATAAGAATTAGACGAAGAAGGCGCAAAATCAGTTGGAAAATAAAACTTAAAAGATTAGACAAACAGCTTTTTTACTCCTGTAAACCGGCGCAGACACTATAGTAAATGTGCTCCCTTACCTCTGTGTAGTCTCTACTCCTGGTTTTCGCTCACAATCACTCATAGAAATCACTGATCAAACACTCGCCAAATAATGAGGCCTTGGTCACATTTCCATGTCCGTGAACAAAAAGTTTCATCCGTGAAGATGTTTGTGTGTCTGTTTTTTGCCCTCCATGTGTCATCCATATTCCACAGACACTGCTCAGCTAAAAGTTAATTTCCAGAACATCTCCTAATAGTGGTCAGGGAAAAACAGACCAAACATGGATGCAACACGGGTGCCATCCTTGTTGTGTCCGTGTTTTTTTATCGACCCATAGACTATAATGGGTGTGTTTGGTCCGCCTCATGGAACAAAGCAATGCATGTCTCTGCAATATTTTCACTGACCTATGGTCAGTAAAAAAATACTGATATGTGAACACAGATATGTGTGCGTGGGTGAAAAACGGAAATGTAAACAAGGCCTCAGACTGTGCATAGACATACCACCTACTGGTGATACCCAACTGGACCAGTATTCATAAACTGTACATAGTGGGTCATTTATTATTAGATATACGCCAATACTGTCTGCTTAAAGGGGTACTCCCATATGAGACAATGGGGCATATTGCTAGGATGTGCCCCCATTGTCTGATAGGTGCGGGTGCCACCTCTTGGGCCTACACCTACAACGAGAACGGGGCGGGGAAGGTGGTGGCCGGAGGGCTCAGTGTTTCACCGGGTCCAGCCACCACCAAGAGCTCTCCCCATAGTACTGAATGGGATCGGACCACGCTTGTGCAGCCACCGCTCCCATTCATTTCTATGGGGCCAATGGAAATAGCCGAGCCAGTGCAAGTACACGCGCAGTGCGCCCTCCACAACAGTTGGGCCTCCGTTCTCAGTGCAGGTCCCAGTGGTGGGACCCGCACCTATCAGACAATGGGGTCATATCCCAGGGACATACCCCCATTGTCTGAGATGGGAAAAACCCTTTGAGGACCCATGACCATATTTTCATTAATTTCAATGGGATGTGGACAGCACACCATTTACTGTCAGCATCCATATGTCCGTTCCTCAGCCTGACAAAAGAAAATGGAACATGTCCTATTGTGCGATTTGCAGACAAGAATCGGACATTTCTACAAGAGGTGGAAAAATGGCAGCATGCAAATGGCCACTATCTGTGTTTTGCAGATCTGCAGTTTGCGGACTGTGTGCATGGGGTCTTAATCATAACAGTAGCAATGCCACTGCTGCCAATCACTGGCCTGTGGTGAGATCGGTAGTCAGTGCAGAGGTTGACAGCTGTGACCATTGCTTTGCTTTATTTTTTGCATGATCAAAAGTCTTTTTGTCTTTCTGTCTCTGCTCCTGGGCTGCCATCTTATCCTCTCTGCTGCTGCAGGCATGAAGTAATGTGGCTGCAGCAGTGACATGCTATATACCACACTCGACTGTTGCAGCCAATCACTGGCTCCAGAAGTATATGACACAAGAACTTTTAGGCCAGGGTGGGTTCAACAGACATGTGCAGTATATGGGTATGTCCTCACTGCAGTCAGAACAAACCCTGGGGAAGGACGGAGTGGTAATGCTGGAACGGATGGGGCTCAGGATCTTAAAGGGGTATTCTTATCTGGGACTCTGATGGCATGTCGCTAGGATATGCAATCAGTGTCAGATAGGTGGGACCCGCACCTATCTCCAGAATGGGGCCGGTGAAGTGAAGGGGGAGCAGTTGCGTATGAGTGGCCACGCTTTGTTCACCAGTATGGGAGTTCCAAAGATATTCGAGCACTGGCTCATTCCATAGTGATGAACGGAGAGGGGGTCACACTTGTGCGCTCACTCTACTATTTTTGAAAGTCCCATAGCAGTAAATGGAGAGCAAGCCATCCATGCGTGATGTGCTCTCCTTTACTTCAGGGACCCCTTTCTGGAGAGGGGAGTGGGTCCCAGAGGTGGGAACACTCCTTTAAGTATAATATTTTTTTAATTATCAGTGTCCCTGCTGTTTAAGGAAAGACAACTTGGACAACCCTATAAATGTGGTGTACAGCATGTACAATAGTAATGTATAGACCAAGCGCTTACATGTGTTACACCATGCTCGGAGGTCTCACAACCCTCCTAAACATAGTCCATTTCAAGTAGAAGCACGTCAGCCGTGTATAAATGATTCTAGGTAATAAACAGCAAGAAATACACTCATCAGCAATAAAAAACGCACCAAGGAGGAGTTGTTGGAATCAAATGAAACTTTATGTACAGTATCCCAAGGATACCTTTATTATCCATTTTTGATATCCTGAGGCCCTGTAAATGTCTTTTTATTTATATGAGAATTACTTAAAAAACAGCCCAACGCCAACACTAACGGTACCTAGGTGCCTCAATCTGAACGGCTCCTCCCCTCAGCCGGTTTTCTCTCAGGACTGAATGCAGCCCTGCTCCTTCCCTCAGTACTGAATTGACCCCCACTCCTCCCTCTGATCCCGGCCGCCTCTACCTGGATACAAGATGAGATATGGTGAGGCACACTAGTTCAGTATGGTATTGGAGGTTGCCGATGCTGGTGTCGCAGTTAGTCCCATAAACATGAGCTAAGCGGTGAGTGACTGGTATCACTACTAGAGGTGACTGGCTCCCTTGCAAATCGGGCATTGTGTCATTCCATAGCAAAGGCAGGATTGAAGCGCTCACCATGAGACCTCCATACTTGACCCCAGCCGTGACTGGACCTCAAACAGAACCTGGATTCATCGCTACAGACTATACAGATTCAGTTCACTGCAGTCCAGGTTTCTCATTCATACAACTGAAAATGGCGACATTGGCTGGTTGTCAATGGCAGGACATGTAGTGCGCAAAGTGACAACAAAGTTCCTTCTGCAAAGCCCTGGAAATGGTCCGGCAGAGACAGGGATGTGTAATGAAGATGCCACCAGTGTCTGGATGGTAGACAAGAAAACTGTGGGAGCTGCTCATGTTCGTCAGCGGATCACACAATCCTCTCTACTGGCGGTCTGTCTGGGCTGTCCGGAGCCTGTTTGCTCAGGCATGTCTAGCAGCCAATGATCTCTCACCAAGAGATACACTACCCAAAAGTAGCCTCTGAGAGACTTTTTACAGGGTAGCGGTGGAAGCACTTTTATGCCCCCTTGTGGCACAACCCAGTGTCTAATCAGACCACACCTGTAATCATTTACATATCTGCCTGAGACATAAGTGTGCAGAGTTTTGCTGTAATCTGACATTTCCATCTGGGTGCATTTTTAGTCAATGGGTGTATATGAATCAGGTATAATCACCATAGTTCCCCAAACTATGATGTCCTTAAAGTGTTGCAGGCATGCTGGTATTCTTGCTCAGCTCCCTGCCATTGGACAAGTTTCTATTCTGGATTTGTTTATGTACTTTGAGCTATGGTGAATATACCCGAATTATCTATTTTTTGCTGTTTATGACACAGGCCCAGATCGGCAGTCAAGACCTGCACCACATTTATTACAGTGACTGAGGCTTTTCTCTGACTCTATTCCATCTAATGGTTGGCTTACTTTAAGGGCTCATGCACACAACTGTATGTATTTTGCGATCCGCAATAAATACGGATGACGTCGGTGTGCATTCTGTATTTTGCGGAACAGAAAAGATAGCCCCTAATAAAACAGTATTATCATAGTCTTGTCCGTAAGGAGGACAATAATAGAACAAGCTCTATTTTTTTGCGGAACAGAAATACGGACATACGGAAATGCACATGAAGTAACTTCTGTTTTTTTGCGGACTTATTGAAATTAACGGTTCTGCATACGGTCCGCAAAAAAAACGGAATGGAAAGAAAATACGTTCGTGTGCATGAGCCCTAAAACAGATTTTTACAGCAGAATTGTGGCAAAATTTTGGTGCAAAATTTAGACACGCCTCTTTCACTGAAGCTCCACCTACTTGCCACTAAGCTCCGCCAGCTTTGAGCATGTTGGGGGTGGGAGTGTAAAAACCTGAAATGTGCCAAATGGCACCACAGGTTTACTGTGTGTTTCTACAAAGATGCATTTCTACGTTGTTGCCACGCTTTTCCTGAAAGGGACAGTGTAAGGCTTGTATGCCGGTTGTTTTCTGTGCACCGCCACTGTTTGCTTTATTTCCACATACTGCTCCAGTGCAGAGAACGTTCACAAATCCTACAGACAGAATTTATCCATGAACATAAAGTAAAATGTGATCACCAGCAGAGGGAGGCATTTTATAAAGAAAGGCCATGATATTCATCCAAAAGAAGCAGCGCTGTGGTTTATAGGGAGGATCATGTATGTGACGTGTGCAATCTAACAATAAGGGTATGTACACGTGATTGTAAACAGACATCAGACGTGTATTTCCATGGAATCCATAGCAGAACCATGTGCACATGTTATACAAGCTAGCACCACCCCATGCCCAGTAACTGGCTGCAGTGGTCAAGTACACAGGTATGGCACATCATCGCTACAGGCCTATTGTGAATACTGATGCCAAAGCAGTGAGTGCAGTTTTGTATTATTCTAATAGGGTGCTGCCATGTGCCAGAGCGGTGCTACGTTTTGGATGCGGCAATGCTTAAAATAACGCACATGGTATTATCTGTTTAGCGCACATGACCGTTGCTCGGCCGTTCCAGTATTGTGGCTCACAAACAGTGGTTCCGCAATATGCGGGCACCAGCCGTGTGTGCCCCGCATCACGGATGTGGATCCATTCACTTGAATGGCCCGCAATCCAGAAGTTCCAGTGGGGAACCGAGGCACAGAACCCCACAGTAGTACTACTGAGTGCTTCCGTGGGGTTTCTCCGCACCACAGTCTGGATGGATCACGGACCCATTCAAGTTGAATGGGATTCGTCTGCGGACCCCAATGCATGGAACGGCTGACCAACAGCCGTGTGCATGAGCCCTAATTCTATGCTTTCTTCCAGCAAAGAAAAACTCATAACAGACTTAACACCTTCAGGACCCTGTGATTTTCCATTTTTGATTTTCTCTACCTGCCTTCCCAGGGACATAACTTTTTTCTTTTTCCATACACAGTCGTATGAGGGCTTGTTTTATGCGTGACAAGTTTTGCACAGCATCTGAAAGAAAAACAAAAACGCCAGAAGCGCAAGCTTTCTGGGCTAGAAAGCCCAGGTTATTTTTCTTTATAACCCATTCCACCCCCTATAGGGGGATTGGCAGTGTCCGACTGCTAGAATAGGGCATTTGAATGGGGCAGCAGACATGTATGCACACGGCCGCTCCATTCTATAGCAAATACAGCTGAGTGCTTAGGCTAGTTTCACACTAGACTGCTCCCTGCTGGAGATGTCTGGATACAGCACTGCCAGACGCTACCTGATACTCGCCAGCCCCATTAAAGGGGTTCTGCAGTTTTTAAAAACTGATGATCTATCCTCTGGATAGATCATCAGCATCTGATCGTCAGCGGTCCGACACCCGGGGCCTCCGCCGATCAGCTGTTTGAGAAGGCAGCGGTGCTGCAGGAGCGCTGCGGCCTTCTCTGTGTTTTCCTTAGGCCCAGTGACGTCACGACTAGTATCACTGGCCTGGGCGGGGCTAAGCTCTGTTCACATGAATGGAGCTTAGCCCTGCCAAGGCCAGTGATACTAGTCGTGACATCACTGGGCCTGCGGTAAACACAGAGAAGGCCGCAACGCTCCTGCAGCGCCGCTGCCTTCTCAAACAGCTGATCGGCGGGCGCCCCAGGTGTCGGACCCCCGCCGATCAGATGCTGATGATCTATCCAGAGGATAGATCATCAGTTTTTAAAAACTGTAGAAACCCTTTAAGTATGATGGGGACTGGGGAAGATCCAGATGCAACCTGCAAATATGCCGAGAATCTGCAGGATGTAAACACTGCATGGAGAGGTTTTCGTCTGGTCGAGTATTGGCATATTTGCCGGGTTGCGGCCAGATCTCCATTGGTCCCCATTATAGTTAATAGTGCCAGACGGCAATGCGGTAGAGATCCGGAAGGCTGCTCCCTGCCAAAACAGCCTGTCAGATCGAGAAGCTGGTGTGAAACAGGCCTGATACTGGTCTATCTCTGGCAGCCACATGGAGTTGAATGGAGCAGCAGCATGTTCGCCTCTCCATTCATATGGGGAACACAGGCTCTGTTCTAGTGATCAGTGGGGGCCATAAAAATACGTCACTGGGGGTCATTCATTAAAGGGGTTCTCCAGGAATTAAGAAAATGAAAATACTTATATATTACTTCATTATAAATATATTCCCAAATACCTTTCATTAGTTATAATTAGAGATGAGCGAACGTGCTCGTAACGAGCACTGTACCGCTCGGCTCCCTTGCGCTCGCATGGGCGCAGGCAGCCACTTCCGTCGGGTGAGGAGGACGGATCCGGATGCCTGCGCTCGCATGGGAGCTGAGCGGTACAGTGCTCGTTACGAGCACGTTCGCTCATCTCTAGTTATAATGTATTGTTTTGTCTGGGGAGCAATCCTAAAATGGCCACTGTCCTATTAGTACACACAAAATGTGTCCTAATCACACAGGAGGACAAGTTACTTCACAACTCTAAGCTCAAGAGCTGCCTCATCCTCCTCTATGCTTGTCAGGGATTATGATCCTGAATACAGATGATAAAATCTTTAGCTGAATCTCTGTAGGAATGGAGTTCATGAGCAGATGTGTGGCTAATGAGCAGCAGCTCTTGCCTGCAGTCTCCATTACCACAGTCTGTCCTGTTCGTCCTCTCTGTACTTTATGTCTCCTCATGAACTCCATTCCCACAGAGATTCAGCTGAAGTTCTGTATTCAGGATCATAATCCCTGACAAGCAGAGCAGAGAGGAGGATGAGACAGCTCTATAGCTCAGTGTTGTGAAGTAACTTGTCCTGTGTGATTAGGACAGGTGTGAACTAATGGGACGGCGGCCATTTTATTTCTCCTAATGATTGCTTCCCAGACAAAATGAGCCATTATGACTAATGAAAGGTATTTGGGAAAATATTTATAATAAAGTAATATTTATGTTTTTTCATTTTCTTAATTCCCGGAGAACCCCTTTAAGGGATTTGCAAGTTGCATGTCTCTTTGCTAACCGGTCATATGACAATATTTATTAAAATGGCTGGTTTCACACCATGTTCAGCAGTTCGATGGGACCAAGTGCAAGGACTGCCATAGATGTGCCTAATTTATGACGAGGAACATGGCTGATCATAAATTAGAACACCAGTGCAAGGGGGAAACTAAAGGGGTCATTTATCAACTGGTGTAAAATAGAACCAATCAGACTCCAACTTTCATTTTCCAAATGGGCAGTTCTACTTTACACCAGTTTGATAAAATCTCCCCCTAAGTCCAGCATTAAAGGCAGTCCCACTGTGTCTACATAAACAGTGCTGGTATGAGGGGTATATTGCCACATCCCATAATTGTGCTAATCAGTGCGTTACCAGAAATAAGACCCCTGCTAATCACACAATGATGGCCTATTCTAAGCTTCTGACAAACCTTTTAATATTTTCAAAATCTCTATGCCAATTACTGTATTGGAAAAGACACTTATGGGGAGATTTATCACAACTGGTGTCAAGAAAAACACCCATTGCAACCAATCAGATTCCACCTTACATATTTCACTGTTGCTCTGGAAAATGAAATCTGATTGGTTGCTATGGGCAACTAAACCAGTTTTCCTTTACACCAGTTCTGATAAATCCTATATTGTGAAGGCTTTTAAAGGGAACCTGTCAGTACCAAAATGGATCATAAACTGCCAGCAGTACCTTAAAGTTGTTAACATCAGGCTTCTAATGATGTTCTTGTGTAAGATGTCTGAGGCACATAATCGCTGCAAAACAACTTTATTCCCCTCACAGGTCGTATGCAAACGAGGTTCTTCAAGTCAAGGGGGCAGCGGCTTTCACACTTGAAGTCAAGCATGCCGCGCCCCCTTCCCTCCCCTTCGCATTTGATTGATGGCCATTTGTATTCTATTAGGCGCGATTCCATCCTGATATTTCACGCATGCGCCATATGCTCTCATTTCCGGCGCCTGAACATTGATCCCTGCTGTAGCTCCAGTGAGTCAATACGCACGCGCAGACTCAGGATCGGGAGCGCCTGTGCGTTGACTCGCTGAATCAAGCGGGGATCAATACGCAGACACCGGAAAAAAGACCATACGGCGCATGCGCAAAATCTCAGGCTAGAATTGCTCAGGATAGAAAGGCTATCAATCAAATGCGAAGGGGAGGGAAGGGGGCGCGGCGTGCTTGACTTCAAGTGTGAAAGCCGCTGCCCCCTTGACTTCAAGAACCTCGTTTGCATACGATCTGTGAGGGGAATAAAGTTGTTTTACAGCGATTATGTGCCTCAGACATCTCACACAAGAACATCATTAGAAGCTTGATGTTAACAACTTTAAGGTACTGCTGGCAGTTTATGATCCATTTTGGTGCTGACAGGTTCCCTTTAACACAAAACAGGCCTTTTCATGCAGCTAACCCTACACTGAACCTTCCTATAGCCATTCAGCTTTGTCAGAGGGCATCACACCAACATTAAAGTGGTGGTCGGCTGTGCAATCATAAGCACAAGGCGAGCACTTCCTGTGACACCAAGCTCCGCCCCCAAAGCTTTATTACCTGAAACAATGTGGGGCGCACTCACTGTGAACCTACGATCTTTCCCGGGGCCGCTCTTTGGGTGACGTCATAAGAGATGACGCCACCACCAATGGGAAGTTAACCCGCCCCCTTGCAGTGATCGGCAAGTACGCTGCCCAATCAGAGGCTGGATTAGCTACAGACTGGCTGAATCTGCACTGATAGAAAGATAATGGTGGCGTAGCTAGTATATGAAGGTTGTATTAGGATTATCATTGTGCTGCCTTGTAAACAGAATACGTGTGGTGGACAGATGTTAACCCTGCTAGTAAAATATATGCTCAAAGCGGTGTCCAATCTGAGAACATAAAAACCTGTGACATGAAAAATGGCAAAATACATATAAAACAACCACAAAGAGTTTTACTCAAAACTGGTGTAAAGGAAAAGGGTAGTTGCCCATAGCAACCAATAACCTTATTTTTCAGGGGCCCTGAAGTGACTGGAGCAATCTGGTTGCTATGGGTAATGTTTTTCACATTCCATTATACTACATTTGCTATAAATGAACCCTGCTAGTTACACAATGTGAACACATTTGTATGTCCTGGTCAAAAATACCCAAATTACATTTATCTAATATACCCCCCCCTTAATACTTTATTCTCTACTGATTCTCTATCTCTACTGATTCTTCTGGCATACCTCCCAACTTTGTAAACGTGCGGCGCACAAAGCTCACCGTGGCAAATTTTTTCAGCACTAGGCCACGCCTCTACCTCCACCCAAAACATAGCTATACACCTAATCCCACCCAGTCCACTTACTGCTCCACATAGTAATTATAGGCAGTGCCCCAGTAATATGCCCAGTTATATGCCCCCAGTAATATGATTAGCTGTGGGCAGTAATATGCCCAGTTATATGCCCCCAGTAATATGCCCAGTTATATGCCCCCAGTAATATGACCAGCTGTGCCCCCAGTTATATACCCTGTTATGTGCTCCCCAGTAATATGCCCAGCTGTGCCCCCAGTAATATGCCTAGCTGAGCCCCCAGTAATATGTGCCCCCCAGTAATATGACCAGCTGTGCCCCCAGTAATATGCCCTGTTATGTGCCCCCCAGTAATATGCCCAATTATATGACCAGCTGTGCCCCCAGTAATATGCCCTGTTATGTGCCCCCCCAGTAATATGACCAGCTGGACCCAGTAATATGCCCGATTATGTGCCCCCCAGTAATATGCCCAGCTGTACCCCCAGTAATATGCCGTTATGTGCCCCCTAGTAATATGTGCTGTTATGTGCCCCCAGTAATATGCCCAGCTGTGCCCCCCAGTAATATGCCCACATTGTGCCCCCCAGTAATATTACCTGTTATGTGCCCCCAGTAATATGCCGTTATGTGCCCCCATTAATATGCCCAGCTGTGCCCCCAGCAATATGCCCAGTTATATGCCCCCAGCAATATGACCAGCTGTGCTCCCAGTAATATGCCCTATGTGCCCCCCAGTAATATGACCAGCTGTGCCCCCAGTAATATACCCTGTTATGTGCCCCCAGTAATATGCCCTGTTATGTGCCCCCAGTAATATGCCCAGTTATATGACCAGCTGTGCCCCTAGTAATATGCCCTGTTATGGGCCCCCCAGTAATATGACCAGCTGTGCCCCCAGTAATATGACCTGTTATGTGCCCCCTAGTAATATGCCCAGTTATATGCCCCCAGTAATATGACCAGCTGTGCCCACAGTTATATGCCCTGTTATGTGCCCCCAGTAATATGACCAGGTGTGCCCCTAGTAATATGCCCTGTTATGTTCCCCCCAGTAATATGCCCAGCTGTACCCCCAGTAATATGCCCACATTGTGCCCCCCAGTAATATGACCTGTTATGTGCCCCCAGTAATATGTCCAGCTGTGCCCCAGTAATATGCCCAGCTGTGCCCCCAGTAATATGCCCAGTTATATGACCAGCTGTGCCCCAGTAATATGCCCTGTTATGTGTCCCCAGTAATATGTCCCGTTATGTGCCCCCAGTAATATGCCCAGCTGTGCCCCCAGTAATATGCCCACATTGTGCCCCCAGTAATATGACCTGTTATGTGCCCCCAGTAATATGTCCAGCTGTGCCCCCAGTAATATGCCCAGCTGTGCCCCTAGTAATATGCCCTGTTATGGGCCCCCCAGTAATATGACCAGCTGTGCCCCCAGTAATATGACCTGTTATGTGCCCCCTAGTAATATGCCCAGTTATATGCCCCCAGTAATATGACCAGCTGTGCCCCCAGTAATATGACCTGTTATGTGCCCCCTAGTAATATGCCCAGTTATATGCCCCCAGTAATATGACCAGCTGTGCCCACAGTTATATGCCCTGTTATGTGCCCCCAGTAATATGACCAGGTGTGCCCCCAGTAATATGCCCTGTTATGTTCCCCCCAGTAATATGCCCAGCTGTACCCCCAGTAATATGCCGTTATGTGTCCCCAGTAATATGTCCCGTTATGTGCCCCCAGTAATATGCCCAGCTGTGCCCCCAGTAATATGCCCACATTGTGCCCCCCAGTAATATGACCTGTTATGTGCCCCCAGTAATATGCCCAGTTATATGCCCCCAGTAATATGATTAGCTGTGCCCCCAGTAATATGCCCTGTTATGTGCCCCCCAGTAATATGCCTAGCTGAGCCCCCAGTAATATGCCCAGTTATATCCCCCCAGTAATATGACCAGCTGTGCCCCCATAATATGCCCTGTTATGAGCCCCCAGTAATATGCCCAGCTGTGCTCCCAGTAATATGCCCACATTGTGCCCTCCAGTAATATGTTGGGGCCCTGTAATATGCCCACATTGTGCCCCCCAATAATAAGTTGTGCCCCCAGTAACACGCCCACATTGTGCCCCCCAATAATATGTTGTGCCCCCAGTAACATGCCCACATTGTGCCCCCAGTAAAATGTTGGGGCCGTGTAATATGACCACAATGTGCCCTCCAGTAATAACTTGTGCCCCCAGTGACATGCCCACATTGTGCCCCCCAGTAATATGTTGGGGCCCTGTAATATGCCCACATTGCCCCCCAATAATAAGTTGTGCCCCCAGTTACACATCCACATTGTGCCCCCCAATAAAATGTTGTGCTGCCCCAGTAATATGCCACTTGTGCCACTCACAGAAAGTTAAAAAAATAAACACCATATACTTACCTTCTTCCTAGAAGCATCTGCAGTACATCGGTTGCGCTGGTCTGTGGAGGGGGCGGGGCAAAGGCTGACGGCCGGCCCCGCCCCCCTCCCAGACCAGAGGTATGGAGATCTGCAGGGGGGGAACGGAGGGATGATGAAGCAGGTAGCCGATGCTGGCTGTCTGCTTCATCATAATACAGGCAACTGTCTCTGCATCCTATGAACGCAGAGACAGCTGTCAGAAACTGGGACATACCTCTCCCATACCAGGACAGCGGGACAGCCACTGCAATCCAGGACTGTCACGCTGGATCCGGGACGGTTGGGTAGTATGCTTCTGGATCTCTCTGCAGCGTTTGATACAGTAGACCATAAACTCCTCCTTACCATGCTCCACTCAATTGGCCTTAAAGACACTGCTCTCTCTTGGTTCTCTTCTTGGATCTCTCTGGCCGCTCCTTTAGTGTATCTTTCGCTGGCTCTTCTTCCTCTCCCTCTTGATGTTTTCGCGTCTGAGGGTTCAGTACTAGGTCCTCTACTCTTCTCCCTCTATACAGCCCCCATTGGACAGACTATCAGTAGATTTGGCTTTCGGTACCATCTCTATGCTGACGACACCCAACTATACACGTCACCCCTGAAATCACCCCTGCTTTACTCTAAAACACCAGTAATTGTCTGGCAGCTGTCTCTAACATCATGTCCTCTCTGTATGTAAAATTAAACCTCTGCAAAACTGAACTTCTTGTCTTTCCCCATCTACTAACCCACCTGATCTTGATATTTCAATCTCGGCCTGTGGTGCTATCATAACTCCTGTGCAACATGCCCGCTGTCTTGGGGCCACATTTGACTCTGATCTTTCCTTTGTTCCCCATATTCAATCACTTACACGCTCTTGTCGTCTGCACCTCAAGAATATCGCCAGAATCCGGCCTTTTCTTAAGGTGGAAACGGCAAAAACTCTTGTTGTCGCCTTGATTCATTCTCTGTTCTGACACCCTCAATCCGTCTGTGTGAACTAGTTGTCAGACAGTTAACTCTTTCCTATCAATTCATTGAGCTGGACGCAGGGGGGTCCTTTTTAACTTTTATTAATAGTATCAGTGTAAAACTACAAGAAAATAACAGTATTCAGTATAAAGTATACAGCATATCTCAGTACATCACATTATGTAGATACATGGATTACACAGCATAGAGAATGTGAGGGACAGCTGCAAGGCAGAAGAGATAGATCTGAAGACATGAGAACTAGAAAGCTATTAGTGACAATACAGGGAATTATAGTAACTCACCGACTGTGCTATGATGAGGAAAACAACAGAAGAACTAACTGTCTAATGCAGAGGTCATAGTGTGACTGCAACACATGAGGAAAGATGGCTGCTGAAGAGGAAGGGGGCTGGACTAAAGCAAGGCCTGATGGGAGCTATGGAGCCTTGAGAAGGGCAATGTTAGTCAGCATAGAAACATATAGGCAGAATAAACGAAGCTGCAATACAAAACATGTCAATAGGTGGAGCTGTTGGATAACTAATCAGAAATATTGCTGAGAAGGCATAACATTCTCGTCTCAACTACTGCAACGTACTACTAATCAGTCTCCCTCTCTCTAAACTCTCCCCCCTTCAGTCGGTCCTAAATGCTGCAGCCAGGCTCATCTATCCATCCACCCGCTACACTGATGCTACTAGTCTATGCCAGTCACTTCACTGGTTGCCCATCCACCACAGAATACAGTTCAAACTTCTCACCCTCACCCACAAAGCTCTCCACAGTGCTGCCCCTCCATACATCTCTTCCCTCATCTCCGTCTACCAGCCTACTCGTGCTCTCCGTTCTGTTAGCGACCTAAGATCCTAGCGACCTAACATCCTCCATAATTCATACCTCTCACTCCCGTCTTCAAGACTTTTCTCGAGCTGCACCTACTCTCTGGAATGCTCTTCCCCGGAATATTAGGTCAAATCACAACGTCCCTACCTTCAAACGTGCCTTAAAAACACTTCTTTTCAGGCAGGCTTATCAAGCTTCCTAAAATGACCTTTCCCCAACTAAACCTCCCACAAACTCCTCTGGCCTGAACTCGATCCTCTAATAGTCCCAAATCCGAAGCAGATCGGCCGGCACCACTCCTTTCAGTAAAATAATGGCTCGAACCCTACTTATCACAATCACCTACCTTATGTGTCACCCCTAATTTCTCATAGATTGTAAGTAGAGATGAGCGAACGTGCTCAAAACGAGCACTGTACCGTTCGGCTCCCCTGCGCTCGCATGGGCGCAGGCAGCCGCTTCCGTCCTCCTCAGGTCTGTGTCCGTGCTCAAATCCGTGAGCTGGTGGTCAGTGAGGCATCCGTGAAGCTGTCTGTGAAAGATCCGTGTTGGGTCCGTGGGTCAGTTTTTTGCTGTCCGTGTTGCATCTGTGTTTCACTGACACTGAAAAATAATTTTCAAAGCATCTCTTCTTAATGATCCGTGAAACACGGATGCAACACGGATGGTATCCGTGTTGCATCCGTGGTTTTCATGGACCCATAGACTATAATGGGCGTGAGGGATCCGGGAACACGGATCAAGATAGGACATGCATCCGTGCTAAAAAAACGGAACCACAGACCGCGATGAAACACTGATGTCTGAACACAGATATTCAAATGAATGGGGACGTGTGCTGTCCGTGGAGAACACGTACAGCACACGTCCGTGAAACACTGACGTGTGAATGAGGCTTAAGTCATCCGCCCCTCAACAGGTAAAATAGCAAAAGAGATATGACGGCAGCGAATCAATACTGACATAACCTTGAAAACCCGCATAAAAACATGGGGATCAGACAAGGAAACAGATCACTGTCCAACGGTCCAAAAGGAGGCCCAGTGGACCTTTAGGCTGGACACGGTCCATCCTCAAGGACTTAAAACGGTATTCCCATCTCACAAATGTAATTTGTATAGTTAGATATAGCCATACCAATATTATTACTAATAGAATGTATTTATATAAAATGTACCGTTTAGAAGATTTACCTATTTGTATAGGCATTGTACCACACACATCAGTCAGGCCGTTGCCCCTAGTTACGGCTTGCTCCTTTTCAAACCTGCTCTGAGGTAACTGCTGTATTGTGAACGCACATAGCATGAGCATGAGGAGACACATCTTAGGGTACTTTCACATCTGGTCAGGATCCGTCCAAAACGCAGACTTTATAAACAGATCCTGCTCCATAGAGATGAATTGATCTTGGAACAGGATCCTTTTCTCTGCGTTTTGGAAGCGCAGACAAAAATGCTACAACCCTAAGATGTGTCTCCGCATGCTCATGCAATGTGCATTCACAATACAGCAGTTACCTTAGAGCGGGTTTGAACAAGAATAAGCCAGCCACCACAACTACATGGCCGCGGTGGTTGTAACTAGGGGCAACAGCCTGACTGATGTGTTTGGGACAATGCCTATACAAATAGGACAATCTTCTAAACTGTACGTTTTATATAAATACATTTTATTAGTAATAATATTTGTATGGCTATATCTAACTGTATAAACTACATTTGTGAGATGGGAATACCCCTTTAAAGAAGAACTCCCGACAAAAATTTTATTCCATGTCCTGCTAGAAATGTACATGATGTAATCTGTAGTGAATGTCATTTTCTTACCAGTGTCTGAATTTTTGACTTATATTATCCTGAAGTTTCTTATCTGTGTCATGTGACCAGCAATTAGACCCACCAACTCACACACAGACTTATGTGTGGACAGGAAGTCTAATTCTCTATGTATTCCTATGAGACTGAAAGTGAGGCTCCCATAGGAATGAATAGAGCAGTTACTGTCTTTTTGTCCTGGGTCAGTTGGAGGTCAGGGAGTTGGTCACATGACCCAGCTACAATAAGAAGAGAGGTTTTTACTCACAGAAACAGTCACTGATAAGAAAATGACAATCACTACAGATTATATCATGCACCTTTCTAACAGGTCAGAGAATAAAAATTTTTGCGGGAGTTCTTCTTTAATGACCATATTTCCTATGTTTGCATTTTTTATTAGACTCTGGACGTATATTTAACATCTCCCCAATCTTCTTTAGACCTCATATCAGGACCCCAATATTCATCAGACCTCTGATCAGGCCCCCAATCTTAATCAGACCTCAGATCCATCCCCCAATCTTAATTAGATCAGACCCGCAATCTTCCTCAGACCTCAGATCAGACAAAAAATAAAAATACTCCCCCTTGGGAGATCCTGCTTATCCTGCAGTGTTGCACTGTGACCTGACGTCGCAAAGCGAACCAGACATAATGCCTAGTAGGGTTGATCATGCCGTAGGTGACTGAGATGTGGGTGTCATGAGCCTCTGGCAGCAGCCAATAAGGTAGCAAAGACTCTTGTAAGTGCACACCATAGATAGAACAGTGCTGCTGGGGATTATGGGAAATGTAGTTTGGGGGATCTATACAGGTCATGTGGTACCAGCGATGCGGCCATGACACTCTCCACTTAACGGCAGGAGCTTACTTTTTGAATAAAGGTGCATTCATATGGCTGTATGTATTTTATGGTCCGCAAAACATGGATGTGCAAAAAATACAGATGACATCCTTGTTGCATCCATTTTTTGCAGACCCATTGTAACAATGCCCATTCTTGTCTATAAAACTGACATGTTCTGTCTTTTTAGCTGGACTGAGGAACGGACGCAGGTTTTTGCAGCCCCATTGAAATGAATGGGTCTGCATCCAATCCACAAAAAATATGTATCAGATGCGGACTAAAAATATGGTCGTGTGAATGCACCCTAAAAAAGTGAAGAGGAATTGCTGCAAGGTGAACATCATTAATTTAGTGATTGTACAGTACACTCTGCAGATAGTGTTTTTTATTTTTTTTATTAGACTAGGTAACCGGAATACCCCTTTAACTCAATCTTTTAGAGAATAATTTAGAACCAACTGCAGCAGTTTCATCAATTTTATATTTGCTCCCAACTGATGAACTTAAAAACATGATATAAAACATCCTCTCCTGGCTTCCGTCACATCTCCAGATGATTTTAGGGCTAGAACATGGTGTCCGTTACTGTTTATATGTGTCTTCTATCATCTGTCAATATTACTAAACACAGCTGTATCATACATGATAATGGGATCTCCATCTTCACATGGTTTGTACATGCTGCTTTTCATCCAAAAGTAATACTTGTCAATGAGCCTTCAGGCTCTAGTTAAAGAGAGAGGAGCTTTCTGCCTTCTGGGTTTTTTGGTTAACCAGAAATGGGAACAGATCCAAGCAGAAGGAGAATATTTCCAAATCCTTCCTTTGGGAATGTTTCTGACAAACATGTGCAGCCCGCAAACAGCGGGTCCTCAATATATAGTCACTGGCCATGTGCACTCCATATCACGGATGCTGACCCATTCACTTGAATGGGTCCACAATCTTAGGGATGCAGCTAGCCTTTCTGCTGTCTGAGGCGAAAACTGAAACAGCAGAGCCCCCCCCCATGCCAATTTCTTAACCTAACCCCTCCCCTTCAGCCTATGGCCCTTCGGCTGCCCCCCTCTTGCCCTTTCCTAGTGCTGCCTGAAGCCATCGCCTCACCTGGCCTCATTGGTGGTGCACCCTTGCACAATCTGCAAGATATGGAGCGGAGGCACGGAGAGGAAGCACTATGGCGTGCTTCCTTGGGATTTTGGTCTATGCCTCCACACTGCAAAAAATAGACCTATTTTTTTAATAGTTCTATTTTTTGCGGTGTGGACTGAATCTTGCACATCGCTGACCCACTTTAGAGAATGAGTACACATCTGCAAACAGTGGGCACACAGCCGGTGCCCATGTATTGTGGACTGCTATTTGGGGTCCGTAGTACAGGCACAGGGCGCACACGTTTGTATGCATGAGCCGTTAGTTGGAAGGAAAAATCATAAGGGAGAGTGGAGCCCTCAGCCACTAGACTACCTTCTAGTCTAATATTACGTCTGGTGTTGAAGCTCTTGGGCTGCTAGTGCGCTACTGAAGGGTTGCAGTTTGGCAGGAGCACAGTAGGCATTTCCTTTACCACCTAATTTAGACATCTGGCCTAAATCAACGTACTCAAGCACTCTATTTGCTGATTGTGCGCGCCATCTGGCTGTGTTCATCAGAATGTGAGACTGCACACAACCCATTCTACAATGTTATGATTTGTATTCACTTTTGTGACCTGTAATTAGTGCAATCAAATCCATGTTGATTAAACAAAATTATTTTAATTTAAAAAAATGCAAAACAAATACATTGCCCACATCATAGCTCCACTTTATAAAAACCCGCTCAGCTCATCTGGGAGACTGGTGTACACAATGTGGCATAATTAGGCATGATCTGCCATTTCTAACATTTCTACACTCATTTTGGCAAGTTCTCTATTTTTATGACAATTCTGTATGAAATGTGTACTCATGAAGGTTGTTGAATAATGGTGTGCATAAGACAATATTTGAAATCAGATTAGCCTCATATACAGTGCCTTGCGAAAGTATTCGGCCCCCTGGAACTTTTCAACCTTTTGCCACATTTCAGGCTTCAAACAAAAAGATATAACATTTTACATTTTTGGTGAAGAATCAACAACAAGTGGGTCACAATTGTGAAGTGGAACGAAATTTATTGGATCATTTAAACTTTTTTTGTAATAATAAAACTGAAAAGTTGGGCGTGCAAAATTATTCGGCCCATTTACTTTCAGTTCAGAAAACTCATTCCAGAAGTTCATTGAGGATCTCTGAATGATCCAATGTTGTCCTAAATGACTGATGAAGATAAATAGAATCCACCTGTGTGTAATCAAGTCTCCGTATAAATGCACCTGCTCTGTGATAGTCTCAGGGTTCTGCATCATGAAGACCAAGGAACACACCAGGCAGGTCCGTGATACTGTTGTGGAGAAGTTTAAAGCCGGATTTGGATACCAAAAGATTTCCCAAGCTTTAAACATCCCAAGGAGCACTGTGCAAGCGATCATATTGAAATGGAAGGAGTATCAGACCACTGCAAATCTACCAAGACCCGGCCGTCCCTCTAAACTTTCATCTCAAACAAGAAGAAGACTGATCAGAGATGCAGCCAAGAGGCCCATGATCACTCTGGATGAACTGCAGAGATCTACAGCTGAGGTGGGAGAGTCTGTCCATAGGACAACAATCAGTCGAACACTTCACAAATCTGGCCTTTATGGAAGAGTGGCAAGAAGAAAGCCATTTCTCAAAGATATCCATAAAAAGTCTCGTTTACAGTTTGCCACAAGCCACCTGGGAGACACACCAAACATGTGGAAGAAGGTGCTCTGGTCAGATGAAACCAAAATCAAACTTTTTGGAAACAATGCAAAACGATATGTTTGGTGTAAAAGCAACACAGCTCATCACCCTGAACACACCATCCCCACTGTCAAACATGGTGGTGGCAGCATCATGGTTTGGGCCTGCTTTTCATCAGCAGGGACAGGGAAGATGGTTGAAATTAATGGGAAGATGAATGGAGCCAAATACAGGACCATTCTGGATGAAAACCTGTTGGAGTCTGCAAAAGACCAGAGACTAGGACGGAGATTTATTTTCCAACAAGACAATGATCCCAAACATAAAGCAAAATCTACAATGGAATGGTTCAAAAATAAACGTATCCAGGTCTTAGAATGGCCAAGTCAAAGTCCAGACGTGAATCCAATTGAGAATATGTGGAAAGAGCTGAAAACTGCTGTTCACAAACGCTCTCCATCCAACCTCAAAGAGCTCGAGCTGTTTTGCAAGGAAGAATGGGCAAGAATTTCAGTCTCTAGATGTGCAAAACTGATAGAGACATACCCCAAGCAACTTGCAGCTGTAATCGCAGCAAAAGGTGGTGCAACAAAGTATTAATGCAAGGGGGCCGAATAATTTTGCACGCCCCGATTTTCAGTTTTATTATTACAAAAAAAGTTTAAATGGTCCAATAAATTTCGTTCCACTTCACAATTGTGACCCACTTGTTGTGGATTCTTCAACAAAAATTTAAAATGTTATATCTTTTTGTTTGAAGCCTGAAATGTGGCAAAAGGTTGAAAAGTTCCAGGGGGCCGAATACTTTCGCAAGGCACTATAACTGAACTAAGGAATGGCAATAGCAAAGATTGCTTATTAAAATATTTTTGGTCCCTGCTTTTGAAATGATTTATTGTATGTGTATACTATTATTGAGCTTATGGACCTCACTACATTAATATTAGAAAGGTTCTATATATATGTCTTAGGGGTCGTTCAGACGGCCGTAGTATTGCGGAACACACGGCTAGGCGCCCCGTTCAAAATGCCTATTCTTGTCTGCTGTTGCGGACAAGAATAGGACATGTTCTATAATTTATTACCGAGCCACGGCTGCCCGCTCTAATAGAAGTAAATGGGGCCGCATCTATTCCGCAATATCGCGGAATAGATGGGGACCCATTCACATGATCGTGTGAATGGGCCCTTAAAGGGAACTTTTCCTGTTTTTCATCTATATAACTAATAGCACTGCCTCACAGAAGATTGCAGACACATCCCAGACATACCTGTGTGCACTGTGTCTGTATTCCATGTCCAGGAAAAGCACTTTTATTCTGCTGGAAAACAGCTCCCAAGTGCCCAGCTGAAGCTGAAACTAAAAACAGCTTTCTCGCCCAACTCGATTTCTAATGGCTATATCTTCTGATATACTGGATATAATGCTGTGACTTTGGTATCATTTGAAAGCTTGGTATGCCAGCTTTCAAAGAAGGTCAGAACCATTTTCTATCTGCTGCCAATCCCAAGATATGAGCAGCTAAAGCAGCCCTTCCCTCTTCAGTCTGGTTTGCTTTGGGCACTTGCAGCAGCAGAGCTGGGCACTTGGGAGCTGTTTTCCTGCAGAATAAAAGTGCTTTTTCTGAACATGTAATACAAACACAAAGTGCACACAGGTATGTCTCGGATGTGTCTGCAATCTTCTGTGAGGCAGTGTTGTTAGTTATATTGGTGAAAACAGGTGAAAGACTCCCTTTAAAGGCAGTTCAGTAGGGAGACCCAGATTACTTGGATGTCTTGTTGGTAGAGGTGACCTGTTGTATAAGTGCAGTTACAATACTGAAATTAATGGGCCTTCGTAGCCTCTGCTAATTCTAAGGACTCAGAACGAGTTGTCTAAATCTACAGTTTTTGGATCTGAGCTGCATGAATCTGGCCTCAGTCTATCCTTCCTTTTGACCTTTCCAAGAAAGACGGCAAAACTACACCAGATTCACACTTTGTGAGTCCAAACAACTTCTGAACTTCTTCCAGTCTGTAAAGGACTCATTGTAAGGCACTTTATTGCTTCTGCAATACATTTCACATTTAATGCTTACTAAGCCTGTATAAGAAGTTCCTTTTTCCTTTCTAGAAGGTACGGCTTATGTGGTTTAACAAATAGACAAGTAACATTTTACCAATACTGCACGGATTATGTAGCTACAGTACATGCTGCATTATATCAAGTATGGTTTTCACAGTGCACATACAAGTGCTAGATAATACTTTTCAGTAAGAAAGTGAACACAAATGATGAAGTATAATAGTTACAGCCACTAGTTTAGTAACAACAGGGACAGTCAAACATGTAACAGCTTAGAATAAAATAAGAATAAAAATACCAAAAAATGACAAGGCACCCTATATGAGAGTTGTATGTGACTCTAGTAGCATGGAAATACAACTCTCAAATCTGAAACGTATAATCTTCCCTTTGAACGGGATATGTTGTTCATACTGTACATAATCCCTTTACTTGCAAACATGACAACTGTATAGCATATATTTATGTACTTTCATGTGACATGAAATGTAACCATTTGTAGAGGGTGGCCCATGAAAAAGCAGCGATGAACGAGCAAGCAGTATCAGTCAACATAATCCGACGTGCCTAAATATGCAGAGACCTGAACGGGGGACCACTTTTAGCATCTTTTGTGACTTGTGGGTAATTAAAAAAACAGTCCACTTGCTTGTTCATCTTGTCATACTATCGCTGGAGGCGAGCTACTTTTTCGTCAGCCACCCTGTTCAATATAGTTACAGGGTCATTAGCACCAAAGCACAGAGTGTGTTATATGTAACACCACACTAATGATTCCTCAAACCTCTAAGAGGAACTAGTAAAGTGTAACTCATGTTTTATTTTTTTGCTAATGTGTAGGGACAGTGATATTTTATTTAGAGAACTTGTACATTTATAGCAGAAACCTTGCCCAGAAATGTCCCTCAGCATCACTCTCTTAAATCAGTGTTGCTAAGGCATATCTGTCTTCCTAGTACAGTACTAGTACTAGTAAATGTACAAGTTCTCTAACTAAATTTTATTAGAAAATGTTCCTTATAACTGTCCCTACACATTAGAAAAACAAAAATTTGACAGTTACACTTTAAAGAGGTTTCCTTCTCCTCAGGATTTGTCATTAGTAGTCCAACATCTGGCATCCTCACTGGTGCTAGAAGCAGTGTACTGAGTGGAAGCAAAAGGCTCCGTGCACTGTGTACTTCTCGGGGCCGGCATACTGAAGCTCATCTTCAATTCACTTGAATGGGAGCTGAGCCGCAGTTTCACAGCATGGCAAGTACACAGCATACAGAGCCTTTTGCTTCTGCTCCTTACACAGTTAGTTTCCAGCACCGGCCTGAAACAGCTGACTGGTGGGTACACAGTGGGTACACAGTGTACGGAGCTGCCTGTCTCCACCTCCGTACACTGTATAGTTTTTGGCACCATGGTAGCTCAAACTAGCTAATCAGTGGGAATGCCAGGTTTCGGACCCCTACCGATCTGATATCGATGACCAACCTTGAGGATAGGACATCAAAATTGGTAGCCTGGAGAACCCCTTTAATCAATAGTCATATGTTTTATAGTTATGGCTGCTGATATCTCCTTCCACATTCTTGTTCTGCTCTGTTGATATATTTGGGGATTTCAGTAGCTTGACTAGTGATGATCAACTGGCTGAGGGAACTCCTTTTTTTTTGAGGTGTTGTCCAATTGGGAAAACCCTTTTAAAGGGCATGAACCAAAATGGACAGTTTTAGTTTTCGCCTATCTATAGAAAGGTTATGTCTGATTGCTGGTCCGCACTACCGGGACTCCCACAGATTTATGTAAAATGAGCACTGTACTGTGAGCCCCATAAACATTGAGTGAAATGTCAGCACACATGCTCGACTACTCCATCAAAATTCCTACTGACTGCAGTTGTATAGTGAGGAGGAACAAGGGGCTCGGGAAGCCCATTCAAGTGATTGGTTGGACTCCCAACGATCAGTTCACATTTTGGTTTGAGGTGGTGGAAGATTGATGGGTACAGTTGTGTATGGGACTGTCCCAGGACCGAAAACACATAAAATTAACAGAAGTAATTAAACATAGTAAACATAAGTTAAAGTACATTATGCAGTTTGCTCAAAATATGCAATCTAATGTTATTAGAAAATGATAGTGTTCCTTAAACGGAGGCATTCTTCTTCTCACTTAATCTTCAGTGCATGGTCCAGAGACAAAGAAGACATTGTCCAATGCCATTTCTCCATTTTTTCCCTTCCCACGTTCAGATTCAAATATAATCTGCAAAGAGACAAAAGCACAAGGATTTAGCGTGTCTGCATGAAAAGATGCTTAGAAAACATGATTTTGTCTGGTAATTAAATAGTAAATCCTAATGTGATTTGACGAATCCTAACGTAATAAATCCTAATGAGATACGACCTTTTGTAAATCAGCTTTAGTTCACGTGCTCTAATTTCCTAAGGTAATTAGTTGTTCTTAGTTGTCTAATTCAATGATAATTTCCCTCAAAAGAAATTGTTTTTATCTATCACACTGAATTTTCCATTTTTATTCATTACTAGCAGAAAGACTCGGCTTCGCCTGGGTATATTTCATCTATTTCATTTAATGATTCTGTGTCGTTGCAGAGAGAAAGTCAATGCAGCTGACAGAAGTTGATTTTTACCTTAATTTTTTCAATCTCCATTAGCTGGGGAGTGGGAGGGGGCGTGACCTGAGCAGCGGCGTTGTTTAGCCAGACCTTGAGAGGGAGTGGTTGCTTTTAAGTCCTTCTTTTGAGGGTGGCCTGAATTAAAGGTCTATGCCATGGTAATTTATGAGGACACGCAATGGGTAGCAGTGGAAAAAAACATCTTTTATTACTACTGAACGGTTGTAGTCTAAAATTAATCTATTTCATCTAAAATTTTTATGTGTCGTTGCAGAGAGAAATTCACCCTCCCACCCCTGCAGCTAACAGAAGTTTATTTTTACCTTAATTTTTTCAATCCCCGTTGGCTGCGGAGTGGGAGGGGGCGTGACCTGACAGAGTCGGGGGCATGGCTTAGCAAGACGCTTCACATGGGTGTATTTAATCTATTTCATTTAATGTTTCTGTCGTTGCAGAAAGAAAGTGGGGGTGTGGCCTGATTGAGTCGGGGCGTGGCTTAGGGAGACCTGGGGCAGGGGTTTTAGGTACTTCTTTTAGGGTGGCCTGAATTAAAGTTTGATACCATGCTTCTTTATGAGGCCACGCAATGGGTAGCAGTGGAAAAAAACATCTTTTATTACTACTGAACTGTCTTAGTCTAAAATTAGTCTAAAACATAAGTTATATTTATGGTAACCGGAATACCTTTAACAGTGTCAGTGAATAGAAATGGCTGTGCTGAGCTCCTCAGCTGGCTGTGTTGTTATGGAAACCTGCCCTCCCTGTGTGTGTCTATGCAGAGAATGGCAGTTGGGGTTTAAAACCAAAGCTCCCATGCTAATATTGGCTAATGGAGATCATATTTTGGGAATATCTCAGGAACGGTAGGTCCTAAAGAGATTAGACCTGGTCTAAAACCTTTCCGAACACCTGATGTACCTGTGTGCCGAATTTGGTGAAAATCGGTCCAGTAGTTTGGTTGCACATAGAGAACAGACGGATGGACGGACAGACAGACAGAAACTCCTTTTTTTAATATTAAGAGATTATTTTCAGACTACTTTAGACAGCCCCATGTATAAACGCAAGAAAAAATAAGGAGCATGTCCTTTGCTGCGGAAAGTCACTGCAAGGTATGCCCCTTCCAGGGGCAGACTGGGAACTTAAAGTGGCCCTGGAAAAAATACTAAAAGGTGGCCCCGTTTTGAAGTTAGGTCCAAATTGATGGAAGGCAGGGCCAGCAATACCATATTGTGGCACATTATACCACCCCAACAGAGCCAAATACCACAGTCCAGTTCAACATACTGCCAGCAGTACAAAATACATCCCCAAGAACTTCCACTGGCTGGCCATGAGGAGGGTTCAGACAGCCCCCTAGGCATCGGCCCACCGGGAAATTTCCCTGTAAGGTCTATGGCCAATCCGCCCCTGGTCCCTTCTTTCTGATATGTTATCTGTACTCTCAGTTGAACAAAAACAAATCCAAAACTCCTACTATGCAGATGTAGTTGCAGAGGAAGTTTTCCAATACAAAATAAATCTAGAACCCCTCACTGGTCTGCAGTATGACAATACACTTGAAACCTATGGTAGAGCAGGGAACCGTAGGCTCCCTGCCTTACTATTCTCTCTGTGGCCTACAGGACACTAGGACAATGCATTGGAGATCAGTGTCCCGATGCAGGTGGAGCAATAACATCACTGCATTGTACCACCTATACCGGGCTGCTAAGTGTGCAGACCAGAGCTCTGAGACACTGTGCTCATTGGGAGACTGGAGTAAGGAGAGTTTAAGTTTTGTTTTTGGGACACAAATGTGGCAATTTTTATTTTGTTTTGGGGCATTCAGGGGATTATTAATTTTTAAAAGGGAACTCAGTGGGCATGATTACATTTTAAGAGGGAGTGGGTATTATTATGTTTTAAGGGAGCACTCAAAAGACATTATTACTTTTAGATGGGAATAAATGTGAAAATATTACTTTCAAAGGGACATTCCTACTTAGCAAAACAGAGCATTACTTTTAAGGGCATATGGGAATGTTTTTACCTTCTATAGAGCACAAAGGAGGTATTATAACTATCTAGAAGGCGCATAGGTTGTATTATTACTTTAAAAGGGACACAAAGGTGGCATTGTCACTGTGTGTGATGCTAAGATGATCACTATTTCTCTGTGGTATTAAAAACTGCTCTATTACTGTTTCTGTTCAAAATATGACATTTTAATGTATGGTGCACTATTACTGTCTGGATTACAGTATTTGACACCATTATTTTAGGTGTACTCTATGTAGCACTATTCTTTTTAGGGGTTCTGTCTGTGTGGTACTATAGTGTGTGTAGGGAGGTAATTATGGCTCCAAAGTACAGTATTTGGGGGCACCTTGCCTCACAGAAGGTACAGTAATAGGATAACAACAGGCACAGAACTGAGGGAAGCAACAGGATGGGAAGATTGTGAAAGTTGGGAAAGGTATGGAGAGTGTTGGAATAGTGAGGAGCCAAAGATTTTGCAAACTCTGCAGACACCATTGATAATTTTTTTTCAAGTTTCGTTCTGTTGCTAAATTTAAAAAATAAATCATGTTTTCCCCATGTCTCTACACTCGGTACCCCATAATAACAAAGTGAAAGCAGAATGTTCAAAATCTTTGCTTATTTATTGAAAAGAAAAAACTAAAATAGTGCTTTGATATAAGTATTCAGACCCTTTACTCATTACTTAGTTGAAGCACATTTACAGCTTACAGTCTTCTTGTGTATTTAGACCTGAATTTGAGGACTTTATGTCATTCTTCTCTGCAGATCCTCTCAAGCTCTGTTGGGTTGGCTGGGAACCATCGGTGGACAGCTATTTTCAGGCCTTTCCAGAGATGTTTTATTGGATTCAAGTCAGGGCTCTGGCAGTGCCACTCAAAGATTTTCACAGAGTTGTCCCTAAGCCACTCCTGTGTTGTCTTGGCTGTTTGCTTAGGGTCATTGTCTTGTTGGAAAGTGAACATTTGACCCAATCTGAAGTCCAGCACGCTCTGGATGAGGTTTTCATTTAGATTTCCCTCAACCCCAACCAGTCTCCCCATCCCAGCCGCTGTAAAAAAAACTCCACAGCATGATGCTGCCACCACCATGCTTCACTATAGGGATGGTATAGGGCAGGTGATGAGCAGTGCTTGTTCCTACTCCCTCAGACATTATGCTTAGAATTGAGGCCAAAAAGATCAATCTTGGTTTCATCAGACTAATGAATCTTGTCTCACACAGTCCATTTAGGTGCTTTTTAGCAAACTCCAGATGGGCTTTCATGTGTGTTTTACCGAGGAGAGGCTTCTCTGTGGCCACTCTGCCATAAAGTGGTGTACTGCAGTGATAATTGACTTATTGGATGTTTCTGCCATCTTGCACAGATGGTCTTTGGCGCTCAGCCAGAGTGACTATTGAGTTCTTGGTCACTCTCTTACCAAGGCCCTTCTCCCTCGATTAATTAGTTTGGTGGGGCAGCCAGCTGTAGGAGAATCCTGGTTGTTCCACATGTCTTCAAATTAAAGAATTATGGTGGCCACTGTGCTCTTGGGAACTTTCAGTGCAGCAGACATTTTTGGTACCCTTCGCCAAATCTGTGTCTCCACACAATCCTATCTCTGAGCTTTACTGGCAGTTCTTTCTTCTTCATGGCTTGGTTTTTGCTCTGATATGCATTGTCAGTTGTAAGACCTAATGGGTGTATTTTTACATATCATGTCCAATCACCTGAATTTATCACAGGTGGACTCCAATCCAGGTGTAGAATGGGCACCACGGTGGCTCAGTGGTTAACACAGGTGCCTTGAAGCGCTGGGGTCCTAGGTTCAAATTCCGTGTTTGTGTGGGTTTCCTCTGGGTTCTCCGGGTTCCTCCCACACTCCAAAGGCATATGATTGTGAGCCCCATTGGGGACAGCTTGATACTAATGTCTGTAAAGTGCTGTGGAATATAGTAGCGCTATATAAGTGCATAAAATAAATAAATAGAATCTCAAAGGTGATCAAGAGAAATGGGAGGGCTCCATGACTAAATTTCAAGTATCACAGCTAAGGTTCTGAACACGTAAATGTCCATGCAAAATTTTAGTTTTTCCTTTTTAATAAATTTGCAAAAAGTTCTAACATTTGGTTTTAACTTTGTGATTATGGGGTATTGAGTGCAAATTGATGAAGGAAAACTTGAATTTTTAAAAAAATTTTAGCACAAGGCCACAACATAAAAAGTGAAAGGGTCTGCAGACTTGCTCCGAATGCATTGCGGCGGCCTTGGACAGATGAGAAATACTGGAAAAGTGAACAACTAAAATTGGAGAAATCATGAACTGTAAAGGCCTCAACACACATTAGTGTTTTGTCAGTTGAACCCGACAAGAACTGTGGGTTCAGCCTACAGTATAATATGTATGAAGATCTCCTGACTCTTCCCCAGCATATGTTGTCAGGTGGAGAGAAGAATCAGGCAAAAGAATCAGGCCCAGAAGATAAACCTATGCCAAAAGTGCCAGGCAGTGACTTTCTTCTCTTTCCCCATTGACAGCACACACACTTGGTCAAACAGAGCATGTATGTATATGAGGGAGTTGGAAAAAATACCTGTCGTCTGAATGATTCTTCTGCCGACAGCTACTGAATTGTGTATCCCCAGCTTTAGTTATTGGATTTAACTATACTATAATCACTTATAGGGTCTTCAGAGGTACTGTGTAGGACCGCTATCTGCAACTATATGGTCACTGTATGTTGGAAATATTGTTCTTTGTACTATAGATTTTATTCGGTAACAGTATGTGATATTATTCAGTCAGTATGTATTGGTAGTTGCATGATGGTAAAATTATTCTTTGTGTAGTGTTTTTTATACAGCAACGGCATGGTAATATTGTTAAAGGGGTTATCCAGGAAATTTTAATGATAGCCTATCCTCAGGATATGTTATTACTATCACATCAGCAGGGGTCCTAGTCCTGGCACTTCCACCGATCTGCTGCCTTAGGGAGCCCTGGTGAGCTCTGCGGACTCCCAGTAGCTTACCAAGCACAGCACCGAACATAGTATAGCATCTGATTGGTATTGCAGCTAAGCCCCATTCATTTCTATGAGGCTGAAATGCAAATAGGCTATGTGATCTATATATAGTGATGTCACATCGTCTAGGAAGAGGCTGCAGAGCTCACTGAGTGCCTGACCTCTAACAGCTTATCGGCAGGAGTCCTGGGTGTTGGACCCTCGCCAATCTGATATTGATGACCTATTGTGAGGATAGGTGATCAATATTGTTTACCGCATAACCCATTTACCGCATAATCACTGCATGGTTTTAGAAACATTAGAGGTCTGATCTTAGGTCTTATTGAGGTCCTCATCTAAGGTCTGATTGAGGGTCTTTTTCACATTGGGGGTCTGATCTAAGGTCTGATTGGGGGTGTTATAAACATTGGGCTCTGAGCTGAGGTCTGAATGAGGTCTTATTAGCATTGGGTCTCATCTGAGGTATGATTGGGGGTCTTATTAACATTGGGGGTCTGATCTGAAGTCTGATTAACATCAGGGGTTTGATTGGGGCTCTAAGTTGAGGTCTGATTAACATTGGGGGTCTGATTGGTGGCCTTTTTGTTTTTTTTTTCTCCTCTAAAACCTAGGTGAGTCTTGTAGGGTGAAAAATACGGAAACTGCCACAGTGGCTGCTATTACATGTCTTTTCCTTGATATAAAGGTACTGTATAACCATGTTGGATAATCATTTTTGCCAGTGCCTGTACATCTATACAAGAAGAAATATTAGGTTTCTCTGCTGTTGTGATGAAACGGAATATCTAATGACATTGACCTTATCCACATCTGCCAAGAGTTTATATTTTCTCCCTGTATTTGTGTGCGTTTCCTCCATGTGTTCTGGTTTCCTCCAAAAACACATAGGTTAATTAGATTCAAATGGAACTGGTCCCTGTGTACACGTTTGATAAAGAAAATAGTTTGTGAGCCCCTTTGGGGACAGGGAGTAATATGATGGATTCTTATCTGTGTAATGCTCTGCAAAATTTGTTAGTGGTATATACGTAAATGGGAATAAATTGTGGGACATACAGCCAGGTTCTCACCAGTTGACTGTACACATCCCATGGCATACATTCTACAATATACCTTCATCTTCTGGCTACTTAAAACTCTAGCAACCAGGTCTTATCGCCACTGCGTGGGAGATGCAGTGCTACATACTAAATTCAAGTGAATGGCTGAACAGGTAGAACATGAATGGTCCAGCATGCTGCTGTGGCTTATTGAAGGGGTGATGAGTAGAGATGAGCGAATTGATTAAAAAAAAAATCTGATTTGTTCAAAAACAGTCCCCTGGAGCACTGAGGGGCTGGTCCTCCTGCTCAAGAGACCCTCCACCTCCCTCTAGATTGACAGGGGCAGACATCTTACCTACGCATTGCCCCAAGTATCAGTGCAAGGGCAGTGGACCTACTGTTGCTGCCAGAACGCCCCCTCTCATGACGTTCATATGCCATAAAAGAACATATTGATAGCGGGGTTTCTTTATAAGACAACCCTTTCAAACAGTAGGAAATTTGTTATTTATCCCTTTGCAGAAACTGTTCTGTTTGACACCATACCTTGCTGGAAGAGCTGCCCTGTGTCTCGGGTATTTCTATTCTTGCTATCCTCCATCCTTCTTCTTTACTTTTGTTCTCTTCCCAGATTGGATTTTTGTTTTCATTTATATACACCCGTAGTTTCCCAAACTTTTCTCCGATAAGGCGATAAGTAAAAATTAAACAGAACTTGCTGCTTGTGCGCAGATTTGTAAGAGGGAGTCTCAGACGACCAACAGCCTTCTTGTGACCAACCGTAGCAGGAACCGACAGATAAAACCCAGTACCTGATTGAGAGAAGGAAATAATTTCACTATATAATCTGCAGATAGAATTGATGGAAAAAATGTTATTTTATAAGTAAGAGAGTGTGCTAAGTAATCTGTGGCTCGCCATCTGTTGCAAAACCACAAGTCCCAGCATGCCCATACAGCCTTTGGCTGAGTAATGGACTAATCCAAAAAACACACCCAGATGAATAGTGTGAATTCCCACTAGGGATGCAATCTTTGTTTGAATATTGTGTTAAATGAACATAAGCGGTAGGTTGACACACACAAAACCCTCTAATGCCCGCATCGACATGTTGTTTAACCCTTTGGTGCTGTAATTATCAATATGGTATTCAATCTTAGGCATTTATGACATATTTAAAGGGGTTATCCGGGAAATAATATTGATGGCTTATCCATAGGGTAGGTCATCATTATCACATCTGCGTGGACCATGTCCCATCACCCCTGCCAATCAGCTGTTTCAGGAAGCTACATCGCTCACTGGAGCTCTTGTCAGTGCGGAGGCCTCCTTGGCGCTTACCAAGCACAGCGCCGTACATCATATAGCAGCTGTGCTTGGTATTGCAGCTCAGCACCATTGACTTGAATGGGGCTGAGCTGCAACTACTGTAGTCCACGTGACTGATGTATGGTGACGTTACATGGCCTAGGAAGAGACTGTGGTGGTCTCGGAGTGCTGGCTGATCGGTAGGGGTTCCCGGTATCAGACCCCTACCGATCTGATATTAATGGCTGATCATCAAATACATTTTTTCAGTTCAGCCTTTTCCAGATCAGTTATTCATTGCGGAATTAAACATCTCTGTTAATGCCATGTTTTTACCGATCTATTATATGTAGCATTAAAATGATGCTAATTAACAACATATAAGCATTTTATTGTCAATGTTGTAAACTGCGTAGCTTTTGAGCATTACTCTTAGATAACTCGAACCATGTACGCCGAACTTGAAAACAGAAGTTCGCTCATTCCTACATTTGACCCATCCACTGGGTAACACTTCACATTCCCTCCACTGAAACTAATGTTACGCTTGTATTGGTTGCCAAATTCTGTGGCCAATATTTCAGTGGAAGATTTGGACATGTCAAATTCAGTAAAAAAAAAAGTGATAATGGCACTCATGACTTATGCACAGTGATTGCACAGAGCCCCCATCCCTAAATGGGGCCCTCTGTTCAGCTGCTTCACATCCCCTGCTATTCAGCTGCTGGGACAGCCCAATTTGGATGAGATATGGATAAAAAATATGGTCATGTACATAAGGCCTAAAACTGAGCATGCATTGTTTTTGTATAGCCTATAGTGATCCCAGTGTAACTGAGTTCAACACTGCAAGTGAATGTCTTCTTGCCATCCTCTGTCAAGCCAAGCTTAGTTCTGTATCTAATGTACTGAGCATATGTATAGTTTACATAAAAACATCAGAAAACATGCACAACCATAAAAATCCCACTGCAGAGTGGTATAATAATCAGAATTCACAGAAGACAAACCTGTGAACCTAACTAGTGGACTCAAGTCAAGGTGGAGAACAAGGGAGATCAGAGAAAAATACCTGCACAGTGGTGAATCTCCTGTCAGCTATATTCACAAGTTTAAATCGCCCTTTTAGAATGTTTTTTTTACATGTGTATGGTTCCTGAACCTCGGGTTAGTTCTGCTAACATCTGGCATATGCAAAATCATGACATATCTAGCCAAAACCTCTGGGCGTAAGACTGTAATCAGCTGCCATGAGCCATGCAGAGTGAATTCTGTATGCCAGTCATGGTTGAGAAGGAACTTAAGGTGCACTTAGATGGGCCGATGAGCAGCAGAATGTCAGGAGGGAAGGAATCATTGCTTCCATACAGTCGGCTGTTCATTAAGTGGTGCAATAGTCTCTCACCACAATTGCTTAGGACTATCAGGTGTAAAACACCTGCGCTGCAGACAAAATGCAGCTCATTTAAGTACAGCTATGCACCAAATAATAAATCCAACCCTAAATAAGTGCGCACGATGGAGGATAAAGGGCGGAAAATGACGAAGAAATAGGCGAGCTTAGTAAATGTCCCCATTCACTATAGTATATGCTATTTCCTGCCACATGTGTGCTCATGCTGTGCTGTTACCTGCCACACATACTCATTATATGATGTTGCCTGCCACATGCTTACTATATGTTATCTGCCACATGCATGCTTACTATATGTTATCTGCCACATGCATGCTTACTATATGTTATCTGCCACATGCATGCTTACTATATGTTATCTGCCACATGCATGCTTACTATATGTTATCTGCCACATGCATGCTTACTATATGTTATCTGCCACATGCATGCTTACTATATGTTATCTGCCACATGCATGCTTACTATATGCTGTTTGAGCATTAATTACCACTGGTATTCACCAGTAAAGATTCCTTACCATGGCTGCGATTTGTATGTTTCCAATCAAAGTCATCTTCTGTCTCCTGTTTCCAATCACAGGATCCACGATCAAAGCTGCAGTCTATAGACACTTCTAAACATATGGAAAAATCAAAAGGATAATCACCTTTAGTATAATGTATCCAATTATGGAGACTAAAAGTAAAATTCCTGTAATGTTTCTAAAAAAGCTATAAGTAATATGGCAATTTAATACATTCAACCTACACAGCACATGATGTACAAATTATAATAGGTACAATTATCATCTGGAAACCACAGTGGTTTAGTACATAGTGAGTCGCGTTTGCCTTATATTAAGAAGTTTCATGCTGAACATGAGTAAGAGTATTTTGAGGTTTAAGACAAATTATTATCAATATGTCAGATGACACAATGACAGCACATGAGCCACACTCATAAATCTACATAAATAACTAGCCCCAAACTAATGAGGTGAGAGTGAATACTTAAAATATAGCTTTTAATAGATATATACTAAAAACACTAAGCCGGATACAAGTTAATGCCAAAGTTTACACCTGTTCCCACTGGAACGGTGGATACTTTCCTTTGCATTTAATCAATTTTTCAGGATTGTGCAACCTTGAGGCGCTAGACATCTTGGAGGTCTCAGGTGGTCTTTTTCTCTACACTACCCTGATGAGTCTTGGAGAGAAACGTGCCACGTTGGGGGTGGGAACGAGATATTTGTTTTAGGGTTTAGGCCCTGGATTTAGGGACAGGTATCCGGATGGGGTCGCCCCTTTCGGGGCGGGTGCTCTGTATAGGTAGGTAGGGTGGTCGCAGTCCCCTTCCCATCAAGACCTTAGGGTGAGTTTAGGGACTGTGCCCACTCTCTCAGGACTTGCTGCCTTCAGGCACCCGTTACCTTCGCACGGACCTTGACCCTGATCTCCATCCACTGTCTCACCAAGATCCATGGCGGATGGGTAAGACCGTTCCAATTACGTCCTTGAGAGGACTACATTGGATTTTTTACTACTTACATTGTTCTGGAGTTTGGTGCTTTTTTGTGCTTCAGGCACTAGTGTTGTTTTTGTTTGTGTTTTTGTGCCGTTGGCACTATCATTAGAGTGAGGGCTTAGTATATATATTATGCTTGCATCTATTGCATTATTTTCTGTGACTTTACAAATGCACATCCGCATATTTACTATCATATTGTGCAGGATGTTTTTTATCTTTCTTACGTGATTTTTTTTTTCAGATTCATTTGAGTCTGTCTTATAAGAAAATGACTACTTACACCAAAAAAGACAATCCAGATTTATTAAGGGATAATAAATGATAATAGTAAATTCAAGACAGACTTTGCCAATAAGCATTTTTTTATTACCTAAAAAAGGCGAGCTTAGTAAATGTGCCCCTGTATCTTTATTGGGACAAATTCACATACTATAGATTTGTTGCAAGCATCTTTACGACTGTAAAACAAGACTCATCTGAAATAGGGTTCTTTTAGCAGCAAAGACACAGATTTTTACAAGCCACAACTGTAAAGCTTTTTGCAACAAAACAGCCATGTGAGAATTGAGCCTAATGGATAGAGCCCCATTTTTCTGAGCTTCAAATAGCTCATACAGAGCAGCCACTAAAGAGGGGGCATAGATGCTAATTGCATACTGTTGTACATTGGGTTTTCAGGGAGTTTAATATTGATGGCCTCTCCCCAAGATAGAGTATTAATATCTGATCAGTGGGGTTCCACTATCTGACACCCACACCGATCAGCTGTATGAAGAGGTCATGGTGCTTTGGTGAGCTCTGTGGCCTCCTCACAGCTTTCCATAGTGCCGTACATCGTATAGCGGTTCTGCTTGGTATTGAAGCCCAGGCCTATTCACCTGTATGGGACTGGGCTGTGCCTAGGCCACGTGACTGATGAATGTGAAGTCACTGGCCTTAGAAAGAAGGAGCAGTGCCTCTCAGGGCACCATGGCCTCTTGAAAGTTGATCGTCAGGATTGCTCGGACTGCTGCTGATCAGAAAGCCTATATAATTGAAATTAAGCTACTGAGTTGTCTTTCAAACAGAAAATATGTTATCATGTTTAAAATATATTAAATTGAACATTACCTTCTGATTTTAGTGAAGTGGCCTTCTGATTCAGAACATTTGATCTAAATGCAGGCTCCTCTCTTTTAACCTGTAAGGCTAAAAGAAAAAAGGTTAAACATATCCATAAAACGCCAAACCAAGCCAACCTAAAAGGAAAGCCTTAGCACCAGGCAATCCTGAGAAGGATTGAAGGGGTCACTGTGATTAGGGTAAACTTGTTTCATGCTTGTCAAGCTAAGGGTGCGGTACACAGAGGGCTCACTATATGGCTGAGTTCACACTTCAGTTATTTGGTCAGTTATTTCCATCAGTTATTGTGAGCCAAAACCAGTAGTGAAGCCTACTCAGAGATCAGGAGTAATGATTTGATTTGTACCTATTCTGTAGTTTTGACCCGCACCTGGTTTTGGCTTATAATAACTGGTTGAAAAAACTGACTGAACAACTGATGTGTGACTGCCCAAGAGCCCACATGCACCTAGAGTCACCTCATTACTGTGGTACACAAAGATTCTTCTTGAGGAAATACAGCAACATTTTAGGTTTAAGTGAAGTATGTTATAGTCAGTAATGTACACATATAACTATGTTCTTCTTAAAATGAACTTGATTTTTGCTGCCCTATCTAGGAGGGTATGATAAAAGGAAAAGAGCTGAGTTCTGTAATATATATATATATATATATATATATATATATATATATATATATATAATATCTCATATATTGCATATCATTTAGGAGAGACAGCGAGAGTCCTGACTAGCTCGCCCACACAGGATGCCTTCTGTATACACACATTGATACAGGAAGAGCGGTGGGTGGGTCTCTCCTAGGAATCTTGTAGGATTTACTCTGTGTTTTATGCAGAAATCCTACTCTACATTAACCAATTAATTACTGAGCTCAGCATCTCACCCTGTCATATGCTGCTCTCAGATAGGCCAGCAGAAATCACCTGACAGGTTCACTTTAAAAGGCTTGTCTGAGTGTTTTATATTGATGACCTATCCTCAGGATGTGTCATCGGTATCTGATCGGTGAGGGTCCGACTCCTGGCACCCCGCTGATCAGATGTTTGAAGAGGGCAGAGTGCTGTGATCTTTTCCTAGTCCAGTGACGCCATGTTCATCATTCACATGGTCTAGTCGCACCATAATCCCATTAAAGTTAATGGGGCTAAGCTGCGATACCAAGCACAACCGCTAACCAATGGTAAGCTTCGAGGAGGCTATGGCACTCACTGGAGCACTGTGGCCATTTCAAACAGCTGATCAACAGGCGTTCTAGGAGTCAGACCACTACCAATCACATAATGATGGCTTATCCTGAAGATAGGTCATCAGTATAATAACACTTGGAAAACCCCTTTAAATGTCAAAAAAATGTATAGACTCTTACTTTGAAAAAATTCTCTCCAATACATTAATAAGGTATCATTCCTAGAAACAGGCTTCTCATTTATTGTAACTGTAAACCCTCTTATGAAATGATTAAAGGAAGATTTAAGCTATAGGAGATGATCTTTCTTCCAGCCTGCAACATTTTCTGCAGGATCCTGATACAAAGAGTCTTGTAGAAATTCTGCAGAGAACACAGGGATTTATCTCTAGGCGATCTGTTTCATGTTTGGTGGCCATGGCTTAGCAAAGAAGGTGGGGCTGGACAATCATAGTGCCCTACAGGGCAGAAGGGGGAGGTTCCTGATGCAGCCAGTTGTCTTACAATTAAACACAGTGAGGAAGAGGAGGAGGGGAACATGCTTAGTTCCTGGGACAAAATGACAAGATTTGAAGGGGGGAAATGTTGAGATATATATTTTAATTATTTTTGTGCATTCCTGTGTTCAGTGTTTCTTTAATACTACACACATCGCGTTCCTTTTCAGAACATTGTCTTATCAAAGTATTAAAAACAGGCAGATTCTATTGGTCTTGGGTGGTTTGGGACAAATCTCTTTAATCTAGTGCTTTATTAGATACTTTAAAACTATACAACTGTTTACTGGGATTGATTTTACTAGCGGCGACTTGGTCATGTATGTTCTCTGGTTCATAGTACGCAGTGTCAAAGTAGTGAAACAGACTAGGGGGTATATAAGTCTTTAACTGCAAGAAAATGATGCCATAGTTCTGTACTGAATTAATTCACGTATTAGGTCCAGTTACAGAACACAATAATAAAATATAGAAAGCCTACTTTAAAATCTCCATAGTCCAGTTGCCATGAGGTGGTGTAGGTAGCAAATGCTCATTCATAATCTTTTCTTGTTTGACATAAATTTTGCAGCGAGTTTACCTAAGAAGATCTCCAGTTACGTTAATTAAAATAAACATGTAGGTTTATACTTGGAAACATTTACACCTAGACCACACAGGCACAGTCATCTGAAGCAGAATCTGGGATAAAGCAAATTCTGCCTTCCAACAAATCTGTATTAAATTTCCAAGCACAGACTTTCTCCTTAGATGGTCTGATAACCAAAGACCAATCACATAATACTGTCTTCTATTTATTTTAACACATGAGCAAAATGTTTAGTAGTCTGGATATCTGAGCAATCCATCAGCTGAATGAACTCAACATTTATGGAACTATTGCCAGGAAAAGCGGTGTAATGTGAGACTGGATGGTGAATAGCCATGAGCTAATTAAGTTCTGTATCATAGGCATAGGATCTCTCATTAAACACATTCAGTGTTTCACTTAATAAAAAGGTTATTGCACTTCTGAACTAGGATCCCTGAATTATTTCTGTTCTGCAGAATACAACATTGGAAAGGGGTTGTCCTGGGGTTCTCCTTCCTGGTCCTGCCGCTGGCTGTGGCCTGTCTTTGGCTCAGCAGTCACTTCCTGTGTGTGGTGAGGGAGCAGGAAGTTGAGATAAGCAAAGGTGAGGGAAGCATCTGAATGGGAGCAGTGGGGGATCAGTGAAGTGAGTTTTTCTTCTTTAAAGGAGTGCCACTTTCTGGTTATAGTTGATCAATGTGTTTGTGAGATGATTACATGCCACTTACTAATATAGTCTTTGTCTAAATTCTGCACCATTTTCTATATTTCATGAGGTATGCCCCCTTGTTTACAAAATCTTTTCTGCTGTCCACACAGAGGTCCTCTCCATAAAATGGCTGCTGATGGCGGGTCATGTGACCAGGCAAATCATCTCCATGCAATGCCTCTTCCATTCAAACACACTGCACCTGCCATCTGTTGGGAGTTTACAGCAGGTGCTATATGTTTGAATAGAGAAGAGATCACATGGAGGGGATTTGCCTGATCACATGACCCTCCATCAGTTGCCATTTTATCGGCAGGACCTCTGTGTGGACAGCAAAAAAGAATTTGTAAACAAGGAACTATATCTTATGAAATATAGAAAATGGTGCATATTTTCAACAATGACTATGTTAGTAAGTGGCATGTAATCATCTTACATACACACTGGTCAGCAGTAACCAGAAAGTGGTCATCCCCTTTAAATGTAAGTTGGACAATGCCATTTAAAGCCAAGGCATGGGAACAGAGTTAGAGGTTTAGGGTATATTTGTATAAAATCTGTAATTAATGATTAACCAAGGGACGTTCCTGGAAGGGGCATGTACCCCTACTGGGTTCTAGAGGGCACACACAAGCGCCTATGCATTAGCTAGTTTACTTACAGTGAAAGGGCAGCAAACAGAATCTTTGCCCTGGGTAAGGAAAGGTCTCCATGATTCACGTGTGCTGGTGGCAAAGTAATAAAGATTTCAAAGGTCGGACAACTGCACTGAGATCTTCACTGCACTGATGCATGGTTGAGATTTTAGGGCCAGACATCAGAGCATTGAGGCGTGGCTCTGTCAATCTCACTATAAGGGGGAGTGGCAATGGAAAGATGTGGAATTGAAGCAGTGCTCTAAGGGGCTAGGCCACCCCCTCAGTGCTCTGAGCACCTCATTTGCATATAGTTAGAGATAAGAATGAGAGAGACAGGACTCATTTTAGTCATCGTGATCAACCCTTTCAGGCAGTATGCCTGGTTTAATAGGGTTGATCATGGTGACAGATACTCTTGAATGACTTGCTCTATCACTAGAGTAATGATGTTTATAGTGCATTTCATCAACCTCTATCAAAAGGTCATTCCCATATTGGATCTGTAGGATGCTACAAATGCTACAATGCTACAAAATATCTGTAGGATGCTACAATGCTACAAAACAACAAACCAGTGATGATTGCATAATACATATGTAAATGTTGGACTATGGTTATCCTTTTATATGAAAATTAAATTTGTGCACTTTCGGACTTCTCTCCCATTCATTTCAAGTAAAGATGAGTGTGTAGCTCATCAACACTTTCAGCCTAGTGCTTCTTTTTTAGAACAGATGAAAAACTTGGGTGATAATGAAACTTTAAGAAACTGTGCCACACTTGTTTATTGGTTGTGTCTGGTATTGTAGGCCATCCTCATTCATTGGAATGGGGATCAGCTGCAATATTACACAAGGGTGGCACTATTGCTGGGGGGGGGGGGCTGAATTTTTTTGTAATCCTGGACAGCTCCTGAAAAGTCTGTAATATGTTGTATATCAGTATGACACTGCCATTTTCAAGGTCTGCTGACTCTTGCATTCTGTAGTTTCTTAAATAATTTCCTATAAGCCATGTGTATTTAGAAGATTGCTCTTCCCTAGTAATCTAAATACAGTACATAGGTACAACAGGTATTAATGTCTACATAGCTCCAGAGATTGTATTTCTTAGCATAACTTATTGCTCAGTTCAGCAGAAAATATGATCGGCTTTCTTATGGACTGTACATGTGGTGTCTATTAAGTTAATGGAAACCATTTTGCCGAGTATTCCAGATTTCTTATTCTTTAAGACTATAATGAGCTCATAAGACATGAATAAAATATGTTTCCCATGCTGAAAAGTCATTAAGTAGGTATCCATTCTAAAAATGTTCCACGATGGGGAGATCAACAGCTTAGATGAAACTGATAGAATTTATGCTGTTGAAGGAAAGCACTTTGTAAATTTCTATTCATGCCGTGTGTTAGTTTTATAGCATTTTGACTTTGTTTATAAAATCTGATGAAAATCCCACACATGGACAAACCCTGTCTCTCGAGTCCAGAGTGAGCAGCAGTAAAAGTTCCTAAGAATAATACAGAAAAATAAGCACAAGGCCGGTTATACTCCTTTCACCTTGCCAACAATATACAGTTTATCTCGACATGACCCTGCTTTTTAATTCGTTTTTCTAGAATGGTCCTTCATCATCCCGGCATTTCATTTAAGCTGTGAGGAATACATTGACACACATACATTCATTTCTATGCAGAGGGAACCTATGTATTATGTGACAGTGCTGCTAAGGAACATCAGGTACTATAATCACTATATACACCATGTTCCAAATTATTATGCAAATTGGATTTAAGTGTCATAAAGATTACATTTTTTTTTTTTCAATGAAACTCATTGATGGTATTGTGTCTCAGGGCTCTTTGGATGACTGAAATCAATCTCAGTTACCTGTGATAGTTAGTTTGTCAGGTGAGCCCAATGTAAAGGAAAACTGGATGTTCCACAATATTAAGCAGGCCACTGTTTTCAAGTAAAATGGGAAAGAAAAAGGATCTCTCTGCTGCCGCAAAGCATCAAATAGTGCAATGCCTTGGACAAGGGACAAAAACATTAGATATTTCATGACAAGTTAAGCGTGATCATCGTACTGTGAAGAGATTTGTGGCTGATTCAGAGCACAGACGTGTTCATGCTGATAAAGGCAGAATGAGGAAGGTTTCTGCCAGGTAAGTTCATGGGATTAAGAGAGCAGCTGCTAAAAAGCCATTACAAACCAGCAAACAGATATTTGAAGCTGCTGGTGCCTCTGGAGTCCCTCAAACCTCAAGGTGTAGGATCCTTCAAAGGCTTGCTGTGGTGCATAAACTTACTATTTGGCCACCCCTAACCAGTGCTCACAAGCAGAAACAATTGCAGTGGGCCCAGACATACATGAAGACTAATTTTCAAACAGTCTGATGAGTGTCGTGCAACCCTGGATGGTCCAGATGGATGGAGTAGTGGATGGTTTGGTGGATGGCCACCATCTCCCAACAAGGCTGCGACGTCAGCCAGGAGGTGGAGGAGTCATGTTTTGGGACGGAATCATGGGGAGAGAGCTGGTAGGCCCCTTTAGGGTTCCTGAAGGTGTGAAAATGACCTCTGCAAAGTATATAGAGTTTCTGACAGACAAATTCAAGCAGAAACTCTCCAAAAACTCACAAGTTCAATGGATGCAAGAATTGTGAAGGTTCCTATGGGTTTCTATGTTAACATAGGGTTCCTATGTTAACATGTAACTTGGCCTGTTAGGATGTTTTGGATTTAAATAGCTTTTTATTTCAGTGAATGTGACCTCCTAATGCTGCAAATTCCATAAATGAGCATTTTCAGTTCTTAAAAACATATAAAATGTTTAGAAACTCTACTGTGCATAATAATTTGGAACAGTGCATTTTGAGTTTTTTTAATTTTTGAAGAATATACTGTTATCTTTGGGAGGTTTGTTCAATAAAATTCGATGTATACTCTAACGGGTGATGACTTTTATTATACTGACTGTCTTTTGCACCAACCATTTAGGAAAATCAGAGCTAAATATCATTTGCATAATAATTTGGAACATGGTGTATTAAAATATTGCGCAGCATGCGCATGTAAAATGGCCACCTCTCCTCTTCTTGTTTGTGTGCATGCGCTGCCAGCAGAGGAGTAAGTATGGTCACCTGATCTCCATGTGAGTCGCCGGCCTTGACGTAGGTTGTGCTCATTGATCATGAGGCGGGCGGTGCGGGGGTTATGTGACCTTCGTCGCTTGTTTGGCCGGCGCTCCTGGTGACTATATCCTCTTTGCAGCTGCACAATGGCTCCATGAGGACGCGATGGTGGATCTATAGTTATGGACCCTTCACACCAGGGGACTGAATAAGAAATGTTTTGGGTGGGCATTGCTTGCGTCATCCCATGAATATGTATATTGGATAAGCGCCCCATCCGCTGTTTTTATTTGCATCTGATCACATATTTATATATTTTTGTCATCATCATGTATGATGTTGCAATTGATGTTTTATGATGCACAAACCATGGTTTTATATTTTATTGATGAATTGTTGTTAATTGGCATTAATTGTGTTTCACCTATAAATACTTGGACATGTACCACATTTGTATGCTTGAAAATGACTGCATTGAGCAGCTGAAACGTTGCTGTCATTGGGTGAATAAACTACATAGTTTTTTTTGGAGTGCTGCCTTCCCTGCACTTTATTGTACATCTGGCGCTGGATGCGCCTCTTCATGACTTCTGTGGAACCACCGCCAGCTATGGGCCTTTATTAAAACCAGCGTCTAAAATGCCAGTCTTAATAAATGTGCCCCATATTGCGTAATAAAAAATTATATAAAGAAAACCCCATACATATGCAAAACCATAGGTGCCATATGTCCCGAGACCATGGATATTATACATCAATAAGACAAAAAAAACCCTATAAAATAGGTAATTTAGTAAATACTGTAAAAAGTTAGTTCTCATAGTTCTCATAAACTACCAGGTGCAAAAATTAACAAATAAAAGTTTCATTTAGGACTAGAGATGAGCGAGTAGTGAAATATTCGAAAGTTCGAAATTCGATTCGAATAGACTGCGAAATTCGACTATTCGACCGGATATCGAATCCCATTAAAGTCTATGGGAAAAAAATGCTCGCCACTTGGAAATCTCAATTCGACCACTTGGAGGTCAACAAGTCCACCCTGAAACCTCAGAAAAGGATGCCAACACTGCTGGAATGCAACTGGGACAGCAGGGGAAGCATGTCTGGGTGCATATAACGTGCCCAAGTCGCACTATTACGCCACTATCACAGCCTCTCAACAATACACTCCAAACACAATCTAACCTCTCTGTAAAGTGAGACCATACAAGGAAACCTTCTTTCCTCTACATTGCCATGGACCCCAAGCCAAACTAGACAAAAAAGAAGATGAAATTCTACACCCCTTAAAATCACGTTGCCTATGACAACCACAGATGGCATAGGCAAGGGGGAAAGCAAATAGACCCCACCCCTAATTGTCATTGTGTGTGTGTGTGAGATGTGGTCAGACATGTCTTCTTTAAAATGTAAAAACAACTCAAACACATGCAGAAGCCTTAAAATGCCCAAATTGTTGGCGCTTGAGATGTCAGTGACCCGACCTGGCCCAGTGTCATGTCTAGCAGGTAAAGCAGTGGGGATGTTGAGGGATGCGTAGGACCGCAAAAGGCAGGAAGAGGCCGTGGGCTGGCCAGAGGCTCATGGAAAATTTTGTGGAGGCCCAAGAGGTGAGACGTCTTAAAAATTGTGTGGAGGCTAAAGAGGTGAGACGTGTTAAAAATTATGTGGAGGCCCAAGAGGTGACACCTCTTAAAAATTATGTGGAGGCCCAAGAGGTGACACCTCTTAAAAATTATGTGGAGGCCCAAGAGGTGACACCTTTTAAAGGCTGCAGTTATCCACAGATTTGCATGCAATGTAAAAATGGTTACACTCATTTTATAAAGGCAACTATCATGAAAAAATCAGTTTAAATGTATTGAGGGCAGCACAGAGTATTTCTACAGAGGAAGGAGTATTCTTTTTATTTTTTTTCCTTTTTTTTATATGTATATGCTGTTGCCTTCAGTATATGAGAGTTGATTTCATGATGCTACTGCAGCCACTTAAAACGTTTTAAGTCTTGTTTTGTTTTTTTGAATACTGAGAATGCTATTTTGTACCAGATTTTGTATGTAAAGACTGAACACATTAAAATGAGAATGTTACCAAAATTATAATTTATAATTTATTTACCTTTTGTGGAGGCCCAAGAGGTGAGACCTCTTAAAGATTTTGTGCAGGCCCAAGAGGTGAGACCTCTTAAAGATTTTGTGCAGGCCCAAGAGGTGAGACCTCTTAAAGATTTTGTGGAGGCCCAAGAGGTGAGACCTCTTAAAGATTTTGTGGAGGCCCAAGAGGTGAGACCTCTTAAAGATTTTGTGCAGGCCCAAGAGGTGAGACTTCTTAAAGATTTTGTGGAGGCCCAAGAGGTGAGACCTCTTTAAAATTATGTGGAGGCCCAAGAGGTTAGACCTCTTAAACATTTTGTGGAGGCCCAAGAGGTGACACCTCTTAAAGATTTTGTGGAGGCCCAAGAGGTGAGACCTCTTAAAGATTTTGTGGAGGCCCAAGAGGTGAGACCTCTTAAAGATTTTGTGGAGGCCCAAGAGGTGAGACCTCTTAAAGATTTTGTGCAGGCCCAAGAGGTGAGACCTCTTAAAGATTTGTGCAGGCCCAAGAGGTGAGACCTCTTAAAGATTTTGTGGAGGCCCAAGAGGTGAGACCTCTTAAAGATTTTGTGGAGGCCCAAGAGGTGAGACCTCTTAAAGATTTTGTGCAGGCCCCAAGAGGTGAGACCTCTTAAAGATTTTGTGGAGGCCCAAGAGGTGAGACCTCTTAAAGATTTTGTGGAGGCCCAAGAGGTGAGACCTCTTAAAGATTTTGTGCAGGCCCAAGAGGTGAGACCTCTTAAAAATTATGTGGAGGCCCAAGAGGTGAGACCTGTTAAACATTTGGGGCCCAAGAGGTTGAGACCTCTTAAAAATTATGTGGAGGCCCAAGAGGTGAGACCTCGATAAAATTATGTGGAGGCCCAAGAGGTGAGACCTCTTAAAAATTATGTGGCTGCCCAAGAGGTGAGACCTCTTAAAAATTATGTGGAGGCCCCAAGAGGTGAGACCTCGATAAAATTATGTGGAGGCCCAGAGGTGAGACCTCTTAAAAATTATGTGGCTGCCCAAGAGTGAGACCTCTTAAAAATTTTGTGGAGGCCCAAGAGGTGAGACGTCTTAAAAATTGTGTGGAGGCTAAAGAGGTGAGACCTCTTAAACATTTTGTAGAGCCCCAAGAGGTGAGACCTCTTAAAAATTATGTGGAGGCCCAAGAGGTGAGACGTCTTAAAAATTGTGTGGAGGCTAAAGAGGTGAGACCTCTTAAACATTTTGTAGAGCCCCAAGAGGTGAGACCTCTTAAAAATTATGTGGAGGCCCAAGAGGTGAGACCTCTTAAAAATTATGTGGAGGCCCAAGAGGTGAGACCTCGATAAAATTATGTGGAGGCCCAAGAGTGAGACCTCTTAAAAATTATGTGGCTGCCCAAGAGGTGAGACCTCTTAAAAATTATGTGGAGGCCCAAGAGGTGAGACCTCGATAAAATTATGTGGAGGCCCAAGAGGTGAGACCTCTTAAAAATTATGTGGCTGCCCAAGAGGTGAGACCTCTTAAAAATTTTGTGGAGGCCCAAGAGGTGAGACGTCTTAAAAATTGTGTGGAGGCTAAAGAGGTGAGACCTCTTAAACATTTTGTAGAGCCCCAAGAGGTGAGACCTCTTAAAAATTATGTGGAGGCCCAAGAGGTGAGACGTCTTAAAAATTGTGTGGAGGCTAAAGAGGTGAGACCTCTTAAACATTTTGTAGAGCCCCAAGAGGTGAGACCTCTTAAAAATTATGTGGAGGCCCAAGAGGTGAGACGTCTTAAAAATTGTGTGGAGGCTAAAGAGGTGAGACCTCTTAAACATTTTGTAGAGCCCCAAGAGGTGAGACCTCTTAAAAATTATGTGGAGGCCCAAGAGGTGAGACCTCTTAAAAATTATGTGGAGCCCAAGAGGTGAGACCTCTTAAACATTTTGTGCAGGCCCAAGAGGTGAGACCTCTTAAAAATTATGTGGAGGCCCAAGAGGTGAGACCTCTTAAAAATTATGTGGAGGCCCAAGAGGTGAGACCTCTTAAAAATTATGTGGAGGCCCAAGAGGTGAGACCTCTTAAACATTTTGTGCAGGCCCAAGAGGTGAGACCTCTTAAAAATTATGTGGAGGCCCAAGAGGTGAGACCTCTTAAAAATTATGTGGAGGCCCAAGAGGTGAGACCTCTTAAAAATTATGTGGAGGCCCAAGAGGTGAGACCTCTTAAAAATTATGTGGAGGCCCAAGAGGTGAGACCTCTTAAAAATTATGTGGAGGCCCAAGAGGAGAGCCATAAATATATATATATTTTTTTTTACGGAGCAATTCTACGGCGGTTAAGGAGGAGGAGGAGGAGGAGGTGGAGGAGGAAATGGCACTTCATACAGATGGCACTTCACTTTTGGCTGCTTTCCACGGTTGGAGAAGCAAAGTCCGGGTCAATCCACTTGCTGTTCATTTTGATTAGCGTCAGCCTGTCCGCACTGTCGGTTGACAGGCGGCTGCGCTTATCGGTTATAATGCCCCCGGCTGCGCTGAACACCCTTTCTGATAGCACGCTGGCGGCAGGGCAGGCAAGCACCTCCAAGGCGTACAGGGACAGTTCCAGCCACGTGTCCAACTTGGAGACCCAGTAAGTGTAGGACGCCGAGGGATCGGGGAGGACAGGGTTACGGTCTGCCAGGTACTCCCGCAACATCCGCCGATACTTGTCCCTCCTGCTGATAGCGGGCCCCGCAGTGATGGAAGTTGCCACGAGGGGGTGCCATGAACGTGTCCCACACCTTGGAGAGTGTTCCCCTGGTGGCTGTGGGCCTGATGGATGTTGTGGGACTCTGGGAGACCCTCTCCTCTCTGCCGCCAGCGATGGTGGGTGGGAAAATCTCCATCATGTTCTGCACGAGTTCCCTCTGGTATTCCAGCAATCGATTTGTCCTCTCCTCTACCGGAATAAAAGAGGAGACGTTATCTTTATACCGGGGTCCAGGAGTGCGAAGACCCCAGTACAGTTTGTCTCCACTATCCGGACAACACGTGTGTCCCGGGAAAAGCAGCCCAGCATGAAGTCAGCCATGTGTGCCAGACTCTGAATAGGCATGACCTCACTGCCCCCACCAGAAGGATCACTTGCCATTTCCTCCTCTTCCTCTTCCGCCTCCTCTCCGCCCCATCCGCGCTGAACCAATGGGACGCACACAGCCTGACTGCTACCCTCGCCGCCAGCATCCTCCTCCTCTTCCACAGCCACCTCCACGTCGTCCTCCTCCTCATCCTCCTCCTCCTGCAACTGCCACCGTGAAGCAGACAAAAGTGTGGACTGACTGTGTAGCTCCGTTGCGTCTCCTCCAACCCCCGTCTCCTCTGCGTGCAATGCGTTCTCCCTTATTGCGATGAGGGATTCTTTAAGGACGCCTAGGAGCGGGATGGTTACGCTCACTATAGCGTCCTCGCTGCTGACCTTCTTGGTGGACTCCTCAAAGATACGCAGTACATCGCATATGTCTGCCATCCATGGCCACTCGTGGTTGGCAAACTGAGGGAGCTGAGTTGGAGGCACGCGTGGATTCATAATCTGGTACTCCATCAATGCTCTCTGCTGCTCACACACCCTGGCCAACATGGAGTAGGTGGAATTCCAGCGAGTGGGCAGGTCGCAAAACAGCCGATGTTCAGGCAAATGGAGGCGTTGCTGGAGTTTTTTTAAGCTAGCAGCAGCTACAGTTGACTTCCGAAAGTGAGCGCACAAGCGCCGCACTTTCACCAGTAGCTCTGCCAGGTTGGGGTAAGTCTTCAGAAATTTTTGGACTACCAGATTAAAAACGTGGGCCAGGCATGGTACGTGATTGAGTTCGGCAAGCTCCAGAGCCGCCACCAGGTTACGGCCGTTATCGCACACGACCATGCCTGGTCCTAGCTGCAGCGGCGACAGCCACATCTCCGTCTGCTGCAATATGGCGTCCCTCACCTCTGGGGCGCTGTGCTTCCTGTCGCCCAAGCTGATGAGCTTTAGCACCGCCTGCTGACGTCTCCCCGCGCCAGTGCTGCAACGCTTCCAGCTAGCGGCTGAGGGAGATGTTAAGGCACAGGAGGAGGAGGAGGAGGAGGAGGAGGAGGGGGGTTTATCAGAACCCATGCTGGCAATCTTGGGCGGGGGGTGGTAGGTAGGCCGTCTCTGTTTGCGACCCCGTCCCCGCTTCCACTACATTCACCCAGTGTGCCGTCAAAGAGATGTATCGTCCCTGGCCGCAAGCGCTTGTCCACGAGTCGGTGGTCAAGTGGACCTTTGCGCTGACTGCGTACCTCAGGGCCCGCCTGATGTTACGCGACACGTGCTGGTGCAGGGCGGGGACGGCACTCCGGGAAAAGTAGTGGCGGCTGGGGACGGAATAGCGAGGTGCGGCAGCCGCCATCAGGTCGCGGAAGGCCTGCGTCTCCACAAGCCTAAACGGCAACATCTCCAGGGCCAGCAGTTTGGAGATGTGGCAGTTTAAGGCTTGGGCTTGGGGGTGACTCGAGGCGTACTTCCGCCTGCGGTCGAACGCCTGCGAGATGGACAGTTGTTGGGACGAGGAGTGTGAAGGTGCAGGCGAAGAGGCGGGGGAAGGGGAGGCTGAAGGAGAAGGCCCCAAAGTAGCCGAGGCAGAGGCAGATGTGGAGGTGTCCTGGCTGGAGGTCTGGACCGCAGTGGCAGCACACAACAAAGGGGAAGAGGCAGTGGCAGCAAGACCGGGCGCAGGTTGTATTGCGTTTGCTCTCTCCCACTCAGCCCAGTGCTTGACTTCCAAGTGACGCCGCATGCCTGAGGTGGTCAGATTGCTCTTCTCAGAGCCCCTACTCAGTTTTGAGTGGCAGAGTGTGCAAACCGCGCTCAGTTTGTCATCCGCACAAACATTAAAAAATCTCCACACCACAGAAGTACGAGGCCTCGATGGGGGAGCTTCGCGCGACTGCCCGCTGCCGGGAACAGCTTCGGCCCTGCTGGCTGTGGCCTCACTTCTCTGTCTGGACTGTCCTCTGCCTCTGGACATCCCTCTGCCTGTGGACATCCCTCTGCCTGTGGACATCCTCTGCCTGTGGACATCCCTCTGCCTCTGGACATCCCTCTGCCTCTTGCTGCCTTTTTCGGTGCTGCGCAGACCACCACCTCTCCACTGCTTTCCCGCTGGACATCACCCCTGGCCAAGTGGGGTCGGTCATTTCGTCATCCACCACCTCCTCTTCCTCACTCTGCTCCTCCTCCTGCCCACTGGACATTCCAACAGCCTCCCTTGATGGCAACTGCGTCTCATCATCATCATCGCTCATGATAACAGATGCTGGCTCAGGGTCCACATCAGCAGGAGATGGCGAAAACTCAAGTGTTTGGGCATCACTACAAACAAATTCCTCTGCTAGCTCCTGGGATTCTTCCGGCACATCTGAAAAAGGACCCGAAAAGAGCTCCTGGGAGGGGTCAATGGTGGGATGACTCTGTTGGCCAGGTGTGGAGGAAGGAGGGTCAGAGTGAGACTGTGTGGATGACTGGCTGGTGGACAACTGTGTGGAAGCGCTATCGGCTATCCATTGCACCACCTGTTCAACCTGCTCAGGCCTCAACAGCGGTGTAACCCGCCCCCTGCTTAACTGTCCCATAAAGGCAGGGATTCTGGATGAGCGGGATCCTGGCTGACCCTCACCAGCACGCATTGTATCCCCACTGGCTTCAACAAGGCCCCCAACAGCATTTCCGCGCCCCCGTCCTCGTCCACGTCCTATTCCGCTAGCCCCCCTCCGCATTTTATTTTTTTTTTGTTGCAAATACAATATTTGGGTATATCACAGGTATGTGAAATTAATTTGCAAGAGAACGCACAGTACAGTTGCCAATTAAAAGGCCTATATATTGTATATTTCAAGGTACACAGCCGTGTACTAACTGAACAGACGGTGGGTATTTACACCAGGTATGTGAAATAATTTGCAAGAGAACGCACAGTACAGTTGCCAATTAAAAGGCCTATATATTGTATATTTCAAGGTACACAGCCGTGTACTAACTGAATTCAGACGGTGGGTATTAACACCAGGTATGTGAAATTAATTTGCAAGAGAACGCACAGTACAGTTGCCAATTAAAAGGCCTATATATTGTATATTTCAAGGTACACAGCCGTGTACTAACTGATCAGACGGTGGGTATTTAACACCAGGTATGTGAAATAATTTTGCAAGAGAACGCACAGTACAGTTGCCAATTAAAAGGCCTATATATTGTATATTTCAAGGTACACAGCCGTGTACTAACTGAACAGACGGTGGGTATTAACACCAGGTATGTGAAATTAATTTGCAAGAGAACGCACAGTACAGTTGGCCAATTAAAAGGCCTAGATATTGTATATTTCAAGGTACACAGCCGTGTACTAACTGAACAGACGGTGGGTATTTACACCAGGTATGTGAAATTAATTTGCAAGAGAACGCACAGTACAGTTGCCAATTAAAAGGCCTATATATTGTATATTTCAAGGTACACAGCCGTGTACTAACTGAACAGACGGTGGGTATTTACACCAGGTATGTGAAATTAATTTGCAAGAGAACGCACAGTACAGTGGCCAATTAAAGGCCTAGATATTGTATATTTCAAGGTACACAGCCGTGTACTAACTGAACAGACGGTGGGTATTTACACCAGGTATGTGAAATTAATTTGCAAGAGAACGCACAGTACAGTGTGGCCAATTAAAAGGCCTAGATATTGTATATTTCAAGGTACACAGCCGTGTACTAACTGAACAGACGGTGGGTATTTACACCAGGTATGTGAAATTAATTTGCAAGAGAACGCACAGTACAGTTGGCCAATTAAAAGGCCTAGATATTGTATATTTCAAGGTACACAGCCGTGTACTAACTGAACAGACGGTGGGTATTTACACCAGGTATGTGAAATTAATTTAGCAAGAGAACGCACAGTACAGTGGCCAATTAAAAGGCCTAGATATTGTATATTTCAAGGTACACAGCCGTGTACTAACTGAACAGACGGTGGGTATTTACACCAGGTATGTGAAATAATTTAGCAAGAGAACGCACAGTACAGTGGCCAATTAAAAGGCCTAGATATTGTATATTTCAAGGTACACAGCCGTGTAGTAACTGAACAGACGGTGGGTATTTACACCAGGTATGTGAAATAATTTAGCAAGAGAACGCACAGTACAGTGTGCCAATTAAAAGGCCTAGATATTGTATATTTCAAGGTACACAGCCGTGTAGTAACTGAACAGACGGTGGGTATTTACACCAGGTATGTGAAATAATTTAGCAAGAGAACGCACAGTACAGTGGCCTATTAAAAGGCCTAGATATTGTATATTTCAAGGTACACAGCCGTGTAGTAACTGAACAGACGGTGGGTATTTACACCAGGTATGTGAAATAATTTAGCAAGAGAACGCACAGTACAGTGGCCTATTAAAAGGCCTAGATATTGTATATTTCAAGGTACACAGCCGTGTAGTAACTGAACAGACGGTGGGTATTTACACCAGGTATGTGAAATAATTTAGCAAGAGAACGCACAGTACAGTGGCCAATTAAAAGGCCTAGATATTGTATATTTCAAGGTACACAGCCGTGTAGTAACTGAACAGACGGTGGGTATTTACACCAGGTATGTGAGATAATTTAGCAAGAGAACGCACAGTACAGTGGCCTATTAAAAGGCCTAGATATTGTATATTTCAAGGTACACAGCCGTGTAGTAACTGAACAGACGGTGGGTATTTACACCAGGTATGTGAGATAATTTAGCAAGAGAACGCACAGTACAGTGGCCTATTAAAAGGCCTAGATATTGTATATTTCAAGGTACACAGCCGTGTAGTAACTGAACAGACGGTGGGTATTTACACCAGGTATGTGTGAATAATTTAGCAAGAGAACGCACAGTACAGTGGCCTATTAAAAGGCCTAGATATTGTATATTTCAAGGTACACAGCCGTGTAGTAACTGAACAGACGGTGGGTATTTACACCAGGTATGTGAAATAATTTAGCAAGAGAACGCACAGTACAGTGGCCTATTAAATGGCCTAGATATTGTATATTTCAAGGTACACAGCCGTTGTACTAACTTAACAGACGGTGGGTATTTACACCTGGTATACAAAAAGGGTATTGCAGGCACACAGAACCCAGAACACTAGAGCCAAATAAACTGTATTTAAAAAAATAAAATAAAATTCACAGCCGTATACTGCCAGATCAGATGGTGCATATACACACTAGTTATATAACAGGGTTTTTCAGCCAAAAAGAACGCTGAACAGTAGTGCCAAATATAGTTTGGTATGTAGCAGAGCACCTAATACACCACTAATGCCTCTCTCTGTCCCTACTCCAGCAGCTATCCCTGAATACAGCAGCCGTTCTCTGTAAAGTGTATATTGTAGTAAAGCTATCACTGTAGTGCACTATAGTAGCCCTGATAAGGGCTTTTAATCACGCTCCTGCCTGTCCAACAGCTAAAACCTGTCTGTCCCTTCTCCAGCCTCTGTCCCTGACTAAGTTCACGCAGCATATGCGTACGAGCAGGAAGAGCTGAGTTTTTAATATTCGAGGTCACATGGTTTTTCCAGCCAATCCATGTAGACGCTGTTTTCGCGCTGCCAGCGTGCTCAGCGTGCCTGTCATACCCCCCCTGCATGTTGATTGGTGGAAAAAGAGCGCCAGGGAAGGTGGGAGGGGAAACGAATTCTAAGTGCGCCATCGCCGTTATACTCGATTGAAATCGAGTATGCCGAATAGCGTAGTATTCGATCGAATACCGGCTCGATCGAACACTACTCGCTCATCTCTA